>JAAGEH010000125.1:419479-505379 GCA_011751065.1 Lasiurus cinereus | reverse complement strand
CTCCTCCTAACCAGAGGATAAATAGCTTAAATCACTCTACGAAGGGAGACAGCAGAAATCCAATTAGTGCCATGTGCTAACCACAACTAAGGATAGATGAAGTTAGGAGAATAAACCTCATTTTGGTACATCAGCATAAAGCTGATGAATATTCTATTGAGATTCTCCCCTGAAACTTCCCCTAAACACCCAGCCTTTTAAAACCCCTCAAAACAAAGGTCCAGCCTGTGTTCTCCTTCCTACTTCTTTCCCCTAGGCATGTATTTCCTAAACTCCAAGGGACCCCTCAAAGGCTTGCAACAGGAAGGCAATGGGCAGTGGCAGATCATCCCCAGCAAACCCCTGAAGCCTGTACCCAAGGTCCCCCTTTCTCTGACATCTTAGTGAGCCAAAGCAAACCAGTCTAAACTCATTTCCCAGCCCTTTCCTTATTTCATTGTCCCCAGCTTTAATAAATGTCCTCTAAAATTTATCTGCACTTCATGTTGTGAAATTTCTCCTGCATGAAGTCAAGAACCCACACACTACAGGCTGGCCCTAGGGAGACTCAACAAAGACCAGGTCCCCTTTCTGGTAACAATTTAAATTTATCTATAAAGTCCTACCTCTACCTCCACAACCTCAGTTAATCAAGAGTTGACTGGGTGGGGATTATCAAAAGACCAAGAGGAAGGCCAAGCAGCAGTGAGGAACTAGCTTTAGTTCACTGATAAAATCTCTCTATCCACCCTTCTATTATCTGAGAGCTCAGAGATAAAAGAACTATCTACTTCTATAACACTTGGGTCTTACCTTTTGCTATGTCCAGGAAAGTATCTGATGTATTTGTTGTCATGCAAGGACAGGTAACGAATAGTATCTGTAAGAAGACAAATAAGGCATGATGATATCCTACTATTTTTAAAGAAACTTACTTTGCATTTCCATCTTGAAAAGGCAAGGTCAATGAAGTCATTGCTGTCTCTAACCCAAGCAAGGTGTGAATAAATCGTAAATAATTCCTTCCACAACTGAAAAGAGGGCACTACAGATCTGACATAAATCAAAAGTAGAATTCTTAAGTTGACAGACTATAGAGTAATAATCTCACCTGAATGTTAATTGTATTTACAATTTACATAAAAACTAAACAAAATGGAAAGAGAAGTTCTATTACTTCTTTTCTAATTAACCAACTATCTACTGGTCCCTTGTGCATCAGAGAAATTAGTTTAAAATACTAATAAAGTGGCCAAAAGAAGTGAGAAAATTTGGGTTTCAAAGATCTTTAAGACATTTTCAAAATAAAACTCATGAACTATACCAAGAAGTCAGAACAGTGACATTTTGACAATAACAAAGAAAGGAGTAATTGTAGAGATTTGTGCTTGGATAAAATAAGACATTCTTAAAAACCAAATGATTCTATTTGAAAAAATAAACAAAAAGATGGTAGTAGGAAGGGAAATGAAGTGCCATAACGAATAGAACTGGAAAGTACTATGCCCCTAAAAAGACTATGAATAAGGAACAATTGTTGAGAAAGGGGCAATAGGAAATGATGCCAAAATGCAGAAAGGAAAGCAGAGAAAGAACATTCTGGAAGAAAACAGAACATAGGAACAAAGACACTAACAGCACCAAGTCATCCCAGTGGTTCACAGGTGTACTTTCTAGTAAAAGGGCATTTAAGCTGAGAGAAGGTTACAAAACCGAACTCTACATGGTTTTCCTTGAATACATCTTTAAAGTTCTCCAATAACAACTACAAAGTCTTCCTATTTGTTCTATTGCTAGGAGCTACTCACCTTCCCTAAGCAGAAAAAGGCTTTTTCCCCATTACCTGGTTTCCCAGAGATGAGCAGGGCGTTGCCATCCTCTCCGCCCCACTCGGTAGCTGGCGCGCTGTTCCTGGCAAGGCAGTGGCCTGTACAGTTATCTCCTGTACCGGGTGGTATCATAGACCCTCAAACTGTACAAACTACTACCTCAGCCTGGAATCAGGCAAAAGGAAACGAAGCGTTGAAGGAATTCTTCAGGATGCACTTGAGACAGGAAAGGCAATATCCTCACAGCAGAGGCCTGGCAGCAAAGCTGCCAAGTGCCACACATTTGCCTCATCTTGAGCCAGATTTGGACAATCCTTATTTAATCACCCAGAAAAAGACCCCAACAGAAGAAATATACCAGTCATGCAGATAATCACATAGATATGTTTCCTTAGGATTCTAATGTTTTATATATGTTTGTCAAAAGCAACAAATACATGCTTACTTAAAAAACCATTTCTGAAATACAGGTATGAAAAGTAGAAGTAATATACTTACTAAAAGTCACATACAGACAAAAACATCTCATAAAAAAAATTTTTAAAAAAAGATATTTCAGCTCTGAGAAAGGCAGAGCCAAAATAACAGTCTAAGCAATCTCTGCTGAATGACATTTGAAAAATCTTACCGCAAAAAAAAGTGAAACGATCAAATCAGATTTTTTTTAAAAAGGAGTCCTATCATGAAAGTGTTGCCCAGGCAATGTGGCTCAATGGTTGAGCATTGACTTATGAACCAGGAAGTCACAGTTAGATTCTTGGTCAGGATCATGCATAGGTTATGGACTTGATCCCCAGTGTATGTTTCTATCTCTCTCTCCCTCTACCTTTCTCTCTAAAATCAATAAAAATATTAGGTAATAAAATATTAATAAAAGAAAGTGGTATTGCTCAATTATCAAGATCATCTGTCAACTGAAAACAACTTATCCAGGTGAAATGCAGGTAAAAACAGAGACCATTCATTAGAGAAAGAAACTCACAAGTTTAATTTCTGAAAATAACTTTACTCTTCAAAGACATGAGCTTTACTTAAAAGTAAAAAGGGAAAAGGATAAAATTCAGTTCAAAAAATTGTCCTCAGAATCAAAGACAAACAAGGTCAGCACAATGTCCGTTATTGACAGACCATAAAAAATTGGGCATACACTAAAAACTCCTCTAAGATTCCATAAACTATTATACCTCAAGTATTTGTGAAAACTTTTCTCAAATCTCTGTATTTTGAAGAGGAGGTACTATTGTTTACCACTTGCTGTATGTCAAGTATTTTTTCCTTTCATTTGTTCTAAAAGTATTCTTCTAAGTTTCAAGAAGTACAAACCATAAATACCATTTTTTGCTACCTATTTCCTTCCACTTTCTAAACAGATCTTTCATACTCAATTTCAAGTCCTTCAAAAGCACTTGTGGCTTGCCTCCAGCATCTTTTCAGTCATAACAATGTTAGCACTGCTAACATCATAGGAAAATATTTAAAGTAACTACAACCAAAACAGAAATAGTCACAAAAATTTTATGAACTATTTAACAAAGGAAACCATGACCATTAACTACTAAAAAGAAGGCTTGCTTACCATCTATTTTATTAGAGCTGTAAACGACTGTGTTTGCTGCATGAGTATATCTGATGAGGTCCACGCCATATTTCTTACTGTACAGGGTTCTCTTTGGTCTGATAAGAAAATGGACAGAGAAAGGAAACCATCAAAATTCTCCATCATCAAAATCTGGGATCTTCATTTTTAAAAAAGCACTCGAATGATATGGCAAGGATGAGGATTCTTGGTAATCTCTAACACTGGAAAGAATCAGAATTTCTTACAAGAGGGAAGAAACAAATGAAATCAATCAAGTGCAACAGCCTTTCACCAAATGCAAAGATTCGAAAGTGGAAGTAAATTTGAGGGCTCAATTCAGTCTTTATTACAATGTTCAAAAGTTAGTTTTGACAAAAAGTACATCTATTTGGGGACAAAGGTACACACAAAAAAACACAAGTCATCCTGATAACAAAGAGGGATATGAAAATACACCAAACCAGTGAGGCCAGAACTTACTGTTTACCTTTCCTAATAACCTGCTGTTGCAGAAGCTATGCATTCTCTCTATCCTACATGTCCAAAGTACTTAAGTGAGGCTTTTGGAAGGAAGGCAAACCCAACTCACCCTAGCGAAACTAGTCATTCATCGCTTTCTTTATACTTTAATGCAAAACCAGATATTTCCCAAGCCAGATGATACCAATACATTCACTAAAGTTTCTTAAATGTCTTCCTCGATGGAAGCTTGAGGATCAAGCTGAAACCGAACTCAACAAAATCATTAACCAAAAACTTCATAATGTTCTACATTTAGGTATAGGAGAATTTCATAAATCCTGGACCAATGTTTACCAAGAGTTCCAATTTATGAAAAAGTTCACCTTGCCATCAATGCAAATTCATCTTGGCACACAGATGCTAAACAATGAGATGACCTCGGCAGCTATAAGAAATCAATCAGTTGCACTTCCAATATTTTTGTTTGTCCTCACCTGAATATATTTTTCCCCATGAGAGAGGAGGAGGGAGGGAAGGAAAGAGGGAGAAAGGGAGATCAATGTGAGAAAGACCCATCTCACATCGATTGGTGGCCTCCTGCACATGCCCTGAATGAAGTGGGGATTGAACCTTCAACCAGGTATATATGCTTCTGGCCAGAAATCAAACCCACAACCCTTGGGTGCATGGGCAGACACTAACCACTGAAAACACCAGCCAGGTCTCAGTATTTTTTAATGTCAGTAAGATTAAGAATTTCCCTACATAAAATGCATTTCCAAACAAGATTTCTCACTCCAAATGAACTGAACTTTCCATGTTCTTACCATTACTGAAAGATCAGCTAAGAAGTTCAGCTCAGAAACTAGCTACCTAGTTAAGTCCACTGTCCAGAGTTGTTCATTGGGGTTACTTACTGTATGGTGGTAACCAGTAAGAGTGAATAAACAAGTGAGTATGAACATGCACTTGTGCTTGCTCTCAATAGATAGCTGACCTTGCCTCTACCAGTGAAAGGAGAAGCTTACTTATCCCAGTATTTCAGTCTATCTACAACAGTAGAGCATAAAGAGCCAATGTTAAAGTCTGTGGTGTAAGGAAGATTTTCAGTTCCACTTTTATATACTAGGTGTACCGGTTAACAATGGCAGATTTTGTAATCAAAGAAAACATGATAATTTCAAGAAAAACATCAAAATTGCTTTATTCAAAGTAATGTCCATCGCTAGCTACACACTTCCCCTATCTTTCAGGTAATTTGTGGATACCGACCCAATAGAATTTTTCTTGTTTTCAGGCAAATCATTCAGAGACCAAATTTTCCACTTCTTATGTTTTGAAGTGCTGCTCAGAAAGTGCATGTGCCATCAATCAAAACAAGTGGTAATCTGAAGGAGCAAGGTCTGATGAATATAGCGGGTGGGTTTATATTTCCCAGGCTAGATCTTTTAATTTGTCTTTAACTAGTTTTGAAGTGTGTGATGGTGCATCGTGAAGCAAAATTACTTTGCCGTGTCTTCTGGCACATTCTGGTCATTTCCCCGATCAAAGTATGGTTCAAATGGATTATTTGTTGTTGGTAGTGATCAGTATTAACGGTTTTGCCTGGTTTTAGCAGCTCATAATACACCACACCTTCCTGATCCCACCAAACTCAGAGCATTGTCTTTTTTTCCAAAGTGATTTGGCCATACAACCCATGATTTTGTGTATTTTGGATTCTTAAAATTAATCCACTTTTCATCGCCAGTCACAATTGGATGCAAAAAAAGACTTCCTTTCGTGCTGTTGAAGCAACACTTTACTTTTTTTTCCTTGACTTTTCGGTTTCCCATTTATATTTTGTTCAGTTGATGTGGCACCCATTTTCCTTCCTTTATAATCGTTTCCATTGCTTGTAAACAATCGGAAATTATTTGCTGAGCAATGTTTAATCTTTCTGCAAGTTGTTTTTGAGTTTGACACACGTCTTCATCCAGTAATGCTTATAACTGTTGGTCTTCAAACTTTTTCGGTTGACCTGGACATTGTCTTTCACATAGAAATCATCACTTTTAAAGTGTCCAAACCAGCATTCACAATTATCTTGAGATGGAGCATGTTCCCTATAATCTTCCTGAAGTATACAATAACTTTTTCTTCAAAATAATGAATTAAAACTTCCCACAAATGCTCTTCTTTTTTTGGCACAAAACTCAACATTTTTACTAGTAAATGTAAAAATATCTATGATGTTAACACCTTCAGCAAAATTGACATGTGAAGTTTTGAAAATTGCATCAATACAACAAAATAGCATACATATCAAATTGCATATGTCAACATATGTGTAACTCCATCTATTGAAAAAAATCTGCATTATTAACTGGTACACGTAGTAGCCTATTTGCCTCAAATTTATCAATAACACTAACCTGAGATTTGTTCTTAATTACAGAAATCTTTCACTACATTTGATTTTCTAGTTTGAAAGTACAATTCTAATGTAATGCATTCATTTCAGAGAATCTTTACAAAGCCCAGCAACAACATTTTTTCACAAATATTTTGGTAAGCTTCTCTCCACCAACGATGATTCTGGTGATCAAGAATGAATAAATAACCCTAGCTCAGTGGTCGGCAAACTCATTAGTCAAAAGAGCCAAATATCAACAGTACAACGATTGAAATTTCTTTAGAGAGACAAATTTTTTTTAACGTAAACTTCTTCTAACACCACTTCTTCAAAATGGACTTGACCAGGCCATGGTATTTTGTGGAAGAGCCACACTCAAGGGACCAAAGAGCCACATGTAGCTCACATGCCGCAGTTTGCCAACCACTGCCCCAGCTGGTCTGGTGCAGTGGTTGGAGCTTCGGCCTGCAGACTGAAAGGTCCCAGGTTTGATTCTGGTCAAGGGCACATGCCCAGGTTGCATACTCAAGCTAGTCAATGATTCTCTCATCACTGATGTTTCTATCTCTCCCTTCCGCTCTGAAATCAAGAAAAATATTTTTTAAAAATAATGAGTAAATAATAAAGCCTTCTCTTTGAATAATTCGCATCACCTGCTACAGGCAATATCCTTCATATGCTCTCGAGTTGAAAAAAAATAATCACTCAATGGATGACCTCCATTATAAACTTTTAAAGAACAGTAAACTAGAAAACATTGAGCATAAAGAATATTGTTTGCCCTAGCCAGTTTGGCTCAGTGGATAGAGCGTCAGCTTGTGCACTGAAGGGTCCCAGGTTCGATTCCGGTCAAGGGCATGTATCTTGGTTACAGGCACATCCTCAGTAGGGAGTGTGCATGAGGCAGTTGAATCGATGTTTCTCCCTCATTGATGTTTCTAAATCTCTATCCCTCTCCCTCTGCTCTGTAAAAACATAAATATATTATTTTAAAAAAAGAATATTGTTTTTGCCTGACAGGTATGATTCAGTGGTTGAGCATCAACCTATGAACCAGGAGGTCACAATTTGATTCCCAGTTAGGGCACATGCCCAGCTTTCAGGCTCAACCCCCAATAGGAGACATGCAGGAGGCAGCTGATAGATGATTCTCCCTCATCACTCATGTGTTTCTCTCCCTCTCTCTCTCTCCCTCCCTCTCTCTCTCTCTCTCTCCCTCTCTCTCCTCCCTGCTCCACTCCCCCTCTGAAATCAATAAAAATATATACATTTTAAAAAGATACTGTGCCTTACAAGAAAACGTTATTTTTCTTTCAATGTTGGTTTGGCCCACACTAGTGGCAAATTTCTTCTTCACATCATCACTTAGGATCATGTACTTTGTCCAATAGGCTAAAGAGGTCATCTAATATCCAGAGAAGTGAAATGACCAATGTCACATACCTGGTCTCAAGGCCAAGTAAGAACCTAAGTCTCCTAACTACTAGACCACTCTCCTGCCACAATGAAACAAGGTCACAACCAAAACCGGTTTAGCTCAGTGGATAGAGCATCGGCCCTATGAAGGGTCCCAGGTTCGATTCCGGTCAAGGGCATGTATCTTGGTTGCGGGCACATCCCCATTGGGGACGTGCAGGAGGCGGCTCATCAATGTCTCTCCGTCACTGATGTTTCTGGCTCTCTATCCCTCTCCTTTCCTCTCTGTAAAAAAATCAATAAAATTTATTTTTTAAAAAAGAAAAGAAACAAGGTCACAATTACTTGATAAGAGAAACATTTTTAAAGTATGCCCTACACCTGGGGTTGGCAAACAGCAGCTGGCGAGCCACATGCGGCTCTTTGGCCCCTTGAGTGTGGCTCTTCCACAAAATACCACAGGCTGGGCGAGTCTATTTTGAAGAAGTGGTGTTAGAAGTTTAAAAAATTTGGCTCTCAAAAAAGAAATTTCAATCGTTGTACTGTTGATATTTGGCTCGGTTGACTAATGAGTTTGCCGACACTGCCCTACACTAGTATATCAGCAATAAACTTCCTAATTTGGATAACTATACCTGGTTATATAAGAAAATGTCCTAGTGCCTAAGAAACCCATGTTTAGAATAAAGGGGCTTGCCCCCAACTGGGTTGGCTCAGTGGATAGTGTCGGCCTGTGGGCTGAAGGGTCCCAGGTTTGATTCCAGTCAAGGTCATGTACCTTGGTTGCTGGCACATCCCCAACAGGGGGTGTGCAGGAGGCAGCTGATCAGTGTTTCTCATCGATGTTTCTCCGTTTGTTTTTGTTTTTTTTAATATATTTTATTGATTTTTTACAGAGAGGAAGGGAGAGGGATAGAATTAGAAACATCAATGAGAGAGAAACATCGATTCAGCTACCTCCTACATACCCCACACTGGGGATGTGCCCGCAACCAAGGTACATGCCCTTGATTGGAATCAAACCTGGGACCCTTCAATCCACAGGCCGACACTATCCACTGAGCCAAACTGGTTAGGGCTCATCGATATTTCTAAATCTCTATCCCTCTCCATTCCTCTGTAAAAAAAAAAAAAAAAAAATCAATAAATTAAAAAAATAAAAAAGGGCCGAGACCGTTTTGGCTCAGTGGAGAGAGCGTCGGCCTGTGGACTGAAAGGTCCTGGGTTCGATTCCGGTCAAGGGCATGTACCTTGTTTTCGGGCACATATCCAGTGTGGGATGTGCAGGAGGCAGCTTATCAATGTCTCTCTCTCATTGATATTTCTAACTTTCTATCCCTCTCCCTTCCTCTCTGTAAAAAATCAATAAAATATATTTAAAAATAATAAATATCAAATAAGTATAGAGGTTAAAGCAAATGGGACAAAATGTGGCCAATTATTGGATCATATGGGTGTTCTTTGGAACATTGCTGTGACTTTTCTCTAAGTTTGTAATTATGTAAAAATGCTATATGAGTAAATAAACTACAGTGTCATAAAATTAACATTTTACTTTTAACAAGATAGTACTTCAAGTCATTGTCATCTCTCCCAACAAGTGAAAATTACAAGACAAATTGTGAAGAAATACTACCACAACCTTTATTTCCTTTGAATGAAGATATTCACTTTCACCCTCAGGTTCCAGGGAAAGGTTCTAATCTGTGCACAAGCATTTCAAGGAAGCCAGGTTCAAATTACTTCTAGCTCCAGAACTCCACAACTGACCCACATCCCAGCTTTACACGTTACTCTCTTCCAAGCAGATTAAGTGGCCAGATATGGACAGAAATCCATATGCTAAATTAATTAAGATGACTCAAAAAACTCAGCACCACTCCAGCTAACAAATCTTCCCCCAGGACCACCACTATAGGCCATCCTCCAGAGCAGGCAAATCCAGAGCTAATTATATAATGCTTTTTCATAGCCCCAGTGGGAAAAAAGTGGGTAGAACACGATGGCTCAGACCAAACAGAATTATTTTAGATAACTAAACTCACAAAGAAAGTTTATAGCAGACATCAATGTGTATTTTTAAAGACAAAAAAAAAAAAAGAACAGCTGGAGAAAGTAAAGGAAAACCCAAAGATTCAAAAAATAAGATCTGGAACTAGACAACAAAAACGAAGTCTGACAAAACCAAACATCTGCAAGCCTGCTTGAGTAAAGTGGCTGAAGGGAAATAAAATTTAGTCTAAATCCAGTTCTACCCCAAAAAAAGCTCACAACTTAGCAAGGACTTAGAGAAAGCAAATCTACAAGGGTGAGGTGAAGCTGACAAGGTTCCCAGGAAAAAAAGCAAAAAATGCTGGGCTTACAAGCAGGTGTGGAAGGTCTCCAGAGAATGTGGGGCAACGTATAAATTTCATGGTTAGACTAGACTAGGTTTTTTGATAATTCCGAGTGGACCATAAAGTGTAATTTTTTTTAATAAAGAGTAAGAGGAAATTGTTATACGATGCTTTCTTTGTTCTAATGGGAGGTCCACATCAGGTCGGGATGGGACCGCCAAGTTTGTTTGTGCCTGGCAAAAAAAAAAAGGAAAAGTTTCAGACGTTGGTAAAAAGTTCCCTTATAAGCGTGGGGTCCGAAGGAATATGAGCATGAACGGAGAGGAAAAAGAAGCACACAAACCAAATCCTGACGCTAGAACTGCAGTCCACGCGGCCTTCCGGCAGAAAGGCCGCGGGAAGCTGAGGGCCAGGGGCTGGGCGGAATGCCAGCGCCGGAGCGAGGTCACCTCCGCGGGGGCACGACGGGCGCTGGCTGCGGCGGGAGAGCCGCCTCCGCGGCCCGGCGCCGCGGACAGAGCCCAGGGCATCCTTAACAGAGGAGGAGGCGCGGAAAAGCTACCTTGCGGGGGCAGGTGTGGGCGAACCCGGCGCTGAAAGGTCAAGGTCAAGGTGGGGTTTGGCAAGAGATGCAGAGCGCTCTCCAGAGACACCGAAGACTTACAAAATACTAGCACTACAACCGTTACTCCTTTAAAAAAAGGAAAAGGACAGGAAAGGCCTCCTGGACGGCTTCGGAATGGAAACGGCCCTGGCAGGAGCGAGTGCAAGATAGGCCGGAGGCGCGAGTCCGAGCGGAGAACGGGCCGCGGGGCGACCCGCGGGAGGGAGGAGGGACTCGGAGCCGGGCCCCGGGCCAACCGCCGCACTCACTTGCCCTCCTGGCAATCATAGAGCACGATGGAGTCGTCGTCGCTGCTGGAGATGACCGTCTCGCCGTTAGGGCTGAAGTCGAAGCAGTTGATCTTGTCCGAGTTCTCACGAAACACCTTGGCGACGCGGAAGCTCCGCAGCACGCCGTCGGTCAGCTTCATGGCGGCGGCGGCAGGAGGCGGGCAGGAGGCGGCAGCGGCGGAGCAGGGCCGGGGCGGGGCCCCGCAGCGAGCGGGCGGGCGGGCGGGCGGGCGAGCGGGCGGGCGGGCAGCCGAGGGGCCGACCCAGGCAGGGCAGGCGCCGCGCCGGCGGCGAGCGGGAGAGCGACCGACAGTCGGGGCGCCTCCTCCCTCCCTCCTGCTGCTCGTGCGACGCTCTTCTAACAGGAAGGCCTGACCGACCGTTCCTCCTCACACTAGGTTCACGGGCCACCGGCGCGGTTCAGCTCATTGTGTCCGCCATCTTGGGGCGACTGGCAGAAGTCGAGGGCGAGGGACCTCACCGCGGGGCCAGCCGGGAAAAGGGGCGGGGCGGGACCGGCGGCACGAGGCCAGGAGGCGGGGCGGTGACGTCAGTGACGGCCTACGAAGAGCGGAGTGGCAGTTGGGCTCGAGGCGGCGATTCCCCCACCCGCTGTAGGCGGGAGACGTGGGGCCGCCCACCACCTTCCCCCGTGGGCCGGAAGACCTTGCTGCCCGGAGCGGCGGGTCTTTGTGCAGCCCTAGCCCCACCCCGACTCCGGCGCCCCCTTCAGGCGCCCGGTCGCAGGCCTCGCGGAGGTCCGCCGGGTCCGTCTGAACCCAGCGCTGGCGGGCGTTAACTGCTTCTCCTGGACAGAGCGGGCATGGTTTCCATCTCTGTATTTTTCTCTATTGCATTATAACTTATGGGAGACTGCACAAATTTTAGGAATGAATATTTTTTCATTTGGATATACATTCTTGAAATCACCAGCCAGAACTTCAAATCTTCTTTTAAAACATTTTCATTTATGGCATAAAGCGCAGAGTGAACTTACTTTAAGTGTACCGCTCCGCACTCATTTAAGTTTTAAAAAGTATTTACATCAGATAACATGATACTGTATATAGAGAACCCTAAAGATTCCACCAAAAACTACTAGAACTGATAAATGAATTCAGTAAAGTAGCAGCATACAAAATAAATATCCAGGCATCAGTTGCATTATTTTTTAGAGGATATTTTTCCATTGATTTTTTTTTTTTTTTTTTAGAGAGAGTGGAATGGAGGGGAGAGACAGAGAGAGAGAAATATTGATGTTGGTTGCCTCCTGCACACTCCCCAGACGAAGCTGAGGATGGAGCCTGCAACGGAGGTACATGCCCTTGATTGGAATGGAACCTGGGACCCTTCCGTCAGCTGCCAGATGCTCCATCCACCAAGCCAAACCAGCTAGGGCTCAGTTGCATTTTTATATACCAAAAGGGAACTATCAGGAAGGGAGACTAAGAAAACAATCCCACTTACAATTGCATAAAAAAAAAAATAGCCCTAGCCTGTTTGGCTCAGTAGATAGAGTGTAGGTCTGCAGACTAAAGGGTCCTGGGTTTGAGTCCAGTCAAAGGTATGGACCAGTGTTCCAGGCTCCTTCCTCCGAGGTCCTAGTTGTGGCGTATGCAGGAGGCAATCAATCCATGTGTTTCTCTCACATCAATATTTCTGTCTTTCCTCTCTTCCACTCTCTCTAAAATCAATGAAGAATAAACTCAAAATGGATACAGGACTTAAACATAAGAAGGGAAACCATAAAAATACTAGAGGAATTGACAGGCAGCAAAATCTCAGACATATGACGAAGCAATTTCTTCACTGATACCACTCCTATAGCAATGAAAGCTAAAGAGAAAATAAACAAATGGGATTACATCAAAATAAAAAGCTTTTGCACAGCAAAAGAAACCATCAACAAAACAACAAGAAAACCCACTATATGGGAGAACATATTTGCAAATGTTATCACTGATAAAGATTTAATCTCTAATATCTACAGGCTACTTATACAACTTAATAAAAGGAAGATAAATAACAAAATGGGCAACAAATCTAAATAAAATTTTTTCGAAAGAAGACAGAAGGAAGGCCAAGAGACACATGAAAACATGCTCAAAGTCACTAATTACCCGAGAGATGCTAATCAAAACGACAATGCGGTACCATCTCACACCTGTCAGAATGGCAATCATCAACAAGTCAACAAACAAGTGTTGGCGAGGATGCGGAGAAAAAGGAACCCTCATGCACTGCTGGTGTGGGGAATGCAGACTGGTGCAGCCACTGTGGAGAACAGTGTGGAGTTTCCTCAAAAAACTAAAAATGGAACTCCCATTTGACCCAATAATCCCACTCCTAGGAATATATCCTAAGAAACTAGAAACACCTATCAGAAAGGATATATGCACCCCTATGTTCATAGCAGCACAATTTACAGTAGCTACAATTTGGAAACAGCCTAGGTGCCCGTCAGCAGATGACTGGATTAGAAAACTATGGTACATCTACACAATGGAATACTATGCTGCCACAAAAAGAAGGAATTCTTACCATTTGCAGCAACCTGAATGGAATTGGAGAGCATTATGCTAAATGAAATAAGCCAGTCAATGAAAGAAAAATACCACATGATCTCACTCATTTTTGGATAATAAAGAACCTTATAAACTGATGAACAAAAAGATAGATACAGAGGCAGTAAAGCATCAAAAAGAATGTCAAATTACAATGGGAAGGTTAGGGAGAGGTGGGGTAGATAAGAGATCAACCGAAGGACTTGTATGCATGCATATAAGCATAACCGATGGACACAAGACACTGGGGGGTTAGGGCTTGCATGGGAGTGCCTGAGTGGGGGCAATGGGAAGATATGTACACATATAATACATTAATTTAAAAAAAAACAGTAAAAAAATCAATGAAGAAATATTCTCAGTGAGAATTTTTTTTAAAGTAAAAATAAATAAATAAATAAATAGCCTGGCCATTTGCTCAGTGGTTAGAGCATCGGCCCACCAACTGAAGGGTATCAGGTTCAATTCCTGCTCAAGAACACATACCTTGTTGGAGGCTCCATCTCGTGGGGAGTGTGTGGGACGCAAACCAATTAATGTGTCTCTCACATTGATTTTTTTTAACATTGATATTTTTTGTTTTACATTGATGTTTTTGATATCTCTCTCTCCCCTCCCACACACCCTCTTCCTTCCACTCTCTCTAAAAAAAAAAGTCAGTGTACATGTGCTCCCAGACCATGTGCATGCACATCTTTCTGCAGAAGTAAAGATATTTGCCTTGCTGAAAAATAAAATAAATAAATAAATAAATAAATGGGAAAAATATCTTTGGGTGAGGATTAAAAAATAAAAATAAAATAAAATACCTAGGAATAAATGTAACCAAGAATGCAAAAGACCTGTACTTGAAAAATTATTAAGACACTAAAGAAATAATTTTTATTTTAAATCCTCACCCGAGGATATTTTTTTCATTGATTTTTATTTTATTTTATTTTTATTTTTTAAATATATTTTATTGATAGTTTACAGAGAGGAAGTGAGAGGGATAGAGAGTTAGAAACATCCCACTGGGGATGTGTCCACAACCAAGTACATACCCTTGACCAGAAATGAACCTGGGATCCAAGCCAACGCTCTATCCACTGAGCCAAACAGGTTAGGGCATTTCATTGATTTTTAGAGAGAATGGAAGAGAGACAGAAAGACAGAGAGAAACATCAATGGGAGAGAAACACATAGATTGGTTGCCTCCAACCAGGGCCAGGGCCCGAGGAGCCTGCAACCAAGGTATGTGCCCTTGACTGGGAATGAACCCGGTATGCTTTGTTCCACAGGACAACGCTCTATCCATTGAGCCAAACCAGCTAAGGCTAAAGAAATAAGTTGAAGAAGATACAAATAAGTGGAAGCATATAGTATGTTCATGGATAGGAAGAATTTACATCATTAAAATGTACACAAAGAGCCGAAACTGCTGATCGATGTCTCTCTCTCATCAATGTTTTTGACTTTGTATCCCTCTCCCTTCCTCTCTGTGAAAAATCAATAAAATATATTTAAAAATAAAAATAAATTAAAAAAAATAAAACGTACACAAAGAAATCTATAGATTCAATGCAATTCTTATAAAGATATTAATGACGTATTTCACAGAACTAAAACAAATATTCCAAAAAATTTATGTAGAACCACAAAAGACCCCAAATAGCCTCAGCAATCTTGAGAAAGAACAAAGTTGGAGGAATCATGCCAATTGATATCAAACGATACTAGTACTACAAGCCCACAGTAATCAAAATAGCATGGTACTGGCATAAAAACAGACATATATTAGACAGCCCAGAAATAAACCCACACCTTTATTGTCAATCTATGACAAAGGAGGCAAGAACATACAATGGGGTAAGGACAGTACCCTGTATAATAAAACCTTAATATGCAAATCAACTGAACAGCAGAACGTCAGGTTGCTATGATGTGTACTGACCACCAGGGTGCAGATGCTAAACACAGGAGCTGGCCCCTGGTGGTCAGTGGGAGCCTGCCTCAGCCAGAAGCAAAGCTCATGGCTGGCGAGCACAGCAGTGGTGGTGGGAGCCACTCCCACTTCTGTGGCAACACTAGAGACCCCTTCAGGGGATGTCCACTGAGTGGTCCCCGTCTGCAAGAGGGTGCAGGCTGGGCTGAGGGATCCCCCTTTCAATTCCCTAGTACACAAATGTTGTGTACCAGGCCTCTAGTATTCAATAAGTGATTTGGGAAAATTGGACAAATACATGCAAAAAAAATTAAACTAGACCGCTTTCTTACAACATACACAAGAATAAACTTAAAGACTTATATATTAGACTCAAAAGCATAAAAATCCAAGAAGAAAACAGGTAGCCCTAGATGAGTAATTCAGTTAGTTAGATTATCATCTTGATACACCAAGTTTTCAGGCTCAACCCCGGGTCAGAGCACATACAAGAATCAACCAATGAATGCATAAATAAGTAGAACAAAGCAATCTCTCTGTCTCTCTCTCTCTTTCTCTCTCTCTCTCTCTCTCTCTCTCTCTCTCTGTGTGTGTATGTGTGTGTGTATCTCTTTCTCTCTAGCTACCTCTCTCTGCCTTCTTCCCTTTTACTTGTCCTCCCCTCCCCCTCTTCCTCTCTCTCCCTCTCTCTCTCAAATAAATAAGTAAATAATAAAAATTTTAAAGAAAACATAGATAATGAAATCTCAGACATTTCTCATGGCAATATTTTTTTCTGACATATCTCCTTGAGCAAGGAAAACAGAAACAGAAAAAAACAAAAATGACTATATTAAACGAAAAGGTTTTTGTGCAGCCAAGTAAAATGAAAATAACAACCCACTAAATGGGAGAACATATCCACCAATTACACATCTGATAAGGGGTTAATATCCAAAATTTATAAAGAATTCAATTTAACACCAAAAAAATCAATTCAATTAAAAAAATGGGCAAAGAGCCTGAATAGATATTTCTCCAAAGCGAACATATAGACAGCCAATAGGCATATGAAAACATGCTCATGTCACTAATCATCACAGAAAAGCAATTTAAAACCACAAAGAAATATTACCTCACACCTGTCAGAATGACTATCATCAGTAAATCAACTAGCAACAAGTGTTGATGAGGATGTGGAGGAAAGGGAACGAACCCTCATGCACTTTTGGAGGGAATGCAGATTGGTGCAGCCACTGTGGAAAGCAGTATGGAATTTCCCCAAAATATTAAAAATGGAACTGCATTATGACCCAGCAATTCCACTTTAGGGAATATAGAGTGTCTCAAAAAAATGTGTCATACACTTTGAGTAAAAGGCAGTGTTTATTAAAATACATTTCAGCCTGGCCTGCATGGCTCAGTGGTTGAGTGTCAACCTGTGAACCAGGAGGTCACAGTTTGATTCCCAGTCAGGGCACATGCCCAGGTTGCAGGCTGAATCCCCAATGTGGGGTGAGGCAGCTAACTAGAGGCCCAGTGCACAAAATTTGTGCACTGGGGGGTTGTCCCTCAGCCCAGCCTGCACCCTCTTCAATCTGGGACCACTCAGGAGATGCCCAACTGTCAGTTTAGGTCAGAATCCTGTAGGACATCTCTCTCACAATTTGGGACTGCTGGCTCCTAACCACTCACCTGCCTGATTGCCCCTAACCACTCTGCCTGCCAGACTGATAGCTTTCTAACCACTCCCCTGCTGGCCTGATGGATGCCTAACTGCTCCCCTGCCAGCCCGATTGCCCCCAACTGCCCTCCCCTGTAGGCCTGGTTCTCTCAACTGTTCTCCCCTGCCGGCCATCTTGTGACAACATGGGGGCTGCCATCTTGTAACAACATGGGGCAGCCATCTTATGGTGGCCATCTTGTGATGACATGGGAGCAGCCATCTTGTGATGCAATAACATGAGGGCCAATTTGCATATTACCTCTTTATTAGGATGTCACCCCAATAAATGCAGTAAAAATATTTTCCATATGTAGGAAAAAAATAAAAATAGATAAAATGTACTTACAGAGAAACCAAGATGGTAGCATAGGTAAACACCTAAACTGCTGCCTCACACAACAATTTCAAAACTACAACTAAAAGACAAAACAGACATCATCCAGAACCACAGAAAGGCTGGCTGAGAGGGAATTCTACAACTAGAAGGAAAGAGACTCAAAGGAGCTGTAAAAGGCAGAGATATAGAGGCATGTGCACTGAGAGGGCTGATAACTGAGTATGCGGCTGACATTCTCAATTGGGAGGGAGACAAAAGTTCCCGACTGCTCTGAATTCCAGTTCCAAGCAAGATTCTGGAGACCCAGAGTCATTCGGTGAGAAACTGGACTGTCTGTCAGCAGATGAAACTCAAGGACGGCTCTCTCTCAGAGGTGCTTGCAGTGATTACCTTGAGACACTGAGACCCAGGGATCTCTTAGGGCAGGGCTGATGGAAAGTCATTACAGTCTGCTCTTCCCTGAGACTCTGCCCCATCCAAGCTGAGCACACAGGCTTCTGCAAGTCTTGTCTCATAAGGGTGTTTCCAGCACAGAAGTTCTTCCAGTGTAGACACAGCTGATCCTCACAGCAATTGGTCTGAAGGTCAATTCCTCCCAGTGATACCAACAACAATCAACACTTAACTATAAGACTGTGCACATAGCCCAGAAAAACACCAAGAGTATCCACCTCAGGTAACTGAAGAGGCTGAGCCACTGGGTCATATAGGACACCTACTACACAAAGCTACTCTACCAACTCAGGAAAGCATCCAAAATGCAGAGACAAAGAAACAGGTCACAAATGAAAGAAATGGAGAAAAGCAAACAACTGGATATAGAGTTCAAAACCATGGTTATAAGGTTGTTCAAGAATTTTCTAGAAAAGGTTGATAAATTTAGTGAGACCCTCAAGGAAATGAAAAACGACCAACTAGAAATTAAGCATACACTGACTAAAATAAAGAATAATATACAGAGATCCAACAACAGACAAGAGGATCACAAAAATCAAGTCAAAGATTTGAAATACAAAGAAGAAGAAAACACCAAACCGGAAAAGCAAAAAGAAAAAAGAATCCAAAAATATGAAGATAGTGTAAGGAACCTCTGGGACAACTTTAAGTATACCAACATCAGAATTATGGGGGTGCCAGAAGAGAGAGAGAGCAAGATACTGAAAATCTATTTGAAGAAATAATGACTGAAAACTTCCCCCACTTGGTGAAAGAAATAGACTTACAAGTCCAGGAAATGCAGAGAACCCAAAGAAAAGTAATCCAAAGAGGACCACATCAAGACACATCATAATTAAAATACCAAGAGCAAAAAACAAAGAGAGAATATTGAAAGCAGCAAGAGAAAAACAGTTAATTACCTCCAAGGGAGTACCCATATGATTGTCAGCTGATTTCTCAACAGAAACTATGCACGCCAGACAGGAGTGGCAAGAAATATTCAATAAGAACCTACAACCAAGATTACTCTACTCAGCAAAGCTATCATTTAGAATTGAAGGTCAGATAAAAAGCTTCACAGATAAGAAAAAGCTAAAGAAGTTCATAACTGCCACACCAGTATTAAATGAAATGCTGAAATGTATTCTTTAAGAAGAAGAGGAAGAAGAAAAAGGTAAAGATAAAAATTACGAACAACATATACTTATCTATCAACAAGTGAATCTAAAAATCAAATAAATTAAAAATCTGATGAACAGAATAAACTGGTGAATATAATAGAATTAGGGTCATAGAAAGGGAGTGGACTGACAATTCTCAGGGGAAAAGGGGTATTGGTGTGGGAAGATACTGGACAAATATCGTACACCTATGGATGAGGACAGTGGTGGGGGTAAGGGCAGAGGGTGGGGTGGGAAGGTGGAGGGGAGCTATAAGGGAAAAAAGAGGAACAACTATAATAATCTGAACAATAAATTGCTGCAGTGAAAGCCTCTCCTGATCAGGAATTACAAATAGCATTTACAAATAAAATTTACAAAAAACTCATAGCAGCAATTACAAATAAAATTTTAAAAGGGAAAATTATCTCCTTATTACACTAAATGCAGTTTTAAATTTCCCTGATTTCATATATATGTGTATATATATATAAATATACACACACATAAACTTTACAGATGCACCATTTCCTCCCCCCCACCACTTTAGTATTGCTTCATACACATTTTTTCATGTTACTAAACTGATTGCTATTAATCCAGGTATAATTTAATTGATAGTTTTTAATATCATATGTAGTTGTGCAACCATCACCACATTAGAAAACAGCTGTATTACCCTTTATAGTCCACAGGATTGTTCCAATGGTTTCTCAAAGGGGTTCTTTGCCTTAAAGCAGTGGTTCTCAACCTGTGGGTCGCGACCCCTTTGGGGGTCGAATGACACTTCCACAGGGGTCACCTAAGATCATCGGAAAACACAGGTATTTACATTATAATTCATAACAATAGCAAATTACAGTTATGAAGTATGTTTGGGGGTCACCACAACATGAGGAACTGTATTAAAGGGTAGTGGCATTAGAAAGGTTGAGAACCACTGCCTTAAAGGGAGAGAAAGCTGATCCCTAACAAAGAAAAGCACATCTATGTAATCCCAAAATAGGCACCACAAACCCTGGCTTTCACTTTCTGTGCAAGAGGGTACACAGTGCAACCCATGAGGGTTCATAGATGTCTAACTTGTGTGAAGCTCCTCAAACAGTTCATTGCCTGGGGTCTCCGACAATAGAGATGGAACCTATTTCTTTACTTCATTAAACTTCAGTGGCTAAAGAGGAACGACAGGAACATTTAAATCACTGATGTTAGGAAGATGCGATATCCATAGATCCAGATATAACCTGGA
This sequence comes from Lasiurus cinereus, assembly GCA_011751065.1. Classification (NCBI taxonomy): domain Eukaryota; kingdom Metazoa; phylum Chordata; class Mammalia; order Chiroptera; family Vespertilionidae; genus Lasiurus; species Lasiurus cinereus. The sequence continues at coordinate 485,112 of JAAGEH010000125.1, read as the reverse complement.
CAGTGGTAAAAAACAATACAGAAACCCAGGCACAACAGGACTGTGTCCCATTCCCTGAGTAAAGAAAGAAGAGCCAGGATTCCTACACATTAAAAACAAAGTTGTTTTCTAAGGAGAGAAGGCAAGATCCTGCCTCAGTCTGTGCTGCAGTTTGCCTCCTGACAAAGAGCAGAGTTTCTGGCTACGATTTGTTCTAGGGTCTGGAAAAAGCCTGTTTGAAAGAAACCTGAATGGATGGCAACTTTCCAAACTGCAAAGCAATGGAAGAAAAGCCCTGGGCGGCCCAGGGCACTCACTTCCCTGCAACCCCTGCTTCTTTATTTCACAGACTGGAAATGCTGATGTAGAGTCGGCTTTGAATAGTTAAATGCAACACGGACAAATCTGGTGCTCTGTCCTGGACTTGTTGGGAAATGGACACATCCACTGAGATACCATTTTGTGGTTCCTCTTAACCCACAAAAATAACCACAGACACAGCTATAATCTACCACTGAATGTTGTCAGCCAAAAAATATGTTTGCAGGGTATCTTTCAAGTTTTCTACTTCCTGTACCTTCCCTAGATTTCACTGTTAAGACTGGAGCTTTCTTCCAAGACTTGACTTTTAGAATTATTTTTGGAATGGAAAAGGTCATTTTTCATATTTTCAGAGTGTCCTGAAATGGTCTAGCCTGTTTCACATTCCCAGCCTGGCTCCCAGCCATACTAGAATTGGGCTCTCCTGGCTTCCCGTCCAACAGTGCCTTAAAGGCTGGACTTTAAAAAGTGACCACATGGCTGTAAAAAAGAAGGAACTCTTACCATTGGCAACAACATGGATAGACCTGGAGAGTATTATGTTAAGCGAAATAAAATAGTCAGACAAAAATAAGTATCATATGTGGAATCTAATGAACAAAATAGATCCAGACATAGAAACTTGAAACAGATTAACAATTTCAGAGGGAGGGTCACGGTGGGAGGATGGGTGAGGAGTGATTAACTCAGGAACTTATATTCGTACTAGAGGCCCAGTGCACGAATTCATGCAGGGGTAGGATCCCTCTGGGTGGCCTGCAAGGATCGGGCAGAAACCCACAGTCCAACGCTGCCTGCAGCTCCTTCCTGCTGCTCCCATTCATTCTGGCCCCCACTGTGCCAGCCATGGGCTCCTGCCCAATTGGCTCTGACCAGGAGAGGCTCGTGCTCCAGCAGCAGCACTCACCAGCCATGAGCCCTGCATCTGGCACCCTTCCAAGTGGAGTGGCCTGCAGGATCAGGCTGAAACTGGCTCTCTGACATTCTCTGGAGGATCCCAGATTGTGAGAGGGCACAGACCAGACTGAAGGACTCCACTGGTGATCAGGGCCAGGGAGGGAGCACAGGAGGGCTCCAGAGCATGTCCAGCCTATCTTGGTCAGTCCCCATCGGCTGGACCCCAGCAGCAAGCTAACCTACCGGTAGGAACATCTGCTCCCTGGTAGTCAGTGCACATCATAGCAAGCGGTTGAGTAGTCTTAGCATGTCATTAGCATATTACACTTTGATTGGTTGCTCGGTTGTTCTGCAGTTCAATCTATTTGCATATTACTCTTCCATTATATAGGATATGCATAGCCCATGACCCAGAGAATAGTGTGGTGAAGTCCTGGGAAGGGCACGTGCAAGGTGGAGAGGGTCAATGGGAGAAAAAACAAAGGGGAAATCTATAATACTTCCAACAATAAAGATAAATTAAAAAAATAAAATAAAGACAACAAAAACAAATTTTTTAAGTGACTAAGAAAGACTGGTTCCAGAGGGTAGGGGTGTGAGGAAGAGACACCAGAGGAGAAAGTTTGCAATTAGAAGTGAATCAAATTGCCTTAAAAGAGCATCAGACTTGACCTTTTATTTTGCTCTTCTTTTTTTTTTTAATTAAATCTTTACTATTCAGATTATTACATTTGTTTCTCTTTTTTCCCCTCCATAGTTCCCCTCCACCAGGCTCCCGACCCTCCCTCTAACCTTACCTCCCTCCCGTTGACCTCATCCATAGATGTATGATTTTTGTCCAGTCTTTCCCTGTACACCCTTCACCTCTTTCCCCCTGGGAATTATCAGTCCACTCCCTTTCTTTGCTCCTGATTCTAGTATATTCACCAGTTTATTCTGTTGATCAAATTTATAATTCACTTAATTTTTAGATTCACTTGTTGATACATATGTATTTGTTGTTCATAATTTTTTGTCTTTTACTTTTTCTTCTTCCTCTTCTAAAAGAGTACCTTTCAGCATTTCATATAATACTGATTTGGAGTTGATGAACTCCTTTAGCTTTTTCTTATCTGTGAAGCTCTTTATCTGCCCTTCAATTCTGAATGATAGCTTTGCTGGATAGAGTATTCTTGGTTGTAGGTTCTTGCTATTCATCACGTTGAATATTTCTTGCCACTCCCGTCTGGCCTGCATCGTTTCTGTTGAGAAATCAGCATGATAGTCGTATGGGTGCTCCCTTGTAGGTAATTAATTGTTTTTCTCTTGCTGCTTTTAATATTCTCTCTTTGTCCTTTTCTCTTGGTATTTTAATTATGATGTGTCTTGGTGTAGTCCTCTTTGGATTCCTTTTATATGGGGTTCTGTGTGCTTCCTGGACTTGTAATTCTATTTCTTTTACCAGATGTGGGAAGTTTTCAGTCATTATTTCTTGAAATAGGTTTTCAGCATCTTGCTCTCTCTCTTCTGGCAAGCCCACAATTCTGATGTTGGTACGCTTGCAGCTGTCCCAGAGGCTCCTTACATTATCTTCACATTTTTGGATTCTTTTCTCTTCTTGATTTTCCAGTTGAGTGTTTTCTGATTCCTTATATTTCACATTTTTTACTTGATTCTTGCCTTCCGCTAGTCTGCTGTTAGGTCTCTGTATAATATTTTTTATTTCAGTCAGTGTATGTTTAATTTCTAGTTGGTCCTTTTCCATCTCTAGTTGGACCTTTTCCATCTTTAGTTGATTCTTTTTCATCTCCAGTCAGTTCTTTTTCATCTCCTCTTGGGTCTCACTAACTTTATCCAACTTTTCTAGGATATTCTTGAAAAACCTTATAAGCATGGTTTGGAACTTTATATCCAGTCATTTCTTTTCCTCCATTTATTTTGTTTGTGATCTCTTCCCTTGTCTTGGCATTTTCACTATGCCAGGAGAACTTCTGTGTTGGATTCAGCCTTACGATACCAGACTTGCAAAACTGCAAAAGCCTCTCTGTTGAGCTTGGGATGGGTGGGGTCTCAGGGCTTAATGGACCGCCTTGCCTTCCAGTCGGCCCCGCCCTCCACAGCCCCCGAGTCTCACGTGACTGGGTAATTGCTGGAGCTGTCCCTGTGTGCACGCGCGCTATCTCTTGCTGTGCCTCTAGACTGCTGCCTTTCCGGCTCCCCTGTGCTCCAGGACCATATGAATCTGGGTCCCCAGGACTTCGCCCAAATCCGGGGTTTAGTGGAGTTAGACGTGACACAGTTGGGATGCTTTGTCTCCCGCCCTCTTGTGAAAGCCAGCAGCACAATCAGCAGTTTGTCTTCTGTGCAGTGCTGTGAGTGCTGCCCGACTTCTGCCCTCCTGCAACTCCCCCAAATTTCTGTGCACTATTCCCTTTTCACAGTCCAAAATCCCCCCGTATGAGTTTCGGCTGGACCTGGGGTTTAGTGTCATAGGATAAGGGGTTCAATGCCGTTGGGAGTCTCCCGCCAGAGAAAGCCAGCCAGGTACTCCAGCACCCACTCTCTCCACGTGCACATCTCCATACCTCAGCTTTTTGCAGCTCCTCTGGGTCTCTGTGAGCCCCTCTCTTTCCTTCTAGTTGTAGAATTTCCACTCCGCCAGCTTTCCTGTGGTTCTGGATGATGTCTGGTCTGTCTTTTAGTTGTAGTTTTGAAATTGTTGTGCGAGGCTGCAGTGTTGATTTTTACCTATGCCACCATCTTGGTTCCCTCTATTTTGCTCTTCTTTTAAAGCATTATTTCATCTATTTACTTAGTTTTCACACAAGTAAATACATATCCACTGCAGAAAACTTAAAAAAATAAAAATCCTATATAATAAAGAGCTAATATACAAATGGTCATCATGCCCTCGCCCCCTCACACCGGGGCCGGGGGACCTGAGGCCAGGCCAGGAGACCTAAGACCATGCCCCCCACCAGTGGGATTTGACAGGGGACCTGAGGCTATGCCCCCATCCTGTGGGCCTTGATGGGGGTGGGGCCAGCCAGGTCTGGGTCTCACATGATTTTGTGGTACATGTAGTTGGGTGGGAACTTTTATTTATTTATTTTTTAAATAAATATATATATTTTATTGATTTTTTTTTACAGAGAGGAAGGGAGAGGGACAGAGAGTTAAAAACATAGATGAGAGAATCATTGATTGGCTGCCTCCTACACAACCCCTACTGGGGATGTGCCCGCAACCAAGGTACATGCCCTTGACTGGAATCGAACTTGGGACCGCAGGCCAATGCTCTATCCACTGAGCCAAGCCGGTCAGGGTGGGGACTCTTAATGTGCACGATTTTGTGCAGCAAGTCACTAATAAGTAATAAAAACATAGCATCCAGAAGTAGCTACCATTACATTTGTTTTTATTATGGTATATTACATATAATAAAATTTTACCATTTTGATGTGGAACTTTACAGAGTTTCCTCCTGAAATATATATTATATATATACATATATATATATTTAATTATATATATGTATATAATTAATTTCAGAGAGGAAGGAAGAGGGAGAGAGAGATAGAAACATCAATGAGGAGAGAGACTCATTGATCTGCTGTCTCTTGGATGCCCCATGCTGGGGGTCGAGCTTGCAAACCAGGCATGTGCCTTGACCTGGAATTGAACTGTGACCTGCTGGTTCATAGGTCAACACTCAACCACTGAGCACACCAGCCGGGCTGAACTATATTTTTAATGGGTTCATAATATAATATTATTTATAACCCACCCTTTTCTTATAATACTATGAACATGTTCCAGATCAATAATACAGGGCTACATAATCATTTGGAATGAACTGCAGTAATAAATTTACTGGTCTAAAGAATGCTAATTGCTTATTTTTAGTTGCCACTAAAATTAAGATTTCTAAGGGTTTAAAATTATAATTAATATTGAAAAGTTAATATGTTTTTAATAAAAGATAGTATAAGGTATGGAGATATGTTCTCATTAATGGAACTAAAATAACTTGGTCTTGATTATTTCGGAATGGGAAGAGAAAATATTATTTCTTATAATTAAGCTGGCTAACATTAAGTTATTAGAATTTTTTAATTTTTTTAATTAATTTTTAGAGAAAAAGGGAGAGAGGGAGAAAGAAACATTGATGTGAAAGCAGAACATAGATTGGCTGCTTCCTGCAGGGATGGAGCCCGAAACCTGGGCATGTGCCCTGACTGGGAATCAAACCAACAACTTTTTAGTGCATAGGACAATGCCCAATCAACTGAGCCACACCACTCAGGGCTATTATTAGGATTTTTTAAATTAATTAATATCCACTATCAATGGTATATTTATATAAAACTAAAACTTAAGTTCTTTCATCATCTAAAAGGACAGTTTTCCTATGTCATGAGTCTGTTCCTGATAAGATTTTATAAAGTTTGTTGCACAAAAAAAAACAAGTTCTGTATATGATGTTGTTTTAATTGAGGTCCTTACGAAGACGGAATCTTTTCAATAAGTGTTTATCTTCCGGGCCCTATCGATGACATTAACAGTGTTGACCACTCCCTAAAATTCTTCTCCATAGCTTCCTTGACATTATTCCTTTCAGACATTCTTCTTGCCTGTCTGGACACACCCCTTTAGTCTCTTCCTGGCTTTTCTTTGGCCACTATTTGGCAGACACTACTAGTTGCCTACCCCGCTTGCTCCTTTCTGATGAACCCTGATTTTATTTATTCCTCCCTCCTCTAATTGGCAACTCATTTTCCACTTGTTGAGCTCAGTACTCTGAGATAAATCCTGTTTAGTCTAAACCACTGGTTCTCAAAGTATGAATCCAGGACCAGAAGCATTAGCCTCAACTAGGAACTTGTCAAAAATTCCAATTCTCGGACATCACATCAGGCCTAGTGAAATAGAAGTTCTGGGGGTAGAGCCCAGCAATCTGTGTTTTAACAAGCCCTATAGGTAGGTGAGCCTAAAGCATGTTCAAATTTAAGAACCACTAGTCAAAGCCAACCATGATGAGTGGTCTTGTTCCCCATCCCAGTCATAGCATTAGGCATGGGTAAATGATGAAATTTTTGCTAATGATAAATAAGAATTCTGCTGTGGGAGGGGGTGCTAGGAAGGGCTCTTTGTTTCTAAAAGAGATACAAGGAAGGGATCTCTCTGATGGACACTGTTTGTTGGACATGATGCCTGGGACTGCTGTAGCCAGGTTTCACCATGAGGACAGCAGTCTAAAGGCAAGCTAGGAGTTGACAGAGGCCAAGCAGAAAGATGGAAAGCTTCTATTGTGGGTTGAGTTGTGTCTCTTCCTCTCCCGCAGAGATATACTGAAGTCCTCACCTCTAGTAAGTACTCCAGAATGTAACCATATTTGGAGATGGGTTTGTTAAGATAAGGTCATACTGGAGTAGGGTGGACCCTAAATCTCTCTTATTAGAAGAAAAGAGAGACCCCCCCCCCAAAGAAGATGGCTATGCCAAGATGGAGGCAGAGATTGGAGTCTCTCCTATGGATTTCAGAGGGAGTGTGGCCCTGCTTGATTTTGGACTACCAGCCTCCAGAACTGTGAGACAATAAAAGTCTACCGTTTTAACCCACACAGTGTATGTGACTTTCTTATGGTAGTCATAGGAAACTAACACGGAGTCCTTGTAATCTACACACCAACCCTACAGCCATCCTATCTTGAGATTACTTGTTATGTTAAGTAATAATCTTTTCTTATTTATTAAGCTAGTTGGATAGAGTTGTTTTTTGTTTTTCTAGCTTTATTGCAATATAATTGACACAGTACTGTCTAAGTTTAAAATGTTGACAAGGAGAAAATTCCTTACTGTCCTAAATTAAATTACAGCAGGGAGTAGGGTGGAGGGGAGAGATAAGGGAGGTTAAATCACTTTATAGCTGCAGGCCAAAACCAGCAAAATTGCTTAAATTCCTGAATGCATGTTGAATCTTTGAATTAATCTCCTGGTGGTTATTTCCATGATTATCTAGAGAATAACTGACCACCAGACACCACTGCATTCTGCTCATGCATGAATCTTGCCCACAATCAATACAAAAAGAACAAACACTTCTTCCTTACTGAACAGCCACCTGTCCCAGAACCAGCCCGATTCACCTCCCCTCACCCCCTTTAAGTATAGCCAATATAAATTCTTTTAAAACAATTTGCATCTTTTTCCTCCAAACCTATCAGCTCCAGGACAACAGACGGGTTTGTCTTCTCCAACTAGCCCTGCTGATGCTGGTTTAGATTGCATGCCCCAGGACCTGGTCCTTTTTCTGGCTAGCATGTGACTCAAATAAACCCTTTTTTTCAGAAAAGCTTTTAGCAGCAAAGGATTTTAACAGTGTACAATGTAATGACTTGATCCACTTGTATGTTGTGAACTTATTACAATAGAGTTAGGATTGGTCCATTTCTTTTTAATTTGGGGTGGGGGGGATTAATCCTCACCCAAGGAGATTTTTTTCATTGATTTTTAGAGAGAGTGGAAGGGAGGCGAAGAGACAGAGAGAGAGAGAAACATCGACGTGAGAGACTCATGGATTGGTTGCCTCTCGCTCTCCCCCTGACAGGAACCAGGGACTTGCAACTGAGGTACATGACCTTGACTAGAATCGAACCCATGACCCTTTAGTCCTTGGGCCAACACTCTAACCACTGAGCAACCGACTAGGGCAGGAATGGCCCATTTATTAAATGTTTACATTTCATGATACACAGTTTAAAGTGGAATCTGTACTAAGCCATATATCTTCTGTCCAAAACTGATGGCTCCTTACACATTCCAATTCTTTGAGATAAATTTGAGTTCAAGTGCCCAGTGGGACTTCTCTGGAACTTGATTAAGCTTGTTTGGGAGAAAAACATTTCCTTCCTTACCTTTTAGATTAGTTGGTAGATCTAATACATAAAAGTCAACATAAGACAAAATTGTCATAAGAAAAAGAAAAAAAAATTGACATGACAGATTAACAGAAAAACAAATTTAATTCTGTATATACAGAGTGGGGCAAAAGTAGGTTTACAGTTGTTCATATGGAAAATAATACAACAATGAATAAATAGTAATATAAGAATGAACTGTTTCGTGTACTCACAACTGTAAACTTATTTTTATTCCACCCTGTATGTACAGGAACCTCACAAAGACAGAATCCAAGGTCAGGCAATTGAGGCTTTTATTCCATCATGAGCTAAGGAGAAGGTAGGGGTCTGGATCTCAAAAGAGAGGAAGAAAATTCATAGGAAGATAAGAAGAGCAAAACTTTGGTAAACAAATGTTTGCCACAGCATGCAGATAAATCTTTCTAATGTACAAAGTTGTCTCTGGTAACAGCTCTCTTCCTGGTATAAACCCCCTTTTTAAATTCTTTTAGGCAGTTAATGGAGAAAAAGCTTTTCTCAAGTCTACTGGCTCTTAATTGCCTTCAGTTCAAAACAATCCACATGCCAAAATGGCACTTTATGGGGAGGCTTATTCTGTTCCCCATCAAGTTTTTACACAAGCCTTCACAATAACAAGAGTCAGGTGACTCTCTGGGAAGGCCGTGTGTGTGTGTGTGTGTGTGTGTGTGTGTGTGTGTGTGTGTAAACTAAATTGCCAGAGGAAAAGCAGAATGTTGGAACATGATTGCAACCCACAGTAATTCTGAATAGCATGTTTCAATTGTCACATGCAGTCTCATATAACTGCTTCTTACCTGACAAATTGCTTTATTTTATAAATGAAGGCATTATTTCACTTACCACCAAAGAGGAAATAAATGTCCTAGAAAGTAACATTCTACATCAAATGAAAATTACAAGCATCTTCTGTGGAGTCAAGGGCAACCTCAACAATGGTTTCTACTCATTGAAACACATTTTCTATTTGTTTCTTGCTTGTTTTATTTTCTTCTGATGACCAAATTAATATCTGCTTAAAAGCATTTTAGAAGAGTAGAGGCCTGGACAAAAATCGTATACCTATGGATGAGGACGGAGGTGGAAGGGGTGCGTTGGGGGAGAGGAGGTAAGGGCAGAGTGTGGGGTAGCAACTGGGGGTTGGGGAACTATGGGGGGAAAAAGAACAATTGTAATAATCTGAATAATAAAGATTTATTAAATTTAAAAAGAAGAGTAGAGGCCCTGGTCCATTCAGCTCAGTGGTTAGAGCATTGGCCCACACACAGGTTCCATTCTCAGTCAAGGACAAGTATCTGGGTTGCAAGTTCTATCCCTGCCCTGGTTCTTTGGGCACATGCAGGAGGCAACCACTCCATGTATCTCTCTCACTTCTCTTCTCTCCCTCTCTTCCTTCCCTCCCTCCATCTATCTAAAAATCAATGGAAAATATATACTCAGATGAGAATTAACAAAAATTAAAAATGGAAAGGGTAGAATATTTACTCTGGCCAGTGTGGCTCCATTGATTGAGCATTCCTGGTTCAATTCCCAGCCAGAGCACAGTGTTGTGGACTCAGTCCCCAGTAGGGGCGTGCAGGAGGCATTTGATAGATTGTTTTCTCACATAGGTATTCCTCCCTACCTCTCTCCAAAATCAATAAAAACATTTTCAAAAAACGATTAGAACATTTGATTTTGTGGGTTTTTTTTTTTTTTTTTTGCAAGGAACCTGTAGCTGACTTCATATAATTCCTGCAGCTTGTGCCACTTCTGAATTACAGGCTGTGCTTAGTTATCCCAAGGGATTGGGATCAGCCTGTGGGAGACTCAAAGTGTGACCCATAGCTACGGAGTGAGCCAGGCCGAGGGTTTCTAGGCCTCTTGCTTAAAAAGCTCTCCTGGGTCATGTGGCAGGACGTACCTGTCTAGCGGGGGAGCTCAGACTTTGTCCTTACAGTCTCAGTACTGCCCGGGAGACAGTGCCATATCCGCCTCGCCCAATGTGTAACCCTGGCCCTCCTAACGTGCAGCCACTGACAACTTCCTCTGACAGGTCCTGAGACTCTGGGCTAGGGGGCCCATAATGCCATGCTTCTCCAGGTAGTAGGACTGGCTACTTAATCTGCTTGACCCAGTGCAAAATAAAAATATGGGCTCCCCCTCAAAGAAACTGTTAAGAAGTGCAAGACAGCAACAGCAGACTATTAAACCAAGTGCGGGAGGACCCCTTCTGGCCATGTTCCCTGGTGACTGTATAGGTCACACACCCATTAATCTGGCCCAGCTCAGAAACAGTACAGCCACAACTTGGAGCCTTTCTGTGTGCACTTTGAACACATTTCATGCTCTTAGCCCCATTTTAATGATGAAGACTCTGGGGTTTTGTGAGGTTAAGTAACTTTCCCAAGGTCACCCAGCCAGTAAGCCCTGGAGGCTGGGTTTGCACTCTCCAGCTGCGCTTCCAGGGCAAAGGGTAGGTAATTGTTTCACTTATAACTGAGGCCATTGTAGCTCAACAATGCCTTCTTGTTGTGGAGGGAAGGGATAGGAGCTTCCCAGATAAGCTAACTGCTCAGAGCCAGGAAGAACTGCCTAGCCTCCCAGAAGCTGTCTCTAAAAGTATACAACTGTTTCAAAAGGCTTAACTGCCCCATCTGACAACCCAGCCTATACAGCCTTAGTAGCCCTTCCTTATCAGTTACTCACCAGTCCAGGCCTAGCTGTTTTGCATTCCTAAGTTCCCTTACCACTCCTTAAAAAAAAAAAAAAAAAAAAAAGGTAGGGGCTTTACAGTCCTTACCTAAAAGAGCTCTATCCTATCTCTCCTCCAGCACCGCCTGACCTGCTCTTGCCCCCTGAAGAAGCCTTCATAATACCTTTCTAGCACCAGAGCTTTGGGCCCCCAGGGCTCCCAGAGTTCCCCCTGGCCCTGCCCTGGCCAGTGTCCAGCAGTGCAGAACCCAAGGCAGGGGAGGCAGAGGGCAGGGTTGGGATGAGGCTCCTGAAAGCTCACTGCAGAGCTCTTCCATGCCTCCATGCAGACTCTTGCAAGGCATTAGGGTTGAAATCTTAGAAAGAGGGGGCTGAACCCCAAGGTCCGGGATGTGAAAGACAAAAGGAGGGAAACCATGAAGACCAGGAGTGCTGCCCTGAGAAGGCAGCTGCCTCCAGTTTGGAGTTGATGACTGACACCCTCGGACTTATCTCTAGTTTTGCATTCCTGACAATGCAAAGTAAATCACTGCTTTACTTTCACAGTGGATTTTACAGTGGCAGAACTTTTTACAGGTTCTCTATGAATGCACTATAATAATTCACAATACTTTTCAGAGCTGAATATCCTTCATTGGAGAAAAGACGGAACACATTCATATTCACTATTTTTATTTCTGGTTCTAAATCAACCCTACATTTCCTGCTGGTCCTGAATTCTTGTGATCATTTACCTCTGTTCAGTCACAGGTAAAGCGCAATAAAAAGGGGTAGGGGCAATCCTGGCCAGTGTGACTTAGCTGGTTGAGCATTGCCCCATGCACCAAAAGGTCATCAGTTCCATTCCCGGTTAGGGCACATGCCCAGGTTTTGAGTTCAATCCCCAGTCTCTCTCACATAGATGTTTCTCTCTCTCGTCAATTGAAAAAGAAATTTAAAAATAGACCACCTTTTAAAAAAGGTGGGAGTTGGAGGCAGAAGCCACATGAACTGGATGGAATAAAAATCTGCCCCACTGTTGGAATCTAAGACTGATGCAAAGAATTTCTATTTGTGGAAGCTGCTTCGAGGTATTAATTAGTGCACAAGACTCTCCTGAGTTTGTGTATACAGAGCAAAATGTTCCTGATCTCTTCATTGTTGTTCTATTCCTCAAGAAAAGGTGTGCAAGCATGAACAGTATGTGACCGGAAGCATGTCTGGCAAGGTGAATGCCAATGAAAACCAACATTTTCTGGATGATCTAACATCAACAAGAGTAGATCTAGCTTCTAAGATGCAGGTCTACAGGATAAAGTGAGCTTATCAGCCAGGATAGACTAGGTTATGGCGCAATAACACAAACCCCATCTTAGTGATTGAAACATCAAAGGTTTATTTTCTACTTTCAATACATGTCCATCCTGGGTTGGCAGGGTGGCTCTTCCTATTGCTCACTCAGGATCTCGGATTGAATGTTGCCAACTGCCAGGTCCAAGGGAGAAAATGCTCAGGAAATGGCCAGAAATGACTCTCATCACTTCCACTCAAAACTCATTGGCCACAACTAGTAGACTGCCTGAACTCGACCACAAGGGGGCAGGGAAGTGCTGGAAGGGGAGAGACCTGGATTTCGGGGTAAACTGCTTTATTGGTTGGAAGCTGGAGGGACAGCAGGATGAATGTCCATAGAGGAGCAGGAGCTTTAGGAGTAAGACTCTGGCTTGCTATCGTAACAACATGCCGAACTCACTTCCAACCTACTGAGGCATCCGAAAACTCAAAGGGTTGCACACCATGTGTGATCAGCTTCTTCAACAAACAGAATATATTTACAGTGAAGTTCCAGGTCAGAAAGCCCAAGATGGAGCACTACTTACTACCCTGATGACCCCCTTGAGCTGAGAAGGGGGTGGGTTTCAGATTTAAAGGGACCAAGTTCTTTATCCATAATGAGTTTCTGAGATTCAGCTCTGTTACTGGAGATGGGTGCCACTGTTGCCACCTTCCCCTGGTCACTATCATCCAACACCACCCAGGAACAACCTCCTCCTTTGCTCTCAAAGGGAACATGTAAATTAAAAAAGGTTAACTTGAATAAGTAAATTCATTAACCCCTTCCCCAGCAGGGTATGTGTAATTCAGCTTGCTTGAATAGGGAAAGCTTATAATCTACTTTAATTGGCTTTCCACAGTTTCCTTAATTCATAAAATAGCATCTCAAAAACAAAACACAAACATGTATGTAGGCTAATAATATTAGAATTAATATTATTAACATTTTTAAACTTAATTGTATAAATTCTATGATCAATGGATATTTACATTGCTTTACACTCAGAAAATGTCTGGGATGAATATCCACTGAAGGGATCAGGGTATATCCACCTAAATATGCTACTCTGGCATATGGATTATTTGAAGCTGAAGACATCTGAGAAACAGCAGACACACAAAGTGCCCTCCTCCTTTCTACTGAAAAGCAGGACATAAATTTTTGTGAGAAATTTTGCCATTCTGGTACCAGGAGCCAATGCCAAAATGAGTCTGTGAAAACAAATCTTACTACAGCAATCCTTATTTCCACCCATACATATATTTTCCCACAAGGTACTGCCCCTTGTAGCTCAAACCCCCTCTACCTTGTCCGTCTCCATAATTTATCACTCTTTGTTAAAAATGGTATATAAGCTCTCAGGCCTACTGCTTCTTTGTGGAGTCCTCAATTCATTTCTGTAAGCAACCTCTTCTCCTCCCCCCACCCCCCGCCCCCAGCACCATGTGCATATAAAACCTTTTTCTCACATTGATGTTTTCTGTCAGTTTAATTTGTAGGGCCTCCACCACTGAATCTAAGACTAAAGGAAAAAGGTAAAAAGGTTTTCCCTTCCCCAATACCATCTTTTGTCCACATAGCCAATTATTTCCTTGGATAGGAATTGCATGTCATATTTTTTATATTTATTGATATTGATATTTATTGCCAAAGTGCTCTTTAAAAGACTGTTGATAGCCCTGGCAGGTGGCTCAGTTGGTTGGAGCATCATCCTGTACACCAAAAGATTGCAGGTTAGATTCTCAGTCAGGAATCAATCTCTCTTTCTCTCTCTTTCTTCCTCCTCCTCCTCCTCCTCCTCCTCTTCCTCCTCTTCTTCTTCTTCTTCTTCTCCTCCTCCTCCTCCTCCTCCCTAAACATATCCTTGGGTGAGGATTTTAAAAGAAACAAAAACTGTAGACATATTCATGCCCACAATCCAGAGATGTGTTATTATTCTGATAAGCTGAATATTCTGTTTTCTTAGACCTAAACCCCACCACTTAATGAAGCCTTCTACTTCCATTCACCACCAACTCTTTTCCTTTTGTGAAATCCTTTCCACTTAAGAAAGGATAAGCATTTGTAGTTGAGCACTTCCATTCATATTTTTAAAAAAGAAGAAAGGCCCAAACCGGTTTGGCTCAGTGGATAGAGCGTCGGCCTACAGACTGAAAGGTCCCAGGTTCGATTCCAGTAAAAGGCACGTACATTGGTTTCGGGCACATCCCCAGGAGGGGGTGTGCAGGAGGCAGCTGGTCGATGTCTCTCTCTCTCATCGATGTTTCTTCCTTCCTCCCTGTGAAAAATCAATAAAAATATATTTTAAAAAAAGAAGAAGAAGAAAGGAATTCTGGTTTCTTTTTGTGCCAGGTCCTATGCAAGGCAGTATAAATACAAATTAGACCAAGTCATAACATTCCAGAAGCTCATAGTCCAGTGGTATCTACTAGTAAACCTTACGCTGTTGTTAAATGTATCTTATGAGTAGTTGTAGGGTGCTGTGGAAGGTTAAAAAATGGGTACAGTTAGTCCCCTGCTTACATTCTGACAGAACAGCACTGGCACAGTACATGGTATCTGTTTATGAGTCTCTGGCACTAAATAATTAGTGAGGTGCTCAAATTTACACTTCTCTCACCAACGTGGGAATGTAATTACAAAAGCAGAGTACATTTCCCATCTGAAAGAACCACTTCTTACTCACTGCAGCAGTTACAGCACATGGCCACATAGAAGACACTCGGGAAATGACTGTTGAATGATAGAGTGAATAAATGCATGCATGCATGAAGACAGCTTACTGTGAGCAAGGACAAACTGAAATTTTAAGTTTTCACAATCTCCCCAAATCCACCGAAGGCAGGTCTGGGATGTAAAGTACAGCGTAGGGAATATAGTCCATAACATTGTAATAACTATGAATGGTGCCAGGGGGGCACTGAAAACATGGGGGTGGAAGGAGAGAACACTGTGTGAAGTATATGGTTATCTAACCCCTATGCGGTACACCTGAAACTAACACAAAATAACACTGAATGCAAACTATATTTGAGAAAAAAATAGTAATAAAGAAGGCAACTCCTCCTGAAGGTGCCAGTGCTTGGATGATGGGGCGGAGAAGCATTGAGGAGCCGTTGATAGGGAATAACAGGTCCTCTAGCGTAATGGCAAAGGACAACCCAGGAAGACAGCTAGGGATGCCGGAGGAGGAGTTTATGACAAAAGCAGAGCATGTTTTGGAGACCTATGCTGGAGAACGGGCGTGAAAAATCTGTTCTAAGGGTTTTAGGAAGTCTGTTCTGTGATTGGTCACGTAGCTCTGCCTCACATCTCCCCGAGAAAGCGCAGTGAAAACAGTGTACCCTCCCGTGTCTCCGGAATGTGTGAGGCATCACGCCCTGCTCAGCCTCAGCCCAGGGCGAGGGCAGGGCCAGTGCGAGGCCGCGGCCACTGGTGTTTACAAGCCCCTTGTGTGTCCCAGGATCGCGGGACGGAGCTCCCTGGCTGCCAGGCGGGAGGGGGCGGCGGGGTTGAGACGCCAACGAATTACTTGGGACCACAGCGCTGGGCGGGCGCGGATGACCCCCTGGCCCCGGAGCGGGTGGGCTGTGGGTAAGGAGTGGTGCGGGGACTCTGGCTCCATTTGCCCAGTTCAGGGCCTGGCACCTAACAGGAGCTTGGGACGTATTAACTGACGGACTGCACCGAACAGGAAAATGAGGGGACGGATCATAGCAACCAGTGGGGCGACAACCGTTGCAGAGATGAAGAAACCGAGGCGCCAAGTGACTGCATCCACGCTTCTCCGCGGCCTGAGCGGAGCCGGAGCCCTACGCCTCACTCCGGGGACGGCCGCGCTCCTCCCAGCACTTTTCACACCTGGTACGCCGACTCCGCCCCACCACACGCACTTCCGGATCCCGCTCCGCCCACCAGCGAGTATTTCCGGCCTCCCGCGCTGGAAGCCGCAGCCGGGAACCGGAGGTAAGTCTCTGCTGCGAAACACGCGGAAGCAGTCCTTGGGCCGGGCCACAGCGGGCTCAGGCGGCAGCGGCTCCTAATGCTCGAGTGACCACCCAATATGACGCTGCAGTCATTTCCCTCGCAAAGTCCTGCGCCGCTGGTCAAGGTGACGTCACTTCCGGGGGCCTGTCCCCGCAGCAGGCGACGGCCGGAAGTGGCTGTAGCCCCATCTGGCGGCGGGGAGGAGTCACGGCGGATGTTCTCGGAATCTCCAGATTTAGCGCTGTAGTGCCTGGGAGTTTTTGAGAAGAGCTGTTCTGATTAGAGTTGCTGGGTTTAGCAAATAAAAATACAGGAAATTCGTTTAAATTTGAATCTCAGATAAACAACAAATAATATTTCAGTATAGGTATGTCCCAAATATTCTAGGCCCTAGAATTCTAGTTTGCAGTGGCCCGCAAGCCGCAGTTTGCTGACCACTGTAGGGGATATTCCTATATTAAACAATTCCTAATCATTATGTTGTACACCTTAACAATTAATAATATAACATTGTTAATTGTTAAGAAAAAAATTCATTTGTGTGAAATTCAAATTTGACTGGGCATCCTGTATTTTCTCTGGCAACCTTCACCTTGAATGCCCTCCTGCCCTGGACTCTGCTATCCAATAGCAAGGCAGGATCCTCTCTAGGCCTGTCCATTTGGGAAATAAGTACAAAGTTCACCCAGCTTTTACTAGATGCTAAAACTCCAAGCCTAATGGGGGTTCAGCCCCCTGGAAAAAGCTAGGCCCTTCAGAGTCTGCATGGTGGTGCTCTCTGTTCCCTTTTACAATTGGGGATGAACAGAGTTGGTCTCTTATGGGAAAGTGGGAGACCAGCAGGCTAAGTGGCCGAGAGCTAGATGTTGCCAGGTTTTTTGAGTGTGGGATAAATTGGTGTTTGGTGTTCAGGTTTTGTGTGCTAACAGTGGACACTTCAGAGAGCCTAGGGATTTCAAGGGGAAAGCATTAATCTTAATCTTATCCCACTTCTTATTTTTTTAAAAAATATATCTTTATTGATTTCAAAGAGGAAGGGGGAGAGAAAGAGATAGAAACATCAATGATGAGAGAGAATCATTGATTGGCTGCCTCCTGCAGGTTCCCTACTGGTGATCAAGCCTGCAACCTAAATATGTGCCCTTGACCAGAATGAAACCTGGGGTCCTTCAGTCCACAGGCTGATGCTCTATCCACTGAGCCAAACCACCTAGGGCTCCCGCTTCTCATTTTGCAGATGAGGCCAGTGAGAGAAATGGAGCTCTCCCAGCTACTCAGAAAACCTGTGGTAGAGCTAGAGCCTGATTCCCAGCCGCCTTCCCCTGCCCTGCCCACACACTGCTGTGGTCAACTGGCAGCATTTATGGTGGGTATTTATTAAAGTAGATGCCTTTTTAGATATAAACTCCTCTACAGCCTCCTGACCTTCACCTCAAGACTTCTTTAGCCTTTTTCTTGCCCCATGGGGAAAATGATTATTTGGGCTCAGCTGTGGGAGCCTGGCCTTTCTCTGCTATAGCCACTTGGCTCTCACCGCTGTGAGTGGTGTGACCCAAGACTTGTTTTGTTCTGTGGGAGCCAAAAGGCATGCTTTTAGCAGGGGTGGGTCTGGCCAGCCATGTAGGTGGAAGGGCATCTTTTTCTGTCTGACAGATTGGGTCCCCTGGTACATCGCCTCATGGGGCATCTGGGATTTCTTTGAGGTTTCACCATGAGCGAGACTTTGCTGCCACTTCTGATTTGAAATGGAACTTCTTGTACTGGCCATGAGTGCTGGGACTCCTCAGACTGTATGCCTTGATGTTCAGGACCCGTGAATGCCCTGGCAAGCCTACAGCCTCCCCACACAGACCCATAAGTTAATGAAATGGAGCATGTGGGAGGTCAACGGGCTTGAGGCAGCTGTGGGACAGCCAGTAGCCTCCTGGCACCAGAAGTGGTGAAGAGGCAAGGAAGTAGTGCCAGAAAGGGGCGTTGCACCTGAGTGAGGGCTCAGAGTGAAGGGGTGGACAAGAGGCGGGGCGGGAACCCGATGATAGGAATTGCTCACTCTGTGAATGATTAACTCTCAGCCAAAGTGGGTGACCTAGGAGGAGGGCTCAGCTAACAGGACCTTTGGACTCCAGGCAGAGCATTCAGAGGACCGCTGTGTGGCCTGCAGAAGAGAAGGACATGGCTGGGTGGCAGGCCTGGGCTCCGAGGACTGGAGTGAGATCCATCGGCTGGGAGCCTCAGGAAGTCTCTTGGAACAGGCAGATGGTCCATTCTTGCAGCAGCAGTTGTGGGGTCCACTATCTCTGAGCCCTCAGGGGCTCCCTTCTCTAATCTTGCAACTGCCTCACTAGTGTTTTCTTCCCCTCCAGGCAGCTATGGGTGCCAGGTGGAGTTGAAAGCAGTGGGGCATGGCTGTAGCCCTGCAGGTCTTGCCCCGCTTGGCCCGAGCCCCATTACGCCCACTCCTCTGGGGGGGCCCAGGGGCACGGCTGGCCAGTGGCATGGCCTTGGCAGAGCAGGCTCGGATGCTGTTTGAGAACACTGTTGGTGCCGTGCTGCCAGGCCCCATGATGCACCGGGCACTGTCCTTGGACCCCAGCAGCGGGCATCTGAAGGTGCGGGATCGGAGCTTTCAGCTGCGGCAAAACCTCTACCTGGTGGGCTTCGGCAAGGCTGTGCTGGGCATGGCAGCTGCAGCTGAGGAGCTACTGGGCCAGCATCTGGTGCAGGGAGTGATCAGCGTTCCCAAGGGGATCCGTGCTGCCGTAGAGTGCAGTGGCAAGCAGTAAGGAGCTTTGGGGGGCTGCTCCCCACTGTCCATCTGGAGGGGAACCTGGGCCCAGACTTAGGTTGGATCGGGGCCTCCCTTCCTCACCAGCTTCCCTTTTCTACTGGGTCTGGCCTGGTTCCAGGATGGGTATCAGCAGGCATTCTTATTCATGCCCCCCTCACTTGTACAGCTGGGAAATTATTGGGAGGAGAGGAGCCCACCCCATCTCTTACTCTCTGTTCTTTCTCCCCTGAGGGAGATGCTGCTGAAGCCACACAGCCGTGTCCAGGTTTTTGAGGGTGCAGAGGACAACCTGCCGGACCGTGATGCACTGCGGGCTGCATTAGCCATCCGGCAGCTGGCTGAAGGGCTGACAGCTGACGACCTGCTGCTCGTGCTCATCTCAGGTGTGGGTGCCAGATTGGCTCGGGAAAGTGGGGTGGGGCAATATCAGGTCTTTAGGAACCATTGGTCTGAGGCCCCAGGGACATAAAGCAGGTAAGGCAGTGAGGAACCTGGATGGCTGTCTTCTAGATGGCCCGGGCCAGTTGTCTGGCCTCCCCTGAGCTGTAGGGTCCTCCCCTAGACTGACTCATTGCCAGATCATGAGGGCACACAGGGAGCATCTAACTCAGAGTCTTGCATGGAAAATGTCACTGCTGTTGTTGCTGTCTGTACCAATGTCACCTGGGGCTAGAACCCAGGCCCTGCAGTCTCTATAGAGTCCTCTCCTTGGTTCTCCATGCCCCCTACCTCCCATGTCCCCCATATTTGCTGCCTATTTCAAGATCTTAAGGAATAGTTCTTCCAGTGCCTGCTGGGACCTGGGGTACCCCAAGGCAGGGCACTACCGCAGGTGCCCAGGGTGTGGTGACTGCACACATTCACTGAATATCCACATAGGGGCACCCTAACTCTACCTTTCAGGTCCCATCCCTTCCCTAATGTGTTCACTGCCCACCTGCTTCCCTGGATGAGGACATTTCCTCGTTGTCCCCTCTGCCTGAAGTCTTCAATGTCTCTGCAGGTGGGGGCTCAGCCCTGCTGCCTGCCCCCATCCCACCCGTCACACTGGAGGAGAAGCAGACACTTACCAAGCTGCTGGCGGCCCGCGGAGCCACAATCCAGGAGCTGAACACCATCCAGAAGGCCCTGTCCCAGCTCAAGGGTGGGGGGCTCGCTCAGGCTGCCTACCCTGCCCAGGTGTGTGAGTCACTTCTTACCCAGGCAGCCCTGGGTTAGGGGAATCAGGCCCACATGTGCCCAGCAGATGAAAGCCTGAAACAGCTTACAGATTGGCAGGGGCCTCGTATGGAGTTCACAGGGCCATCAAAGAGAGACCTCAGAGGGCAAGGTTGAGTCCACATGGCCAGGTGTTCTGCAAACCCACTTGAGAAGGGTTAAAAATGGGCCAGGAAATGCAGCAGGTGGTGTAGTGTATGGATTCATGGGAAATGGGTGGTGGGAAGGGGCAGTTTGTCCTCATAGCTCTGGGGTGAGGACCAGGAAGGACTAAGCTTTGCATCTTCAACCTCTTCCCAGGTGGTAAGCCTGATTCTGTCAGACGTGGTGGGAGACCCTGTGGAGGTGATTGCCAGCGGCCCCACTGTGGCCAGCGTCCACAATGTGCAAGATTGCCTGCACATCCTTAATCGCTATGGTCTCCGTGCTGCCCTGCCACGTTCTGTGAAGACTGTGCTGTCCCGGGCTGACTCGGACCCTCATGGGCCACACACCTGTGGCCATGTCCTCAATGTGATCATTGGCTCCAATGCACTGGCACTGGCTGAGGCCCGGCGGCAGGCTGAGGCGCTGGGATACCAGGCTGTGGTTCTGACTGCAGCCATGCAGGGCGACGTGAAAAGTGTGGCCAAGTTTTACGGACTGCTGGCCCGAGTGGCTGGAGCCCACCTCACTCCGCCCGGTGGTGCCGGAGTCTGTGTGGAGGAGGATAAACAACTCCATGAGCAGGCAGCTGCACTCCAGCTCCCAGACCTGCAGCTGAAGGAGGCCCTGGAGGTTGTGAAGGAGGCGAGGGGCCCCATCTGCCTGCTGGCTGGTGGGGAGCCCACAGTGCAGTTGCAGGGCTCGGGCAAGGGTGGCCGGAACCAGGAACTGGCCCTGCGTGTTGCAGCAGAGCTGGGACAGCGGCCACTGGGGCCTGTTGATGCCCTGTTTCTGAGTGGCGGCACCGATGGCAAGGACGGGCCCACAGAAGCAGCCGGGGCCTGGGTTATGCCTGAGCTTGCCAGCCAGGCCACCGCTGAGGGCCTGGATGTGGCCACCTTCCTCGCCCACAATGACTCACATACCTTCTTCCATCGCTTCCAGGGCGGGGCCCACCTGCTGTACACAGGGCTGACGGGCACCAATGTCATGGACGTCCACTTCTTATTCCTGCGGCCACGGTGATGACCTAAGTCACGATCTGGGAGTCCAGGGAAGGCCTATTGGGCAGCTTCAGGGGCAGACCAGGGTCGGTCCCCAGGGCCTCTCCAGGCCTTAGGGCCCCTCCTCGCCTTGGCCCTGGCTGCATGGCTGGCCTTTACACTTCTCACCCAGGGCCTCTGCTTCCTGTCCATTCCCCCAACCAGAGTGGTACAATGGCGGCTCTCTTCCGCCCTTAATTTCAGCCGCGGCAGCGGTACCAGCGGTACCCCTGAGGCCAGTTCGCTGTTCCTGGTATTCCCCAAGCAGCCCCACTGCTGAGCTCCTGAGCCTGTTTCTCTGTGGGGCGGAACAAGAAGGACTGAAAATAAAAAGGACCACTCACTCTATGGGGTCTCAGTGCATCTTCCCTCAGAGCAAGGGCTCGCAGGGGGCCGCTGGGTAGGGAGTGGGTCCGGCTGCAACCACCCCATCAGGACCTGGTGGGAGTTCCCCACACAACACACTCAGCACATATTTCATCAACAGGAGCCTGGGAGGGTTGAGCATGGCTCCCAACATGCTCAACGAAGGTGAGCAGAGACCCCAAGGAGACAGGCCTAAGGACTACCGTGTGTGTGTGTGGGGGGGGGGGGACGGGGTCCGGGAGGAACTGGCCACCCATCCAGCAGTGACTTCCCCCATGGCATCTCTACCCCGGTCTCCAGGCTCTGCCATTCACCCCTCCAGGCCTCCCTCCTGCTTTGGAAAGCCTTTAGCCACAGACCACACCTTCTTTGGTTGAGCAGCCCTCTCTCTAGGGCCATGATTGGCAAACTGCACCCGCGAGCCACATGCTGCTCTTTGGCCCCTTGAGTGTGGCTCTTCCACAAAATACCATGGCCTGGGCGAGTCTATTTTGAAGAAGTGGTGTTAGAAGAAGTATAAGTTTTTAAAATGTGGCTCTTAAATATAAATCGTTGTACTGTTGATAGTTGGCTCTGTTGACTAATGAGTTTGCCGACCACTGCTCTAGGGGCTCCCCAGCCACATAGGACACTGGGCCCTGAATCCTTGTCACAGCCTTTCCCCAGGCTGAACACCCCCAGTTCCTTCAGCCACTCCTATGGGGACACAGTCCCATTCCTGGTCCCAGCCTTGTTAAAGGGGTCATCCTTGGATAGTGGGTCAGAGCAGTGATGGGATCCAACAGTTCCCCTCTGTCCATGGGGAGGAAAGCCAACAGGAGGGTCCCCTGGGCCAGGCCAGCTGCCTGTGCTGAGGAAAGGTGGGCCACTGATCCAGCCCTCCTTGGGCCCCCTCAGTATCCGCGCCCTCCGCTGGCCGCCCCCGCCGTGCGCCACGGCTCCAATCCCTATATGAGTAAGCAGTAGAATCACATAGGAATAAAAAGCCATAGAGAACAGCGAGGCCTGGGCTGCTGCTGCTGGCCCCTCTGCCACCCCAGCCACCACCTCCTTTCTGAAGATGTGAGGGGCTCTGGCCTGCCCTCCCCCTGGCGACAGCCTTCCTTCCCCACTTGAGCTCTGGACAGCCCAGCTTGCAGACGGTTCATGACCCGGGATGGCACATCACAGGCCGGGGATTGAGAGGGAGGTGAGCAAGGAGAGCTGGGCTCTGGGGCCACGGAGGTTTGGGAAAGGAGAGTTTGCACCACTCTGATGCAGAGGCACCAGTTCTTCTGTCCTGCTCAGTTTCTACTGATGGGGGTCAGAATCTTAGAGGATATTGTCCCCACGTGACAGTGCCCAGGCGCTGGCTCTCCTCTGGCAACCTCTACACATGCCCTGACCCTGCTTTACTCCTTGCTCTTGGGACCATGAGTCTTAGCACCGGGTGTCCAGTTCCAGGAAAGAGCAGGAGAGGAGGGCTGGCCTGTGGCAGAGGACCTGTCTGCCATGTCCCCGACGTGTGCATGTTCGTGTTGGCATGCAGAGAGGGGGGATGCGTGTTTGTATTCATAAATACTCAGCACAAGAGATGCTGCTGTGTGCCCATGGCTGTCGACTCACCTGCTGAGGGGCTGGGCGGGAACGGGGCCTTGCCAGTGGCTCCCCGGTGCCACCTTGGCCCCTGCCCTGTGTCTGTGGGGACTGGGAGGCCAGGGGCTGGGTCAAGGCTCACCCATTAGATTTGGTATCCCAGATATGAAAGAGCATAGATTTGGCCTCAATCTAGATGAAAATGTGAGATAAACCCTGCATGGTGAGTGTTCATAGGGCTTATAATTTGCTCCATAAATGTCAAGTATGGGTCCTAATCGTTGCTCCTATCTCGTGGCTCTTGGCTTCTGTCTCTCCTGGTTCAAATTCCTTGCACCCACCGCATCTCCAGCCCTAGACTCTTCCTGGCCCGGCTGGAGCTCCGGTGGAGTGCCTGGCACCCTCAACTGCTGCTCTCACAGGCCCTTCCATTCTCTGAAATCGCCATGGACTGATAGCAGCTGGACAGTGAGCTTGGGTAGCTAGGTATCGGCTAATCCAAATTCCTTTGCTTTATGGTTGAACAGACAGAATGGGAAGGTGGCTTGTCTGGGGCTACACAGCAAGTCCTGACACAGAACCGGAATCAGGACCTGGGACCTAGTTGACCATGTTCTGCCCACCTTCTGGGGCTCAGAGACCCTGGAGGCCAGTGAGGGCTGAGCCAAAGCCGAGGACCCACTCCTGTCTCCCTGCTGCCCCTCAAGGGCTTGTGGATGGTGACATGACCACACTCATTGTCTCTAGGAACCCATAAATCAGATTTGTCAGACCCTTCTTGGCTCAGGTTTCCCAACTGCATTGTGTGTGTGACCTGGTAGGAAACCACACGCACACGCAGTTGGGTGGTGGGCTTTTATGCAAAGGTGCGTGTCTGCATATGAACGGCCCAGCCTGGAAGAGAGCCCTCATGTCCTAGAAAAACAGGCAGGGCAGCCTGATCCCTCTGGGTCTGGATCATGTGAAGGATGTGATGAAGCCCAGACCAGGCCACGTGTGTGTCTAGTTGAACCCATCACCAATCACTGAGCTGGCCTCTGAGCTGTGCTCTGCTCCCTCCCAGGGTAGGGACACACAGTTTGGTGCAGTTAGAATGTTGGGGATAAGGTTAAGCAAGATGGGCCAGGAGGCCAAAAAGGTTGGCACAGGCCGATTGGCAAAGGGCCTTGTGCGCCTGGCCAAGGGGTTGGACTTCACATTGACAGTGGTAACAAGTCTCGGGAGGATGTTTGACAAGGCATCATGCCAGGAGGCATTTTAGGACTTTGCTACTGAGGCCTTCCTTGTGCTGGGCTGGGGGTTAGGGCATGCAAGGAGGTGGAGGAGGTGTTGCAGGTGGGAAAGAGGTGCATCTCCAGCTCAGGACCCCGCCCCCACCTCCCCTCTGCCTGCCCCTCCGCAGCTTTGTCCCAGCAGCCTTTAGCCAGCCTAGGCAACCCTTTCAATGCCCACTTTGGAAGCCCTGGCTCAAACCATCCTCCCCTCCCAGAGTAACCTAGCCCCTCTGTCCCTGGGAGTGCTAATTGGGGTCTTAAGGATTTAGGGGGCAGAGAGGCTGGGCAACTGATGGACACTTAGATCAGCTTCACTACTCTGTTCACATCTAGGCACTCACCAGGGTGTCAGTTAAAAGTCCTAGGTCCTTCTCCTGGCCTTATTTTCTCCTCTGACTGGGGACAGC
The DNA here is from genome assembly GCA_011751065.1 of Lasiurus cinereus. NCBI lineage: Eukaryota > Metazoa > Chordata > Mammalia > Chiroptera > Vespertilionidae > Lasiurus > Lasiurus cinereus. Next base: position 460,185 of record JAAGEH010000125.1, on the reverse strand, counting down.
ATCCCTGTCCTGCTCACCTCTCTGAGGAGGTATCACCAGCAGATGGATCTGGGTAAGAAATCGGTGCCAGTTGGGGGCTCAGAGAGCGATGAAAAGAAGGAAGAGGTGCTGACCTCTTCCAAGGAGAAGCTGGGAGCTGTCAGCTGAGGGAAAGCACCTCTGTCTGGCCAACGCCAGGCTTACAGCCAGCGCGGCCTGGGGCTATTGACTAAGGCCACGCAAGTGATGACTGCCCTCCAGTCCTGGACTGACGCTAGCAAGGGCTGGTATTTGAGTCTTTAATGGCTGCTGGGGCGCACAGTGCCCTGGGAGGTCACGGAGCCATCGGCAGAGGGTCAGCTGGAACTAGAATAAGTTGGCCCAGCCTGGGAGAGAGCCTGCGCATCTCAGAAAAATAGTCAGGGCAGCCTGATCCCTCTGGGTGTGGATCATGTGAAGGGCGCAATGAGGCCCGGACCAGGGTGGGGAGACCTCCCTTGGCCCCAGGCCAGAAACCTTTGGGTCAGCCCCTCCCTGGTAACCACTGGGGCCACTCCTGAGGCTTTGCTCCCCCACGTTCCCTGGTTCAGGCTGTCCTGGGGCCTCTGGAGGCTAGATGGGGTAGGCTAGGAATAGACCACCTGGGCTCTTGAGATGAGATGCCAACAGCTCTGATTCCGTGTGTCTGGGCGGGGCAGAGGCCCGCTCAGATGAGGAGGCTCTGGCCAGGGAAGAGGATGAGGGAGAGGTAGGTCCCATTCGCCCAGTCCTAGGGAGACAAGCATCCTTAGCTCTACCTCATGGAATCCCTACCCACTATGGACTTGTCCACTGCTGGGTCCCTGGGGTTCAGGGAGCTGTAGTACCCAGCTCTGCCCTGGACAGAGAGCCAGGGGCACCTCCCCTCAAGATGCACTCTACTGGGAAGTTTCCCCTGGTCTCCCCACACCCTGGCTCTCCTCTGCAGCCAGTGGAGCCATCCTGAGGAAAGGTGAGCAACACACTCTGTCTTCACCTAGCCCTGTTGCTCCATCCCCAGCTTCGCTGAGAAGGGGGCGGGGCTCCTGGTAGTGGCCCATGCTTCTCCATCCACTCCACCCCCCTGTCCCAGCTTCAGTGGCAGGATCTCCTCGCAGTTCTGGTCATCTCCAACGACCGCACTGGTAGCTCACTCGGGAGTCGGGGCTCTGCTTCCACCTGCCCCCCAGCCCCCAACCATTCCACTCTGCCCAGTCCAGCTCACCGCAGGAAGCTGATCTCGAGTGCCTCTGGGCTCTGGCCTGAAACCTACTGTTTTGCAATCTGGGTAAAGCTGTCCTAGGAACCCTGTCTGGGGAAGCTGTCAGAGACCCCCTAGGGGAGGGAGAAAGGCCCCTCCCCCCTGGGGCTCTGTGGGTCTGGCAGTCAGTCATTGGGGTGAAAGCAGCCAGCCTGTGGTGGGGGCAGATCTCTCCTCTGCCTACACCCCACCCCCACCCCCGCCTGGGCAGTGGGAGCAACCAACACATCCCTTGTCCTGCAGCCAAAACCCCAACTAGGGACAGGCACCTGTAGGGGTCACAGCCTCACTGAGAGCACCCTGCCCACCCCGTCAGATCCACATCACCCTGCGAGGACTCCAGGACAAGGCGTGCAGGCAAACCCTGAGGAGAGGCAGTTCCAGGAGCCCAGCCCCTGCCCACCTCCTCAGGTCGCCCTGAGGGTCTCCCTCAGCCCAGGACCACGCACAGGAGCCAGCACTAGGGTAGGGACAGAGCCTGTTAGCTTCCGGGCAGCTTTGTCCACCGCCAGCCCCCCACCCAGGCAACTGACTGCCCCTCTGCCCTCGGCTCCTCCTGACCACGGGGCACCTGCAACTGGCACTCTAGGCTCCCACTGCCCGAGACAGAGAGGCGCCTCCGCGGGACTGCCCACTCTCCCCACCTGCCCGCCCCGGGCTCCCGCTGCCCCGCCTGGCGTCCGGATCCCTCGCTCACCTCGGTGGCGCTGTCTCCTCACCAGAGGCACTGCGGTGTGGGAACTGTCCCGAGGAGCCGGTTCTCAGCTGAAACAAAGAGGTGGGGGAGGAAAGGGGGGCAGCAGGAGAGGGAGAGGGTGAGTGAGCAGGCGAAGGAGTGGAGGCTGGAGGGGGAGAGATGGGAGAGGATGAGAGAGGAGAGGGAGGGGCGGAGAACGCGTGAGAGAGAGAAAGCCTGACTCCCAGGGACTGAAGGGCCAAGAACAGAGGGATGGGGGGCGGGGGAAGAGTAGTGAGGGGCCAGACCCAGAGAGGAGAGATTGTTAGAGGGGCGGACACGGAGCAAGTAAGGGGGCGTGGGCAGGAGAGGGAGGGGTGAGAGGCAGGTTGCAGGGGGCAGGCAGCCCGGCTGGGGGGCTGGGCTGGCTGGGCAGAGCCGCCCCACCACTGTCCCAGGATAGGGTCTGGCATTTGAGTCAGCGAAAGACCAGGAAGGGGAACGGCAGGGAGAGGTGAGCAGCCAGGCCAGCGGTGAGGCACTGGGCCGGTGGGCTGGCTGAAAGGACAGGGGCCAGGGACAAAGGCGGGAGAAGAACAAAGGTGTCTGAGTGCAGGAAGCAGCCCCTGCTGACCTCTGGGTGCCGCAGTCTGGAGCATACTGGATGGTCTCCTGAACGGAGGCAGGTCCACTCTGGGGCGGTCCAGGCTCTGAAGTGGCAGCCTGAGGTCAAGGGGAGAGGGGCTGGGCTGTGAGGGGGCGGGGCCCCTTCCTGCAGTGCGAGCTGGGAGCACACCTGTGAGTGACCACACACCAGGACGCTAGTGTCTCTGTTTCCTTGGGGGGAAGGGTTCAAAGCGGGACTGAGAACTGAGGAGGGGAAGTGGCCTTTTAGGAAAGAACATTTGAGGCCCCCAGGAAGGAGGGAAGGCTGGTGTGTGCAATGGGCAAGAGGAGGCTGAGGATGAAGGGAGGGGGCAAGCAGGGCATAGGGACGGGATGGGGGGAAAGCGGGCTGCAAGAGCTGCAGAGCCCCCCTTCCCCACCCACAATTCTTGGACTGCCTAATCAGACTAAGGTGGAGAACAGAGCCTCTTCCTCACGGCTGCCCTCCGGCTGGGCACTGCTGTGACAGGCCAGGGCACCAGGGCCGCCTGTGGCTCCGAGCATGGCAGGAGACTGGCCCAGCCCAGGGCAGCTGGGCACAGGTCTGTGGTAGTGCTGCTGAGACCGGCGAGGTGGGGTGGCCTTGCCCATGGCTGTCCCATCCCTTTCTACTCCAGGGCACACTGCCCTGGGCTGGGCCAGTCTCCTGTCATGCCAGACCCACCGGTGGCCTTCCCAGGCCTCTGACCAAGGCAAGTCCCTGTGTTGCCGCTGGAGACTCCTCATAGGAACTCCAGAGCACCTGCCTTCTCTGGAGGGCCGGAGAGGAGAGGGAGCCGTGGGTGGAGCCTGGAGCTGGGTGGAGAGGGAGACTCAGCCCCCACCCCACCCTGCTACATTCCCCTTAGACCTGCCTGACCCACTCCCTCGGGCCCCACAAGCAGGGCAACATCAATCCGACTCCCACTGAGCCAGCTCCTCCTCTTGTAGCCTGGAAGCCCATGACAGGAAAGGACTTTCCTCCCTTCCTCCCTTCCTTCTTTTCTTCTTCTTTTTATTTAGTAATTTAAAACGTACAGGAAAGTCCTCAAAATAAGAATAGTATGACACCCATATACCCATTAGTCATATTTGTAACATTTTGCATCTCTCTCTCTCTCTCTCTCTCTCTCTCTCTCTCTCTCTCTCTCAATATATATACATGTGTGTGTGTGTGTGTGTAGTCATACATAATTTTCTTCCTGAGCCATTTGAGAGGAAGTTGCAGACATCACAGCTGAAAAGACAGTTTGTTTCTATCTCCCAGAGCCAGCCCATGGAAGCCCAGACCATATTGTGTGGAATGAATAAAGGCCTGGGACAGACAACGCATAAGTGGACATCGTCTATTGGGAGCCGAGGCTGGGAGCTGGAGGGGCTTGCCCAAGGCTGCCGTGGAAGTTGGGCCGGTGTAGAGTTAGGTCCCACATCCCTCTAGTTTCGTTCTCTCCTCCAGCCTGGGAGGCAGGGAGCCATTGCCCACCAAAGTGAGCATGTGGTGTTTTCTGGGTGTGGAGTTGCAGCATATGTCTGCGGAGATGGCAACAGATGGGTAGGGTGGAGCTGGGAGAGCAGGGATGCCCACGCTGCAGCCCCTGGGGACACTCAGGAGACTGGGCACTGCCTGGCCCTGAGTGGGCTTGAAAAGATCCAGCTACTGGAGGCCCCAGCCACAGTGCCAAGGACTTTGACCTTTGGCACCCTCTCCACAACTCCAAAAAGGACAGGGCAGGGACAGGGGCCCTCCTTGACAGCTGGCCATGCTGATCAACTCAGAGAGGGGAGGTTAGAGGCTGTGGTCATACTGGGGCTTATGTAATGGTTCCTTGCACAGGACTGGCATTCCTATGTCCCCCAGGCCCTCCAAAAGGGTTAGATTCCCATCTGGAGGCTGTCCTTCAGATGGCTGCCCTCTTATCTCTCCTAACCCCCACCTCAAGGTTATGGTTAAGAAGTCTGGCATTTTAAAATCACACCTGGAAAGATAATCTGAGCTCTGAAGCCCTGATTTCCTCTTTCCCTCTGGGTGAAGTCCTCCTCCTTCAGGAAGTCCTCCAGATTTCTTCAGATCATCCATCTCACATGGCTTCTGGGGAATGCCACCCTGTTTGTTCCTTTGCTGGTTCACACTGACATTGCCCCTGGGGCCTAAGGCTTTGCTCAGGCCACCAGGCAGGGCATGTAACTGATGTCCCACAGAGGATTGACAGTGGCTCGATTAGTCCTGCCAGAACATGGAGTCCCTCTGATGCCACTGTGCCCAATATGTCTCAGAATCCATAGGCTCTGAACTGGCTGAGGTTGGGAGTGGACTAGGAGACCCACTTTTTCACTTGAGAGAGGAAAAAGGCTTGTTCAAGACCACGAGCCGCCGAAACCGGTTTGGCTCAGTGGATATAGCGTTGGTCTGCGGACTGAAGGGTCCCAGGTTCGATTCCAGTCAAAGGCATGTACCTTGGTTGCAGGCACATTTCCAGTAGGGGGTGTGCAAGAGGCAGCTGATCAATATCTCTCTCTCATCGATGTTTCTAGCTCTCTATTCCTCTCCCTTCCTCTCTGTAGAAAATCAATAAAATATATTAAAAAAAAAAAAAAAGACCACGAGCCTGTCAGAGCAAAGGCAGGCCTCCAATTCGGATCTCTGACCACCTACCTGTTCGGCACCTTCTGCTTCTTCCTCTGTCCAGGGCGGTGACCGAGGGTCCTCAATTGGGTGACCACAGGATCTGCTGAACTAAGGGAGAAGCCCCCCTCATCCTTCTTCATCCTCCCTCCCTGCATCTCTTGCCTCCCCCACCTATCTGATAACCTAGGGAACACTGGCCTCTTCTCCCCATGCCTAGCCCTCTGACGAAATTTCAGCTAATTAGCACATACAGTATTTACTTAATTAGGGTAATGACATAATTAGTGTAATGTGGGCTCCATCACATGGCTTCAACATGCAACTAGGAGCCTCAGTGGGAGGCGACATTGTGAAAATGCTCCTTCAATTTTGGTTCCAGCATGGAGGCCGCAGCAGCTGTCTCTGCTCAACGGGGAGGCGGGAGTGGCTGCTGTGTGTGTACATGGGGTGGCTGCTGGCAGCTGACAGCAGCCTGGGACAGGAGAGTCAGTGAGGACAGAAAGACACATACCAGGGCTGATAGAGTCCCTGACTAAGCCTCTCCCATCACATCTGGGCATTGCCAACCCACACACCCCCAGCATAGGGACTGGGCTGGGGTGGCTGAGATTCGGGGCCTGATGTGCTAGGTTCTTCTGCCCTCATTAGGGTGCTGTCTCTTCTCTCTTCAGGGCTTTGCTGCTCACAGGAGCCACTGTCCCTACATAGTGACCCTACTAGGCCACAGGTCTGAGATGACTACTCTTTTCTTTATTGGACCAGGGGGGAGACTGAGATTTCTTGGGGCAAGAAAAGTGCTAGAGCCAGTCATGGCAGTGCCAACCCTAAAAGGCAGCCCAATGTGGCTAGAGATACCTCAAGCCCAGGTAAGTCACCCTCAGCTTTAGGGAAGTCTCTTGTCCCCATGGCTAGAAGGCAGGGTCCTAACCCTGGAGACCATCACAGCCTTCCCATCAGGGAACCCCACAGCTCTGAGGGAAGGGGGTGCAGGCAAATTACATCATCATAGTTATCCACCTGTTTGTGTCTCACTTAGTTCTGACTGGCAATTCTGTGGCCCCCTGCCCTTCTGAACTGGGTAACCTATGTCTCCTGTCTGGGAGGCCTGGATTCTGACCTTCCCACTCAGCGGTGCTCCATCCTATACTCCTCGATAGCTGGGCACCGCTCTTATCAGAGCCCCTTCTCAGGTCTAGAGCTATGTGTGAGGGTGAGCTGACTTTTTTGCTAATCTCTCACTATGGGCCAGCCACCTTGGGCCTGGCTGCTGGGGCAGGCTGGGGAGTGATAGGCAAGCAGAGATGATGGTCACCATCTCCAGGGGCTTATGGTTTCTCAGTACAACCAGACCCAGGCCCAAGGGGTCTCCTCCAAAGGATAGGCAGAGGTAAGTGCAGGGAAGAGCCAAGGCCAAGGGCCAAGCCTAACATACAGTTCAAACAGGCAGAGGTCCAATGCTCTCCCTCACTGGTCAGAAGCAGTACAGGGTCTAAGAGGCAGGGGTCTCAGTCCACAGCTAATGGGGAAAGGAACACTTCAGGTGTTGAAGAGCATGTGAGCCGAGCTGGGGGCCTGTGTAGGATGTGGGGATGCCATGGTCAAGTGTGAGGTGCCTGAGTAGGCCTGGGGAACTCAAGGAAGGTGGTGGGGACTCTGGCTGTTTGAAGGAAGGTCAAAACATTTCCTCAACATCCACTCAACAAAAAGTCCCTATTGTGTGCCAGGCATATGGTGTTGTAGGCTAGGGATTCAGCAAGGCCCAAGACAGATGAAATCCTTGGCCCCATGTTGCCTATTCTCTAATCATGTGAGACAGGAAAACAAAAGCAATGTCATGCAGGTGCCATGCAGAAGATCTTCACAAGGTGATATGCCAGGAGTCTAGGGTGTGGGGCCAGGAAAGTCTGCAGTGACATTTAAGCCAATATCTGAGGGACCTAGAGGTCAGGGAGAAGAGCATACTAGGCAGGAGGAATAGGAAGTACAAAATCCCTGAGCTTTAGAGGCACCGAAGGGCAGCCCATGTGACTGGAGCAAGGACAAGAGAAAGGAAGTGATGAGACCAGAAAGGCAGGCAGGCACGATAGTCAGGCTAAGGCCCATGGACCTTATTCTGTGTGAGACAGGAAGTCCTTGGAGGGTTCTGAAGTGGGAGTGATTTTTAAAAATCACGGTGGCAGCTGTGTGGACACCGGGTTGTGGAGGGCTGCCCAGATGGGAGATGATGGTGGCCAGGACGAGGTGCTTGTTGGGAAGTTGGTATCTTAGGGATGCTTATTGGAAGCATGACCATCAGGAGTCCTGAGAGGTAGCTGTGGGGTGTCAAGGGTGGCTCTCAGTTCCTGGCTTGAATGGTGTGGCCATTTTCAGAAGAGGAGAATGCTGGGGAGAACTGGCAGGTGAGAGGGATATCCAGGGCCAGGTAGGGCTGGAGGAACTAAGACAACAGTTGTCAGACTTAATCCTGGAGTTCCAGAGAGAGGACTGCTCCAGGGAGAGAGGGTTGATCCATCTCTAGCCAAAGTCCCCCAAGCCCCAGGAACTCAGAGATCCAAATGAGCCAAATCATCTAGGACCCACTTCCCCGACTCGCCCAGCCCCCCAGCTCAGCAGGGCCAGGGCAGAGGCCAATTGGAAAGGACCCTGCTCTCCATGCCTCCCTCATATCTGCCCAGTGAGCCAAGACCACCTCACCTCGCCCCAAAGCTAGAGAAGTTGATTACACAGACTTGTGTTTGTGTGTGTGTGTGTGTGTGTTTTGTTTTGCTTTGTTTTGTTTTGTTTTTGGAGCCAAGGCCCAACTAGGGGTGGAAGGTGCTGTCCTGGAAATCCTGGAGGCCAGCTGTCCGGGTGATCCTCTGCCCACCCTTACCTGGCCCAGCATGGGAAGGGCTAGACCTCACCCTGACAGGATCCTATCACGCCTTGAAAGTCTCCTTCAGAAGGTCTGGGGACCTCCATCCCCACAAGTTAGCTGTGTGTCCTCAGGCAAGCTCCTTACTTCTTTGAGCCTGGATCTCCATCAGAGACAGTTGGAGAAATAACCCCTGCCAGAGGTCTGTGAATGCAAAAGCCAGCCAGGTTCTGCCTGCCACAGCCTCAGCAGAGCCTTGTGGCGTTAGCCCCACCTGAGGCAGGGCCGCCAGAAGGATGGGACTGCGTGAGGTGAGAGGGGGGTGCTGTTCCCACAGGCATGGCCCTTGGTTCCTGCCTCACCCTCCACTCCCAGCCTCTCGGCTTTTGGGGGCCTATGCCTGGCAGTCAGGCATCACTGCCGGGTATCCCTTCTGCAGAGAGGAGATTCTGCACTGCCACCGCCAAAGCCGTCCTCCAGGACCCATGCCTCCTCGCAAAGCACATTATGGGATAATTAAGTAAAAATAGGCCTTCCAACCAGTGTAGCTCGTTAAAGCCTAATTAAGTTAATTCATTCCAGGTGTGAATGGCGAGGCTCAAGTGAGGCAGAGGCTGTTGGGTGTAATTGCATTTTCACAGACGCAGGGGTGGCTGTGACAGTAATGGTGGTAGCAAAGCGGTGGCTTCCTCGGAGGCCTGGAAGCCCACCAGGCAGTCAGGAGGCTGCCACTCAGCTGGGAGGGGGTGTGGCAGCCTCGCAGGGAGGCCGGGCACCTCAGGGAGAGCAGTAGCTGGAGGTTCCAGGTCAGCCAGGCTAGGAAAACCTACTGAACTCTCATATATTTTTTAAAAAGTTTTCCCTTGGCCCTGCCAATGTGCTTCAGAGGTTGAGCATCAATCTATGAACCAGGAGGTCACGTTTCGATTCCTGGTCAGGGCACATGTCCTGGTTGTGTGCTTTATCCCCAGGAGGGGGCATGCAGGAGCCAGCCAATCCATGATTCTCTCTCATCACTGGTGTTTCTATCTTTCTTTCCCTCTCCCTTCCTATCTGACATCAATAAAAAAATATTTTAAAAAAACGTTTTTCCCTAAACCCAAATATGCCTTGCACTATCTTCTACCTAAAGTGGCCTCAGCTCTACCCTTCCCCATTTCACAGATGGGTCTGCTGATCTCCCTTCCCAAGACAGCTTAACCTCTGCAGCTGGTGCAAGGATTAAATGACATAATGTGCATAGACCTCATGACACATGCTAAGTCCTCAAGAATGGGCTAATCATGCACAACAGCAATGAACAACTACAGAGATGGATATCGTCCTCATGGTGAGGGTTGCCCAGTGAGGTAGCCTCAGCCCAGGATTTGGCATCCAAATGTTGGCCTCAGGTACCAGACCCCACCGCTGCCCACTCTCACCTCCCGCGCAGATGCAGAGCTAACCCTAGAGGAAGATGTTCATAGGGGAGAGTAAGTGACATTTTCTTGAGATGGCCGAGCCAAGCTGTGCTTCGATGTGGGGCCTGCCCTGCTTGTTAAAATCAGTTTTCTGTTCAGTATTCCTCCAGATGCAGGTACAACCCTAGCCCCTCCCCTGTGGCCTCCTGCTCCTCAGTTTCATTCAGGGAGCCAGTGGTGGCAGAGAAGAGGGATGCAGACCCAGCCTGACTGAGGTGTCTACCTGAAGGCATCTCTGGGGCATATCACTTGACAGACCTTGTCAAGTCTGGTCTTTCCTGAGTGTGAGGGGCCTGCAGGGCCTCAGATCCCATAGAGAAGGGTGGACCTGCAGAAGCTCACTCTAAACAGGCAACTAGGGCCAGAGCTGGGAACACAGGCTGGGCAAAACAGGCAGGACCCTGCCTAGCATCCCAATGAGGATGTCAGAAGGAGGGATGACTATGAGGCTCAATTTGCGTTTGCTTTGGGGGTCTGATGCCTTAATGTCCTGGTTTCCCTGCAGGCCTGGCTCTGCCACTTGCTTACTTTGGTGTGATCCAGGCCAGGGCCCAGCTTTGCTCTGTGTCTCAGTTTCTCCAGTTGTACCGGGGAGTTATCAAACTCTGGTTGGCCCATGCTCTTTCACTCCCCAGAGCCACAGTGCACCAGGGGAGAAGGGTTGCTCACAGCTCCACTCACAGAAGGAAAAATGAAGCTCAGAAAGGAGACAGGAGGGCCTGGACCTCAGGTCATCCCCAGGCTCGCAGACCCTGCTCGGGGGTGTGGTTAGCTACTAGAAGAGGAAGCTACAGGGGTCAGCGGCCAGCAAAGCCCAGTCTTTTTTGTCTCCAGTTTTCTTTCACCTGCCCTTCAGCCCCCTCTGCTGCCGTTCACAACTCCGCCCCACTGCGTGTGTCCTTAGGCAAGGCCCTCTGCTCCATACCCCCAATTATAGCTGGTCCACAAAAGCTGGACCGTGACCAGACAAAAGGACAGGGATGAAAGTGCTGGTTGTCATGACAACCTGGCGGTTGCTGGGACCCAGGGGAGGGGCTTGGCTGTGTGCCTGAGCCCAGGCATCTGGACGACCTCTGAGCATCAGCCAGGGTGGCCCAGGAGCTCACAGGGATCCCCCTCCAGAGCCAGGCGTACAATGGCAACCTCACCCCCTCCATGGCAGCACCTGCTTCCTGGATCTCCCCCAGTGACCCCATTATCCTGCACCTGCTACCCCCACAGACACCACACCTGCTCCCCAGCCCAGGCACCCTCCTCAAGGCAATCCCTGCCCATCCCCAGGCCCAACTGCCTGCCCTGAGGGTCAGCCAAGAGAGGCTATGGAACCAGAATGGGTAGCTGGGAGGTCCCTAGGCAGAGGATCCAGCGGCCAAGCCAGCTCTGCCTGGTCAGCAGTGTATGTGACCTTAACAAGGCCTCAGTCTTCTTACCTGTACATGGGAGCAGCCATTCCCTCTCTCAGAGTTCGGAAGGAGATCTGAGCTGGGATGTCCCCAGAGATGAACAGTTCTCTGCAGCTCCTCAGGGCCCCATAGAAATGTCGGAAGACATCACTGTCCTGTCGCCTGTCCCCTGGAGCTTTGGCCCAGTAGGTAGGGGCCAGTGGGATGGCCTCCTGGCGGCTGCTTCTGGAGCCTCAGCATGCTGGACCCTGTCCTCTGGTGTGGTCTGGAAGTACAGGTCAGAGGGCGGTGATGGGGGACAGGGGTCATGCGCAGTGGGGTTGCTGTCCGTGCCACCATCTTCAGGGTGGTGGCTGCGATGTGAGTTGCGCTGCCTCCTACGCATTTCCGAAGGGTCATTCTAGGAGTGACTGTCTGGCAGGGCTGCTGGGAAAAGCAGTAACCCTTGGTCCAGTTGCTCAAGCCCACCCTCCAGCTGGAGGACACCGCAGTGACCTCTGTGTGGTTGCCTACCAAAGGGCACTGATCATGGTCCTCTGGGACCCCTGAGGAGTATGAGCGTGCTCTGTGGGGTGAAGGAGGGCTTCCTGAGGAGGTAGCCTGATATACGATGGGAAGTTGTAGGGAGACTGAGAGGGAGGAGACTCCAGCTGGAAAGTACAGGTGGGAAGGAGCTTCAGCAGGGGAGGGGTGGGGAAAGGGGCTGGGATGAGAAGTGAGCATCCAGAGGCCAGTGCTTCTCAATCCTACAGCCCCCAGGAATTCCTTTCCATTCCTCCTCCCTGTGATCTGGGCTGTCAAGCTGACCATGTGGATCATACAAGAATTTGTTTCCACTTTTATTCATCAACGGAAATTCTGGTCAGAACTGCTGAGGCCAGCTGGCCAATGGCAGGTGCAGGAGGGCAGGGGAGGCCTGAGGAGAGGGTGAGCCCCAGACCTCACCAGCCCTCTCTGACACCCCCAGGCCTATGACTAGGCTTTCCTTGGCAGCAGCTCAGAGCCCCTGGCCTAGCAAACCAGAGGAGATCTTGGGGCCCCCAGGGCAGGTGGCGAGCAGGTAGTTCCCTGCTACCCTGCCTGAACGCCTGTTGCTCTCTGTTCCAGCTGGCCAGCCACATGAAAGGTCCTTCCTGTCGCCCATTTACACGGACTTTCATCTTTGCAGGCAGGGAAGCGGTGTTCTGCCTCAGCACTGCCAGCAAGCAGGCTCAGGAAGGGAGCACAGGGCTGCAAGGCCTCACATCTCTTGCCTGAAAGCAATTTGCTGGGCCAGGGCACCCAAAGTAATTTGTCTGCCCAAGCCCTGAGCTTCCAGGCCACCAGAAATAAGCAGAGAACTGTGCCCCACCTACAAACTCTGGCAAAATCAGGTCTCCCCTCATTTCAACAAGAGCAAATCTGACCTCCTTTCCTGCCCATACAGGGCAAGAGACTGCCCTTCCACCACAGGAGGGGCAAGGAGCTTAGGGTGCACTCATGGCTCAGCTTCTTGTTCTTCTCCCAGGGTGGCCTCCAGGGCAGGGCAGGGACATCAAAGCCTGAGCCCATTCCCATCTTGGAGAAGATGGGACCATTAGAGGGTGGGCAGACAGTGCCACAGTCTCCTGCCAGGGAGAGAGGAAGGCAGTCACACTCACTGCCTGCACCTGTAGAGGTGCAAAGGTGGAGCTGCCAGGGCTGCTGGGAAAAGCAGCACCCCCTGGTCCCCATTAGTCAGGCCCACCTTCCAGCTGAGGGATGCCACAGTGATCATTGCATAGTTGGGGGTGAGTGACACTGTGAGCTGGATCTCCTGAGTGTAGAGCCTCTCTGCAGTCGTCGGTCCCTGTGCCCATCAGCCATGGCCCCTGTGATGTCACCAACCCACTGTGTTGCTTGGCAACTTTTCAGGATTAGCACTCTGCCTCTGTCATCCCTGACGTCCCACCATGGGCTGATGTTGCCCTGGCAACCAGATGGGTACTGCAGCTTTTTGGACAGCTGTACCCAGTGTGGGAAATGCCAGGCAAAAGCAGGGAAGCAAGTGCCTCTGCACACAGTCTAACCCCAGGCTGCCCAAAACAGAGCTTGGGGAGGCTCCATCCCCTGGAAGAGCTATGGCCACCCTTGCTTCCAATACCCTCACACATCTGTTGCCCATTCCTTCCACAATGACCTGGCATGGGTTCTGCCTCCTTCCTTCCTTCCACAATGATCACTGAGTACCTACCATGTGAATGCCAACTAGAAACGCAAATAGAACCATGGTTGGGGCTCAGAAAAGGTTGCACCAGCAAAGGGTGTTGAGGAATGAAAAGAAGTTGGCCAGGAACAGGAGTAGATGGGGAGAGGAAGCAGAAGTCTGTGCAAAGGTTGACTCACTCTTTCTAATCACATCTTATGCCCTCCCTCTAAGTTCCTCATGCCTGGCCACTCTGGCGCTTCTACTCGACAGGCTTTTTATGGTGGGGGCAGGGTCCAGTTCAAATCTGGACACTTAATGCTCAGCACAGGCCTGGCACCAAACTAGCATTACTAAGATGTCAAATAAAATAAGACATCTACGTAATGAGCATCAGGCCCTACTACCTCCTCCGATAGGAATCTTTCTTACCAAGCCTCAGTTTCCCCACCCATGAAATGGGGCCAATTCTGAGAAAGCTGTGGGCAAGGCTTCTTAGGTTGAGGTGGGGTGATTTTTATTATTATTATTATTTATTATTATTATTATTATTTGGTTTGTAACCCATTTCTTTTCTTTACAGAAAAATTGAAAGCCTGGTAGAGTGGACATCTGTAAACCTTCAGATTCCCTAATTGTTAGCATGGGACCACTGTTGTTTTATCTCCTACCTATATTGATTGATTGATTGGGGTGGGAGAGAAAAACACTGATTTGTTATTCCACTTATGTATGCATTCATTGATTGAGTCTTGTATGTGCCATGACCAGGATCAGCAGCCCTGGCAGCTCCACCTTTGCACCTCTACAGGTGCAGGCAGTGAGTGTGACTGCCTTCCTCTCTCCCTGGCAGGAGACTGTGGCACTGTCTGCCCACCCTCTAATGGTCCCATCTTCTCCAAGATGGGAATGGGCTCAGGCTTTGATGTCCCTGCCCTGCCCTGGAGGCCACCCTGGGAGAAGAACAAGGAGCTGAGCCATGAGTGCACCCTAAGCTCCTTGCCCCTCCTGTGGTGGAAGGGCAGGAAACCAGAGGAGATCTTGGGGCCCCCAGATCTGGGGACCAAAACCGTGGCATATCGGGAGGATGCTCTAATCAACTGAACTACCAGCCAGGACCTATATGTCAGTTTTGCTGAACCATTGGAAAGGACGTCGCAGCTGCAGACATTGTGACATTTGTCCTGAAAATTTTCAGTCCACATCAGCTAAGACAAGGACAGTCTCCAGTACAATACCACGATCACATCTAAGAAAATTAAACATAATTCAATATCCAGAACAGGCAGGAGGATAAAAGCCCGAACCCATGCCAGGTCACTGGACCAACGGGACCATGAAACTAGGGAGGGGGAGCAGGCGCACCCACTGCCCACCCTGGGAAATGGAGGAGGAGTTGGGTGGGTATAGCTGTTACTCTGAGCTCCTCCCCTGCTGTCTTTCTCACCCCTATTCCCCTACCCCTACCCCCAAAACCCATCGCAAGAGAACCAGAAGCCTCAGAAGCCACCGTTTTGGCAATGATTTGACCATCAGTCCTGCAGCTGTAGCTTAAATACAAACGTCCAATTCGTAAATTTCCCCTATTATTCTCCCCAAATTATTTACACAGCTTTAAAGAAAAGAAAAGGGGGAAAAAAAAAAGCAGGATTCAATCAAAGTTCTCACAATGCACTTGGCTATCCTGTCGCTTACTGTAGAAGAGTCTGGGAGGGGAGAGGGACCTGAATTTGAGACCCTAGAGGGCTGACACTTGCCCGCGCCTCCCGCGAGGGGAAACTCCGAGAGAGGCGGGAGGAACCAAGTCCCGGGTGGGGGGTGGGGGGAAGGCGGGTGCAGACTTGGGGAGGTTCCGACGGAAGCTCGGGCCCCGCGGAGCCCGATGGTCCCGCCCCTTAGCAACGGCTCCAGCCAACCTCCCTAGAGACCGGTGGCAAGACACGCCGTTGCGCTGCGCAGCCGGCTGGAAGGTTGGTAGGTCGGTGGGTCGGTGGGAAGGAGGCTTGGCGGGGCAGGCGCGGGCAGGGGCTCCCCGGTCCGGCGTAGAGGTCCGCGGACAAGAAGGAGGCCGCTCTCCCGTCCCAGGGGCCACATCCCTGCCCCTGAGTCTGAGCGTCGTGTCCTGAGCCTTAGCAAGTGGGAAGGGAGTTGGCACATTTTAAAAATAGAAATAAAAACATACATATATGTATACTGATTTTAGAGAGGAAGGTAGAAGGAGAGAGAGAAGCATCGGTGATGAAAGAGAATCATCCCACACTGGGGACCAAGCCCGAAACCTGGGCATGTGCCCTGACCGGGAATTAACGTGCCTTCCTGGTTCATAGGTCGAGGCTCCACCACTAAGGCACGCAGGCCGGGCAAATGGGCGCATATTTAAACAACTTTGCAGATAAGTCCTGTGTTTACCAGAGCCGTTTGAGGGACTCTAATCCCTGACCCCCACCTCCTGTGGGAGCCCCAAGAAGAAAAAGGGCTGAGATTCTGGCCCTCATCAGCCACGCAGTCGCCCTCACGATAGCTACCATGTCCCCTCATTAGTCCTTGGTCTCCCCATCTTGAAATTGGCACAGAACTGAGGCACCTATCTCACAAGTTGCTACAGAAATAACAGCCTCCACTTCCTCCTCCCTTCCTTCCCTCTCTCCTTCCTTCCTTCCTTCCTTCCTTCCTTCTTCCTTCCCTCCCTCCCTCCTTCCCTCCTTTCCTCCCTTTCTTCCTTTCTTCTTCCTACAAACACTTTAGACACCTTTCCTGTTTGTGCAAAGCCTGTGTCAGTCCCTTGCTAGGTACCAAAGTTCTAAAGATCAATGTTACTAGAAAATTCCTCTAGTTGCAGCCCTCATGCTCGGCAGGCCAGTGAGTCAGATGTTTGCATATAATAAGGGAGATGTTCACTGGTGGGAGAAACCTCATATAGGTGGGAACACTGAGGGGGTCACATCAGGTGAGTGCTCCAAAAAGGTGAGAACCCCAGCCTATGGAGGTTATTAGGATCCACAATGTTGTTTGCCAGGTAGCCGGCAAGGACAGATACTTCCCAAAATCCTTAAGCCACAGATGCATTTGTCAAGTGAAATCTTACACAGAACTCTAGTAGGTGAAACACAAAGGTACAGGGTCCTTGTTGAATCAGTGTGGGTGGCTTAGAAGCCCTCCTGCTTAGGCTCACCTCCCCCACAGGTTCTCACTTAGCAAAACCTCAGGGTTCCTTGGTACACAGTTATGGTACTAGGGACATGGACGTTTGGGTCAGCCAGAGGTAAAGACCTCAGTTTCCATTCTGGTTCTGCCAGTTCTTGGCTGCGTGTCCTTTATAAGTTTCTAGACTTCTCTAGACCTTAGTTTCCTTGTTGGTGGATTGGTGATAAAAATAGTACCTGTTGTGAAGATCAAATAAACTTTTCATCCGTGTCCATTCAGCCCAGTACCTGTTAGGTTGTTGGGTCACAGGGGTTGAATGTCTGTGAATCTAACCTGAAACTTTCTCCAGCTCAAGCCAAGAGATCTCCCAGGTGATCTGACTGGGGAGAAAGAATAAATTGAGTTCAAATTCTAACTATGCTTCTTGCTGGCTGTGTGACCTTCCAAAGGTCACTTAACCTCTCTGACCCTTATTTTTCCCAACTCTGAGAAATGAAAATGGTCTCAGTTCCCACCTCAGAAGTGTAAAGAGATGACACATGAACTACATTTAGATCCCTTAATAGCATTCATCGTCCCCAACACTGGCATCTTACTGGCCACTTCCCTCACACAAATGAAGGAGAGTGCCCAGCAGAGGTCTTGCTGGGAGCCATGTCTTCTCCCTCTTGCCAGCCACACTCATTTCCATGCAGCAGCTGCCATTACCTGTGGGCTGTGACAAGAGAGAAGTCTGTCTGTCACAGGCCCTGTGCAAACTGACCCAGAGCTGGGATGGGTGGGACTAGAAGGGAGCTATTGATCCTTGTGAAGGGTTGACGGAGAGGAAACAGGATTCTGAGTTTGCAGCTCACTCTTCCATCTTCCTTATTAGGACATGCCTGTTCAGAGGGAACTGGCTCACAGCGGCAGCAAATCCCCCAGTCACTTCTTTTGCCCTCAGCAGCACTGGTTTTCTGGACATTTCTGCATCTCTCTCCATCAGTCCTTATAATACACTGAGTGGCCAGATTATTATGACCTCTGAACCTATAAGAATCTGGCCACTCAGTGCACAAAATTTGTGCACAAGGGTAAAGGGTGTCCCTTAGCCCAGCCTGCACCCTCTCCAATCTGAGACCTTTCGAGGGATTTTGACTGCCCGTTTAGGTCTGATCTTGAAATTGGCACAGAAACCTCTTCTCTCCTATACCTTTGTCCAATTTCTTACATTGATCCCCTGATCAAGGAGGTCACTCTGTTGCATTTTGAGGTGGCCAAGGGCTTGTTCACCCAACAATGAAAATTCTGCTCACCCTTGACCTTAGGGTGGTGGTTGATCATGTAACCCAGTGACACATCTGTTGCTTCCTTTTGGGGAGATGGGGGGGGGGCGGTGTATGTTTCCTAAAATGGCTGATCCTGAGCGAAGTTTCTGGCAGCAGGATCTGTGGGCGGTGGAGAACAGTGTCCCACTGTGGAGGCCATTTTGTCTTCTGGATCCTGGGGTATGGTTGGGAAGGCAGGCATGGGTGGGGGAGGCAGGGCATGGGTGGGGGAGGCAGGGCATGGCCCTGTTCCCACATAGGGAGAGGCAGGGCATCCAGCAGGGCCGGACTGAAGGTACCAGGGCTGCCGGCGGGTGAGTCATTTTAGGGAAAACCAAACAGGGACCTTCTCTGAGTGAGTGAGCTCTGGGCTGCCCTCTGTCTCCCCTTGTGAGAAGCCAGGCCTAGCTCTCTAACATGGGGGAGAGGAGTGAGCAAGTGCAGGAATGTACATTAGGGTGGGGGCACTTGCAGGGCTTCCCAGACTCTCTTACTCAGCCCTGGCTCAAGGGCTCATTTCTCACAGGCAACCTGTCTCGCATTGGGACCCTCCCTGCACTGTGTGCCTGTCCAGACTAGGCAGAGACCACCCCTCCTCGGCGTTCCCCCTTCTCTTATCCATGCATAGAAGGCTGAGAGACTGTCTTGGGTGGCAAACAGGCATCCTGTACTATGGTGTCCCTGGGGACTGAGCAGAGGCTAACAGTGATGCCAATATCTTCTCCTAGGAGCTCTGGCTGGGACATTGCCCTGAGAAGCAGCATGGATTCGTCTAAGAAAGAAAGCCTTTGCCCAGGAAGTAGCCCTAAGAAATGCAGCAATACTGCTGAGGCCCCGAAGTATGTTGTGAGGAAGACACCTGCCAGCCTAGAGCAGAACCTGAGAAAGACTGTTCTGGTACAAGATTCTGGGTTGGAGAAGTCTCCAAGCCCTGAGCCTCAGTCCCCAGGTACATCTTGGCCTGTAGTCCCACCCACACTCCCAGATTTGGAGCAGCTCCAGAAATTGTCCCTGATAAGCTCTGGTAAGCAGTACCCACTGATGAAGCAGCGTGGATACTACTCTGACGTCCTCAGCCCTGGATCCTTGGATGAACTTGGGGTGAGTGTGGCAGCCTATCTCCTACTAAGCCTGAACCCTCCTTATGGGTTCCATTTGTCCATCCTTCTTTCCTTCCATCTATCCATTCACCCATCCACCCATCCACCCACCCATCAGTTCATTTGTTCACTTATCCATCCACCTGTTGACCCATCCATCTATTAATTTGTCCATTCATCCACCCACCCACTCATCCACCTTTCTTCCTATCCTCCTGACTATCCATCTGTCCACTTATCTATCTGTTCACTCATTCAACAATTCATTACTGAATACCTGCTGTGTGACTGAGCATTGGATACAGTACAGATGAGGGATAATGTCTCTATTGTCATGGGGCAATGGTTTTGGTGGGGAAGTTACGACTCCCCAGCTCTGGTTTGGGAGGGGTCCTTGGATGCAGTTGCATACTGCTGATCTAAGAGATAAGATGATGTCTGGCGGGGAGGTGGGAGGGACAGTTCCCAGGCAGAAGGTACGGAAAGTACAAAGGCTTGGTGTCCCTGACAGCTCATAGCCCATGTAGAGGAAAGTACACTGTGAGAGAAGACATGGAGGCTTGGGGCAGGAGAGGACAGAGAGGAGGTTCACTGATCCATTCAGGCATCAGACAGTGTTAGGAAGGTTTTAGGCAAGGTAGGGGCCAAGAGAGATAGGACAAGGACCCACTTATATCTACTCGGCTTGGAGATAGGAGGTCCACACAGAGACTCTGCTGGCCTTGCAGCACCTCTGCCTTTCGGCTCAGTTCCAGGACCTACACCAGGAGTGCTCTCGGAGGGAGGAATGCTAGACCTTCAGAAGGGGTAGGGCCCACTGTAGCCGTGAATGGGGAATTGTACAAACTCTGGTGCTGCCCTACCCCCATTCCCCTGTGATGCTCCCCAGTGGACTCAAGAAAGTCACCTGGCCTTGGGGTCCCTCCCAGGTCCTACCTATTTCTGGTATGTTTATGCCCCCTTGGGGTTCTGCGGTTTGCTTCTAGGAAGTATGCGGTGGTCCTCACATGAACCAGAACCTCTTACGGCAGGCCGACCTTGACAAGTTCACCCCAAAAGGTCAGTGCCCTGGAAGGCTGGGTGGGCGGATAAGGTTAGAAGCAGAACCTCTAGCTTCAGGGAGACCCAGGCTGAAGGTCTCCTGTAATATAGAATGGGGATAACAAGGAATGAGGTGCTTTGCAAGGGGCCTGCTCACTGAACTGAGTGCTGAGTGAGCCACAGCTGCTTTATCACACTCTTTTGGAGCTGTGACAAGGGTACTGTGTGCAGGGCTTGGGATGCTGAGGGCCCAGGCTCCCGTTCCCTCCTCCCAGCTGGGGTTGGTAGGACATTTACATGTGCCTTTCCTGCCTCCTTTGGGACAGGGCTTGGAGAAGGCCAGGTCTGTGTCTGAGCTGTTCCCTGCTAGGGCCTCAGCACCATGAACAGAGCCTGGCACAGGCCGGTGCTCAGGAGCTGTTTGCTGAAAGAGCACATAAGGACTCTATCCTATGTCTGTAATGAGTCTGGTAAGGATTGGGACAGGTCTGCAGGAAATGGGGCAGTCCCAGTGGTGGAGGGAAGAATAGGGTGGTTCCAGGAGAGGCAGCGAGCAGAGTGGGGTCCTGAGTGGCGGTGAAGAATTAGGTGGGGCCCTCCCACTTGCTGGCAGACAGGACAGCCCTTCTATCAGGCACAGGTGTCCCATGGTCCTAGCTGTCTGCTCCTGCTCTCCATACCCAGCAGAGGCCTGGCTCTTTGTTGGCACTACCTAGGTTAATCCTGCCAGGACCCATGGGTCTCATGGCGTCTATGAACCCCCAAAGTGGCAGAGGAAACATCACATGTGTGTACATTCTGTGATCTGAGGATCCAGCCTGTTGTGTTCAATAGTCTCACAAGTATATGTAGCCCAGAAAATGGTTACAACCCACAGATATAAGAGCTGTGAGGGTGCTGGGAATGGTGTTGCCACCATCCAAGGTGGGGAAGGTGGGTGGTCAGCAGCTCTGCTGAAATGCCACAAGGTGGTGGCAGTCAGGGTTCTGGACAGCCAGCAGCAGAAGTCCACTGTGCCGCCAGCAGGCTCCTCAAGGCAGCAGGGGCCAGAGGCCAGGCTTTGCTTCCTTGCTCTGGCTCCGTCTTGACCCCGAGACTCAGGGAAGGCCCAGGAGCCCATGTTCTGGCCGAGGAATGGTGTCATGGACCTACAGGCTCAAGAGAAGGTGACCAGGGGTCTGAAAACTGCCTTCTTGGCCAGACCTTGTGCTGCAGGGTGCCCTGAGCACTTGGCAGTTCTGGTGAAAGAATGGGCTCAGCTGAGCCTCTGGAGGCTCCTGTGGGGCCCCAGGGAGAGGGTGAAGGCCAAGGAGAGTCAGAGGACCCCCAAGAGATGGAGGGGGACCATCACTGAGCTGTCCTGAGCCCCTCCGTCCCCTGAGGAAGGTGGCTTCTCTCCTGAATCATCTTCCACGCCTCATTTCCCAGCTTCATGGTCTCAGTTTTCCTGGAATTTTCCACTTAACAGCCCAAACCCTGAGCAACACCTCAGCCCTACCAATAAGTCTCTGTCTACCAGTTCCCCTAAGACATGGCACGAACGTCTCTGTCTGGCCTGGGTGTCTAATGAGAGGTGTCCATTTTATGACTTGAAGGTGCTCAGGGCCCAGGTGGTGCCGCCTCTGCTCTATGGCCACTGGATTGCCCTGAGTTTAAATGGTCCCAGAGAGTGGATAGATTTCAGACTGATATCCTTTGGGGGGTGGGGGCAAGGGGTCTAGGGTAGAGATAGCAGGAACCCATCCCAAATGTGCAGGGAGCTATCACTTCGCCTTCCTGTCTAGTTATAGTCCTCACCAGAAGTTTGGTTCAGCATCTAGCCTCAGCAAAGGCCACTGGTGCCAGGGTCGTGGGCGGCGTGGAAGGGAAAGATGGAGCATTCTGGCTCTGGGAAAGGAGGGCAGGACCAAGCAGACCTTCAGGAGGCTTCATCCCTTAGGCTTGCACTCCCTTGGGTGCCTAGCACCATGTCTGGCTTCTCCCACCGCTGCCTGGCCATAGGCTAACATACACACCATGTCCCAAAGTAGTGTGTATGCCTCATGCTTGGGTGAGCCCCAGCCTGAGTTTCTGCAGCTCCTGCCCCTCCTCCACCCGCAGTCAGAACCTTTGAACTTCCTGAGGACTTCGAGGAGCGCCTGGACCAGGAGCGCATTGGCGCCACCACCGAGGTGCTCACCCAAGTCGACTTCCCATTGCATGCCTATGAGCCCAAGGTGCAGGTGCCCTTCCTGGTGCTGCCAGGCCAGTGCCCCCGCAAGATTGAGATTGAGAGGTATGGCTGGTGGGCTATGGGAGGGCCTGTCCTCTAGGAAGCTGTGTCCCCACAACTTGGGGTGAGGGAGAGGGGGCAATTCAGTGATCCTTCCCACAGAGGTCACTAAAATGAGTCTGGGTGCAAGTTTTCACATCAAAGCCTCTAGGCCTTTGGTCTTTTAATAGGAACCAAGTGCTTTCCTTGCTGTGGGATTGGGGAGGATGACATTTGGGTCAATGTGGTCGAATTGCAGGCAGAACAGAAGGGCAGTTGGAGTCCAGTACACCAGCTCCAGTCCTTGCACTGCTTCCTGATAAGTCTCAGAGGGGCAAAGGACCCTGGAGGGGTCCGTGGGCCACATCCCTGACACCTCGATCCTATGGGCTTTTGTTAACATTCATTTTGTTTACACAAGCCATCATGAGATTTCCCTTACCTTCCTCTGCCAGACGGAAGCGACTGTATCTGAGACTGGACATTGCACAATTGCTGGCCAATGAGGGTATCGACTCCAACAAGCTCATGCCCAGGCACCCAGACCCCTACCACCCCCAGACAATCGAGCAGGGTAACGACCCGCTCTTCCCCACTTATCTCCCGCTGAAGGTGAGCCCAACTTTCACGGAGGGCTGGTGGTCAGGGAGTTGGGGTGCAGGACCTTAGTTGAGGGGTCAAACCAGAAAGGGAACCCCATGGCAATCACAAGTACTTGTCAAACATGGCAACTGCATCATTGGAGTCCCCTAGGGTTCTCAAGCATTCCAGGCTGGGACAGAGGAGCCCGAGGACTCATGGGATGCTGATTCTCCACTTCTTCCCTGGGAGCCTAGGCACCTGTAGGCCTGCTCCTGCCTACCCTCCCCCCACCCTCCACCCAGGCACCAAGAAGCAGCCCAACTGGACTGTGGAATATGTACAGGCCTCCCTCACACTGTTCTAGGCTCACTGAGTTGGGGAAATGGATTTGAGGACATCATTGCAGCCCCTTTGGGGTACCAATGGGGAAACTGAGCCCAGAGAAAAGAAAGAGGGAAGATAACCTGCTTTGGCTTTTACCCGCCTCCCCATCCTTCCTCTCCATGGCCCTGAGTGTCTCTTGGGGAGGCAGAGCTGAATCCAGTTGCACATCGCTCTGCTAAGGATGGCCTGACAACCCTGACTCTCCATCATTTCCAAGTCTGGGTGGGGTGCTCTGGAAAATCCAAGAGCCACCTCTTGCCTCCGACATGAGCTAGATGATCCTGAGCAGTAAGAGCGAGAGCCCCTATTCCCCTGTGTGTCCCTAGAATCCCTTCTGCCTGAACCTCAAGATGGTTTAGTTTGACAAGGATTCAGGGTTCCATAGAAACAGAACTCAAGGGCCCCTGTGAACAGCAGAGGAGGTGCTCAGCTTTCTGGTCCCCAATCTGCAGCACCTACACTTGGAGGAGCCTACCATCTTCTGCCAGCCACTCAGGCCCCAGTTGGTTGAGCTGCCTTCTCCTGACATCTGCTGCTTTCTTCCAGGTGTTTGATAATGAGGAGTTTGACTGCCGGACTCCCAGCGAGTGGATCAACATGGGCTTGGAGCCAGGGTCTCAGGTCAGAAGACCAGTCCCAGGAAAAGCCCTCCTGCCCACCGATGACGTCCTGGGGCACGGTGAGCAGGGCCAGCCTGGGAGGGGACAGGACCTGGATGGTACCATCCTGGCCCAGCAGTAGCTCTGCCATGGGTCCCTGGGTTTCCCTGGGACGTGGAAGCCGTGGGAGGTGAGGGCCCCACCTTTTTAGACCTCCCAGCTGGCATACAGGCCAAGGGGATGGCTACACAAAGGCCAGAAATGCAGGTACCAGGGATGACATCAGTGGAGGGCTGGGAAAGAGACTGCTGGATGGTGTCGAGTTAAAAACAAAACAACTTTGACTTATTGGTAATAAAAAATATGTGTTGGTTAGAGATGTACAAATGTGAATAGGGGCACAGCTTGAGCCCTTTCATCCCACCACCCAGAATTCACCATTGCTCCAGCTCAAATTGTGGTCTCTTAGCCTTCACCTCTACATGAATAATACACATGCTGTCACACACACACACACACACACACACACACTTGCAAACTCCCAGAGATACAGTCACACACGTTCACGCTATCCCATGCACCATTCCATACACAAACATGAAGTTGCACTCATGCACATTTTTACCACACACACACACACACACACACACACACACACTTGCAACCACTATTGCACCCCCCCCCCACCTCACATACCCACACTGATGCCCAGGTTTATTCAGCCTTATCTGTGTTGGCATGTCCTTTGGAGCTGGGTCTTCCCTGGGGGCTGGGAGGCTCTCTCCAGTTGGCTGCTGTTGGGAACAGTGCCAGAGTGAGCTTCCTCGGCCACCACCCTGTCCTGTGTGGTTGGTTCTGTGCAGGCATCTTGGAAGGTCTGGGTCATGTGGTTGTAGTTTGGAGGTGGCCATGCCCCTGTGCAAGGCTGAGGGTCACTCTGCTTCCTGCCAGGGGTGGACCAGCCACCATGGAGCAAGGAGGGGGCCAGGTGCAGGCAGGAGTTCGAGAGCTATGTTGGTTTTCAGGCTGCTCAGCATCTAGGGGGCCCTCAGTGAGTCCATTGAGCATGCTGTTAACTTTATGTTTTAATTTAAAATCAGGTTTATGCTGGAATCAATTTCTGTGAACTAGACAAGAAGCCTGGAATGTTCTCTTTATTTTTTACTTAATTACAAAAATAATTTAACTCAATTGTTCCCAGATTGCCAATTCCTGGTGATAAGCCAGAAGGTTTGGGGCTGCATTAACCTTAAATGCACCAAATAGCAGCCTCCCAGAGTGCTTCTGCTCCTACCCCTCGTGGGCCCTGGCCTTGAAGCAGGAGGAGGGCTGGCCGGGAGTGTCTGTGCCAGAGCGCTCGCTTTCGGTGAGGGCTTCTGGTGAGGTCTTTTCCTCTGAGTTGAGCCAAGACAGGGTCAGCATTTTCAAAAGGAAAACTTACGAAGAAAGAAAGAGAAAACAAAAATAGAGCCAAAGCCCGGCTCGTGTGTCTCAGTGATTGATTGGCGACCCAAGAATCAGGAGACCCCAGTGTGATTCCTGGTCAGGGCACATGCCAGGGTTTTGGGCTTAATCCCCGAGGATGTGCATGAGGCAGCCAATTAGTATTTCTTCCTCCTCGATGTTTCTGGCTCTCTCTTCCTCTCTCTGTAAAGTCAATAAAAACATATTTAAAAAGCACAGCTGGTGAGGTATTCCACAGCAACCTCCTGTACTCATCTAGCAGCGTCAGCCCTCAGGGAGTGCTTCCTGGGAATGCCAACCCTTCCTTTCTCAGTCCACTCTGTGTTGCCCACATTTGTTTTAAGCCACTATGTATTGACGCCTTCTCTGCCTGGCACCGTGCCATGTTTGTCTTAACTTCTATAAAAGGTTATTGAGCACCGACTATATGTACCAGATTCCATTCTAGGTAGAGGGATGCAGCTGCAATCAAGGTGGGACAATGGTTACTTCCGCCTGTGGGGCACGGAAGCTAGTGTGAGAAGGTTGACCAGCAGCACCAGGAGAGGATGCTGCACTGAAGGACCTAAGTGCTCAGAGAGAGCCTGGGGCAAAGGCGCTATTTTAGGCAGAGAGGCTTTTCCCAGGGAGAAACCACTTGAGCAGGGAACAAACCAGCAATAAGGTAACTTGAGTGAAACTCTTGGCAGAGGGCACAACCAATGCAAAGGCAGGAGAAAGTTCCAAAGTCTCAGAATAGCCAGACATCCAGGAGAGAAATGTGTGGGGTACAATAACAGGAGGTGAGCTGGAGAAGCAGGCTTTCAGCCTGGGGAGTGGAGGGAGGCTCATCCCGACCCAACGGGCCCCAAGGCCCCCTTGAGGACTTCATAGGGCAGCAGGCTTCTACTCTGCCTTAGGCTGTCCTGATATGAAGGGCTCTGGCTCAGCTGCCATGGGCAGCCTATGGGGAGAGTGCAGGTCACTTGGCCCTTCCTCTAAGCCAGTGTTTCTCAACCTTTTTTAATGCTGTGACCTTTTAATACAGTTCCTCATGTTGTGGTGACCCCCAATCTTAAAATTATTTTCGTTGCTACTTCACAACTGTAATTTTGCTACTGTTAATGATTCATAATGTAAATATCTGTTTTCCGATGGTCTTAAGCTCTACAGCAGCAGTTCTCAACTTGTGGGTGGCGACCCACAGGTTGAAAACTGCTAGCAAGGTTGCCTAAGACCATCGGAAAACAGATATTTACATTATGATTCATTAACAGTAGCAAAATTACAGTTGTGAAGTAGCAACGAAAATAATTTTAAGATTGGGGGTCACCACAACATGAGGAACTGTATTAAAAGGTCACAGCATTAAAAAAGGTTGAGAAACACTGCCAAGCCTTTGGGAAGGGCTTAAGTCACCCTGGACTTGGTCTGTTGAAAGGGGTCTAGCTTAGACACGAGGACCTTTACAACCAGACCCTCAATAGATCTGTTGCTTGGAGCTTTCCTGTCTCTCTCTCTGCCCCTTTGGGGACATGCCAAGCACAGGGGCTGAGAGGCCTACTCCAACTGGCTCCTCCGGGTGCCCGGAGTTCTCCAGAGTCCAGCTCAGCTGGGAGGAAGGAAGGCTCTGCTCTACTGGGTCAGAGGGGGTCTTCCTAGTGGGAGTGAGCCAGACTAGTGACCTCTGAGACCTGTTCCCAGTCCCTGCTGCTCACACTCAGAGGCCCCTGCTCACCCCGTGCAGGGAACACTGGTGGGTTCCCATCCTATTTCAGAGGACCCCAAAAGCCGGGAGCTGAAGTACGAATGGTGCAGTGTTGGTGTCCTGGACTACGACAAGGAGAAGAAGCTGTACCTGGTACACAAGACAGATGAGAATGGCTGGGTGCGAGATGAGATGGGGCAGCCCATTGTGAACGGAGGGGTCACTGCTGAAGGTACAAGTTTCCTGACCCTGATCCAGGTGGACCCCCACCTCAGGTTGTGCCTGGCCCGTGACTGAAGCCAACCCCCACCTAGGGCATAGCCCGCTCAGATTGGAATTCTCCCTTGCTCCATTTATCCTGTGGCTTTCTGTCCCTGACCAGTGAGATCAGAGGGCCCTTTACTCAGAGACCCCAGGAAGGGCAAATGGCCATTATTTGATATGTGCCACCTTTAGCATGATGCTGAAAAGGAGCCCGAGGCCCTCAATTGGTGATATCTGTCCTGGTGTGGCATCAAAGAATGGGCACGTAAACAGCCACCCTGTATAGTTCCTTGTTTGTGCAAAGCTCTTTACAGTTTGCAAAGCATTTTCACATCCATCCAAGATAACCTGAGAGGTGGGCAGTGCAGGGAGTGTCATCAGACCCATTTCACAGATGTGATGGGGGTCAGAAAAGGGAACCACCTACTTGGGGCTACCACACAGCAGCCACGGAAACAGGTTGCAATCTGGTATCCAGCCCAGAGATCTGATGGAGTATTCTCTCCCCTTGACCCCCCCCCTCGGCCGCAGGAAGGCCACCCCTCATGAGCTGCCAATACTGGGTGCCACGGATCCAGCTTCTCTTCTGTGCTGAGGACCCACGTGTATTTACACAGCGTGTGGTCCAGGCCAACGCCCTACGCAAGAACACGGAGGCACTGCTGCTGTACAACCTCTATGTGGACTGCATGCCCTCCGAGGGCCACCAGCTCCTCGATGAGCAGAGCATGAGCAAGATCAAACAGTGGGCCATGAGCACACCCCGGATGCGCAAAGGGCCCACGTGAGTCCCTGCCAGACCTTTCTCCAAGCCCAAACATTGTCACCTCCAGGAAGCTCTCCCATGGGGACCTAGTGCTGCCCACGGGTAGTGCTCCCTTCATTCTTACATGTGCAGGGCTATCAAGCCCACGGCACTATGGACTTCTTTATATATATATATATGATGTGCTCATTGCTACTTCTTCATTATTTCTCTACATGATGTATTTTCTTCTTTTAAAATTCATTTTGGTATTTAGGAAGGTTTGTACCTTCATTTTAGTGGGTTCTTTTGTACTTCTCTCTCTCTCTTTTTTTAAATATATATTTTATTGATTTTTTACAGAGAGGAAGGGAGAGGGATAGAGAGTTAGAAACATCGATGAGAAAAGAGACATCCATCAGCTGCCTCCTGCACACCTCCTACTGGGGATGTGCCTGCAACCAAGGTACATGCCCTTGACCCAAATCGAACCTGGGACCTTTCAGTCCGCAGGCCAATGCTCTATCCACTGAGCCAAACCAGTTTTGGCTGTACTTCTCTTCTTTATAATGCCTGTAATCCCCTGCTTTCCTTCTTAATATTTTATATTGATTTCAAAGAGGAAGTGGGGAGAGAGAGATAGAAGCATCAATGATGAGAGAGAATCATTGATTGGCTGCCATCTGCACGTTCCCTACTGGAGATCGAGTCCACAACCTGGGCATGTCCCTTGACCGGAATCGAACCCGGAACCCTTTGATCCGCAGGCCAACAATCTATCCAGTAAGCTAAAACAGTTAAGGCTCTATGGACTTCTTGGGCCCAAATAATTTCTTGTTCATTTCCAGATCTCTTATTATCAATATGGACTCATGGGTTCCTATTTTATTCAAAGGGTTATAATCTATTACTACCATTTTTTTATTTTGATGCTCTAATTGTCCCTGATTTGGCCAGTGGGAGCCTCCTCAAGGTGATTCCAGTGTCCTTCTGATATGTTCCTATTGGTGTTTTTTTTTAGCATGGTTTTACTTCATGGCATAGCAAGAGGTCCTGGATTCATCTTGTACTTTCCCCAAATCAACTATTTCTCCAAGGAGCCCTGGTTCCTTTTAGTGGACAATGGTATTTAAAATGCAAGATCTGGGCATTAGATGTTCTCATTGCTACTGGGAAATCGTTTCTTATGATTTTTGTCCAGTCTCTCCCTGCACCTCCCTCACCTCTCTTCCCCTGAGAATTGTCAGTCCACTCCCTTTCTATGCCCCTGATTCTATTATATTCACCAGTTTATTCTGTTCATCACATTTTTTATTCACTTGATTTTTAGATTCACTTGTGGATAGTTATGTATTTGTTGTTCCTAATTTTTATCTTTACCTTTTCCTTCTTCCTCTTCTTAAAGAGTACCTTTCAGCATTTCATATAATACTGGTTTGGTATTGATGAACTCCTTTAGTTTTTTTTGTTTGTTTGTGTTTTTTGTTTTTTTGTTTTTATCTGTGAAGCTCTTTATCTGCCCTTCAATTCTGAATGATAGCTTTGCTGGGTAGAGTAATCTTGGTTGTAGGTTCTTGCTATTCATATCATTGAATATTTCTTGCCATTCCCATCTGGTCTGCATAGTTTCTGTTGAGAAATCAGCTGTCAATCGTATGGATGCGACCTTGGAGGTAATTAACTGTTTTTCTCTTGCTGCTTTTAATATTCTCTCTTTGTCTTTTGCTATTGCTATTTTAATGATGATGTGTCTTGGTGTGGTCCTCTTTGGATTCCTTTTGTTTGGGGCTCTCTTCACTTCGTGGACTTATAAGTCTATTTCTTTTACCTGGTGGGGAAGTTTTCAGTCATTATTTCTTCAAAGAGATTTTCAGTATCTTGCTCTCTCTCTTCTTCTGGCACCCCCATAATTCTGATGTTGGTACACTTGAAGTTGTCCCAGAGGCTCCTTACACTATCTTCGTATTTTTGTATTCTTTCTTCTTTTTGCTTTTCTGGTTAGGTGTTTTTGGCTTCTTTGTATTTCAAATCTTTGACTTGATTCTTGTGATCCTCTAGTCTGCTGTTAGGTCTCTGTATATTATTCTTTATTTCAGTCAGTGCATGCTTAATTTCTAGTTGATCCTTTTTTATTTCCTCAAGAGTCTCACTAAATTTATTGGACTTTTCTAGAAAATTCTTGAAAAACTTTATAACCATGATTTTGAACTCTATATTCAGTTGTTTGCTTTCCTTCATTCTTATCATTTGTGACCTGTTTCTTTGTCTCCGCATTTGGCTGCTTCCCTGAATTGATCGAGTGGCTTTGTGTGCTAGGTGTCCTGTAGGGCCCAGTGGCTCAGCCTCTCCATTTACCTGAGGTGGACACTCTTGGTGCACCCCTTTGTGGGCTGTGTGCACAGTCTTGTTGTAGTTAAGCTTTGATTTTTGTTGGTATCACTGGGAGGAATTGACCTCCAGGCCAATTGGCTGTAAGGATTAGTTGTGTCTACCCTGAGAGAACTTCTATGCTGGAGTCAGCCTTATAAGACAAGACTTGCAGAAGCCTGTGTGCTCAGTTTGGATGGGGCTGAGCAGACATTGGCTTCCCATCAGCCCTGCCCTAAGAGGCCCCTGGGTCTCAGTGTCCCATGGTAATCACTGGAAGCACCTCTGAGAGAAGCTGACCTCGAGTTTTACCCGCTGCCAGATAGTCCAGTTTCTCCTCGAGAATCTCCAGATTCTTGCCTGGAACTGAAGTTCAGAGCAGTCAGAAGCTTTTGTTTCCCTCCCACTTCAGAAAGCCCGCCGCATACTCCGTTGCCAGTCCTCTCCACGCATGCGTCTCTGTATCTCTGCACTTAACTTCCGCAGCTTTTCTGGGTCTCAGTGTACTTTTCTCTTTCCTTCTAGTTGTAGAATTTCCACTCAGCTGGCCTTCCTGTGGTTCTGGATGATGTTCATTTTGTCTTTTAGTTGTAGTTTTGAAGTGGTTGTGCGAGGCAGCAATTTCAGGTGTTTATCTATGCCACCATCTTGGTTTCTCCCAGTTTGTCAGTTTTTAATGGTATTTCTAACTCTTCTATTTCCTATGCAACAATCCTCAATCTTATTCTACTTTTTTCTTCCATTTTTAGTTGTTTTTTTCTACTGAATATTTTAACATATTTTCTCTCTCCCATTTGTATCTTTGTTTTAGCCTTAAGTCTACAATCCTATCTAATAAAAAAGGAATATGCTAATTGACCTCCATGCCATCACAAAGATGTCAGCACCCACAGCCAAAAAGAAGGGAATATGCTAATTGACTGATCCACCCTCAAAGATGGCAGTGCCCACAGCCTATAAGGAGGAAATATGCTATTAACTGTCACGCCCTCAAAGATGGCAGCTCCCACAGCCACAATATGGCAGCACCCAGTCCCTTCAGCCTCACTGGGGTGGCAGGCACCTGGCAAGATCAGACTCTCCCCTAGGTGGGCTGGCTGCTTCTGTGCCTGCCTCTGGAATCTCCCAGTTTCTCAGTCCCCTAGCTCCCCAGGGCCAGTCCAAGGCACAGGCAAGCCTCAGATGGCGGCTGCTCAGCAGTCCATGGCTGGCCCAAAGCACAGGTAACCAGGGCCAGCTGAGGCTTGCACTGCTGGCAGTGGCAGCAGCAGAGGTGATGGGGTGTCGCCTTCCCCTGATCTCCAGGTTGCCTCCTGCTCCTGAGGGCCTCCTGCTCTCTGGACTGTGAGAGGGGGGCAGGCTGGACTAAGAGACTCCCTCTCCAGTGCATTAATTTTCATGCACCAGACCTCTAGTTAAATATATTAAGCATATTAGTCTTTTTTCCTGACGTTTCCCCTATCATTTCATAGGGAAAAAAGAAAGTCCTTTTTCCTTGCATCTTTCTAGGTTTTCTACTGGGGCTCTGTAATAAAGGACAGATTAACAGGAGGAAAGCCTACAAATGTATTTAATACGTTTTAGTTTACATGGGACCCTCGATAAGGAAATGAAGACCTGAAAAGGTTAAGTTCAAGTGTTTTTATGCTAGTCTTGGTGAGGAGTGGAAAGCTGTAGGGAAATGTGATAGGACAGAAGGATATGAGCTAGGATAGTAAACTGGGAAAACTTAGCAAGGCCTGTTCCTTCAGATCCTCTTGGCAGCACACCACCTGAGAGCTAAGGTTGTCCCTTTCCACCAAGGTATAGGAGAGCACCTCTCATGAGAAGATCTAATGATCTGCTTCAGGACAAGGTCAGAGGGTTCTTCCTGCACCTGCTCTTTCTCAAATTCCTGCAGCTTAAAACATTCAGTATGTGCCCTGACTAGTTTGGCTCAGTGGATAGAGCGTTGGCCTGCAGACTGAAGGGTCCCAGGTTCAATTCCAGTTAAGAGCACGTACCTTGATTACGGGCACATCCCCAAGAGGGGATGTGTTCAGGAGGCAGCTGATGGATGTTTCTCTCTCATCAATGTTTCTAACTCTTTATCCCTTTCCCTTCCTCTCTGTAAAAAATAAATAAAAAATATATTTAAAAAAAAACAATAGTATGTGAAGGTCCATATTTTGGGGTAATGTGTCTGTTGGTTGGGTTCAGTTCCTCTTCCATTATATTCTTATAAAGGCTCAAGAGTATAGTGTTCTAGAGTTCTTGCATGTTTAAAACTTGAAAGACAACCTAACTGAATATAAAATTCTTTTATTCCTAGAGGGGGTTTTGTTTGTTTGTTTTTGATCCTCATTGGAGGATATTTCTTTCTATTTATTGATTTTTAGAGAGAGTGGAAAGGAAGGGGAGAGACATGGAGAGAGAAACATCTATGTAAGAGACACATTGGTTACCAGCACACACCCTGACCAAAACCCTTTAGTATGTGGGCCAAACTGTCTACTGAGCCAAACTGGCTAGGGTTTGTTTTGTTTTAATGCACCAGACCTCTAGTTAAATATATTAAGCATATTGTTTTAATGCTTGCCTTACTTTGTATGTTGCTTTTGAAAAGCCTGATACCAGTCCAATGCCCCGTCCCTTGTAAGCTGTTTGATTATTTTGCTTGGAGTTCTTGAGGATTTTTTAAATCTTTTTTTTTTTTTAGGATTTTTAAAATCTTTAAAGCCCAATCATTTTACTAGAGTATGCCTCAGAGTTTATCATTCTGGGTCAGTTTTCCCAAGTACACAATGGGCCTTTAAAACACAGAACTTCAGATATTCTTTTATTTCTGGAAGTTCCTTTTGAATTATAGGTGTGTGTGTTTTTCAGAGCAGGAAGCTTTTATACCTTTTAGACAAAGAATCAATAAATTTGTGAAGAATAGAGAGATAGAGGTGTTGGTTTAGGATGGGGGTAGGGAGTCCCTGGTGAAGAAGTAACTAGGAAGATAGGGGCTAGTTTGACAAGGTTTGTTGGTATGTATGAACAAATGGCTCAGCAGCCCCAAATTCTCCAGCTGTCAACCCACTGCACACCTCCTCCTTCTCCTGAATTATAATTTTAAATATTAGTTTTATTCTGTTGTTTTGTTTTTCTTCATCAGAGATTCTATTATAGCTATCTACCTCTCTACCTCTCTATCTTGCTGCTGCTTTGCCAATTTTTAATTCAACCATTTTTTCTGACTCCTGTTAGTTCTTTCTCTTTATCATTTTTATTTTCTTAGTTATATTCCTGCCTTTCTTCATGTACTTTATTATATTTTTTATTGACTCTCTGATTACATTTATTTATGTGGCTCTCTTCTTCCTTGGGCATCTTGTAATTTAGCCTTCCTTCCTGAGAAAGTTTTGTTTCTTCCATTTCTTTGCTTTTCAGTCAAATATCTTTTCTTCCCATTTTCCTATTTCTATGTTGTGTTTGTGAATCTGATTTAAGGTGTTTTGTTCATATGCCCAAATACTTGTTTGAAGATCTGTATTAGTTTTCTCCTGTTTTGTCTGTTTCTTTTTTGAGGAGTGCATGAGACTTTTCATCAGTTAAGGTCTTCTCTCTCTTTTTCTTATAGTAACTTCATATAAATGTACTTCACTTTCACCTCCTCACTTCATGGATTTGGGATGTTTTATAAGATTCCTGGTTCAAGGTTGCCCTCTGCTGTTAGTGTAACAAACTAGCTTTCTGTTTTTAATGGTGGCTGTGTGTGTGTGTGTGTGTGTGTGTGTGTGTGTGTGTGTGTTGTATGTAAGAAGAATTGTGTGTCCTCCAAGTATTTTTGTTATCTTTTAGGATTCAGATTTTCACTTTTACTTTTTTCCCAGTCACCTTCCAATCTCCAAATGACCCCTCTCTCCTGTCAGCTTCTTTCTCATCAGTCATGCCCATCCGAGAAGCTACTTTGAATGCATGCATGTCAGTTTCTTCCTTGTGCTTTGCCAGGACTCTTGCTCAGTATATCTGCAAGTGGGATGGGCTTGTTCTTCCCAAGGACTTTAGATCAATCTTAGGGCTATCACTACTCCCTTTTTTACAGTTTTTTTTCAGTCTTCCCTTGTTCTCTAGGAAGGCTTGCAGCAGGAATGTGAGCAACAGCTCTCTGGGAGTTGATGTTTATTTTTCTACTTCAAGATAATGTGAAGTTTGAGCATTATCTCTATTCTAATTATGCTAAAGGTGTTATTAGTTCTTGCTTTGCTTTTTTTCTTTGTATGTATGTATGTATGTATATATGTATGTTGTGTTTTTGAGCATATACTGAGTGAGTTGAATTGACATAGCCAACATTACCTTGGTTGCCCAGAATTCCATTTCTTCACTTTTAGAATATTTACATAATAAAGATGCTGGGCTCAGATTGGCTTAGGCATCAGGGAAATATACTGGTACATTACCTGTAATAAGTGATCTGATGTAGGTGGCCTCAGGCTCAGTGTGCGGGGGCTGGCCATCTCCCGGCTGGATGGCAGCAGCAGTTTCCGAAGCACAGGTTCAGGGTCCATTAAGTCCTGCCATAGATTAGAGTCCCTAGAAGCAAAGTCTGACTTGGGGATTCTTGTGTAAGTGATTGATTTGTTGATGAAGTCCTCTCAGGAGAAATCTGTAGGGGAGAGAAGGATGTGGCAGAGGAAGCAACGAGGCAAAGATGTGGATTTAGGACGAGTCTAGCCTCTGATACCATGGGGAACTCTAAAGCATGAATGCTACCACAGAATTTATCCTGAGGGAGATAGGACAAGGGGGCTTGATTTTTTGTGTTTGCCTCAGTTATTGGTCATTGGAGGAAGAAAGCAGTGCTTAAGCTGAATCTGCTGGACTGGGAAGCAGAGAAGTGCAGAAGGAGAGCTGCAGGCCAGGGACTGGGTGAAGGATGTCCCGGGACAACAAGAGGGCTCCTGGATATCATGGGCCACCTCCCGTCAGAGTCTTGCCTGCTTGTCATATGGGGCTCTGAGCCATGGACATGCTTTCATTTGTTTCTTTTAAAAATATATATATATATATATATATATTTTATTTTTTTATATTTTACAGAGAGGAAGGGAGAGGGATAGAGAGTTAGAAACATCGATGAGAGAGAGACATCGATCAGCTGCCTCCTGCACGCCCCCTACTGGGGATGTGCCCGTAACCAGAATACATGCCCTTGACCAGAATCGAATCTGGGACCTTTCAGTCCTCAGGCCGACACTCTATCCACTGAGTTCTCTGACTGCTTATATGCATGGATACAAGTCCTTTGGTTGATCTCTTACCCCTCCCCCTCCCCCAAACCTCACTTGCCTTCCCCTCTGAGGTTTGACGGTCTGTCCCGTGCCTCTAGTCTTTGGATCATTCATTTCTTTATGTGTGCACTCAACACCTGCGTACTGGGAACTCTTTGATACAAAGCTCTGTTCAAGGCTCTGCAGAAATGACCATAAGCTGGACATATCCCATGTACACACTGTTCCTTGTCCTGTGCTTAGTGACCAGAGGGGACCAGGAGTATCAAGGCCAGGGGAGCACTTTGGGAGCATAAATGGGGCCTTCCTTCATCCAAAGAGGACAAATATGCCCAGGTCAGAAACTCACAGGAAGGAGCAAGGCTGGTCAGGTGGAGTTGGGTCTGGATCTATCAGGTGTGGCTGCCAGAGGGAACAGCGTGTGCAAAGGTTCAAAGATGCGTGAAAGCTTGGTACCTCTACGAACTCAGGGGCTGCCTAGAGGTGGACTAGGTGGGCACAGGGAGTGGATTAGAATGGGCAGGGGTGGGGTGAGGAGACTAGATAGGGAGGGTGGCCTGCACTAGATGACATTGAGAAGTGAGAGGCAAACTGAGCAGAGTCAGCGACTGATGTGAGGGTGGGAGTGGCATGAAAGAGGCAGCTAAGAAGGGTAATGAGGTCAATGGCCAGGGGTCTAGGTGGGAAGTGCATCCATCCATGCCAGAGGAAACCCCAAACCCATGTCCCCAGGCCCATATCAGAATGGAGCCTGGGTCCCAGGGTGGGTGACAGGGTGTGGAGCCCCCTGACTCCCCTCTCTTGGCCTCATGGACAGGGTACTGGAGCACCTCAGTGATCTATCCAAAGAAGTGAACCTAGACTATGAGCGCAGCATGAACAAGATCAACTTTGACCAAATTGTTGCCTCCAAGCCCGAAACGTTCTCCTATGTGACACTGCCTAAGAAGGAAGAGGAGAAGGTGCCCAAGCAAGGTGAGGGCATTAGGCAAAGGAGGATGTAGGGCCACCCATCCAGCCAGAGCCCCTTCCTCCCCTCCTTCTATAAACCCAGTACTCACCTGCACCTATCCTGTTCCCAGTGTTCCTCTCCCTCCTTTTTCTGACTGCCTGGGGAGCTGGGTGGTGGGTGAAGGCTTCTTTTAAGAACAGTAGTCTGAGTAGAACAGAAGGAGCAAAAGGTACATGTGTACTAGGAAAATTGTTCAGAAGTGGATGAGAAGGTCTCTCTGTCTGACCTCAGGACAATCTGATTGTCTGACCTCAGGTCCCCCCAAGTTGTCCTGGCTTTGAGCTGCCCAATTTCTGCTAATTTATTTTCCTGGGGTCCATCTTCTGCATGTATAAAGTACCCGGAAAGCTGGGGTGGGCATGGACAGTGGCCATTCCAAGGGTCCTGGTGGAGCCCACATCTTTTCTTGGTATCCCAGGGTAGGCCCATATGGGCATCAGGGATTGTGTGCAGAGTGGACAGGAGTGGATGGGGAGAGGGTTCACAGTTCTTACCCACTTCAGAAGAGTTTGTGACCCAGAGGGGCCTGGAGGAAATTCATTTCCACAACTGAGAGCAGGCACCTCATTGTGGGGCCCTAGAGCCCTCTAACAGACCATGGAAAGAGAGGGGTTCTGGGGGACATATGTGCCTCTTCCAGGGAGGAGGCAGGAGCTATGTCCCTCTAGATCTGTCCTGACCCCAGGTGTGTCCTAGGCCCATCTGACACTGGCCTTTGGCCCTCCCTTTTCCCCCCCAGGGTTGGTGAGTGTCCCCAAGTACCCTTTCCGGGAGCAGAAGGGGGACTTCACCTTTGTGTCCTTGCTCACATGGCCGGAGGTCATCACAGCCCTCAGCAAGGTGCGGGCTGAGTGCAACAAGGTGATCGCCATGTCCCTGTTCCACTCGACCCTCTCTAAGTACAGCCGCCTGGAAGAGTTCGAGCAGATCCAGTCACAGACCTTTGCTCAGGTGCGTGGATCTTGTTCATGCTGCGCTCATAGTCTAGGTTCACTTCTTTGGATAGATCACTGAGGTGCTCCAGTGATCTCCTATAAACCAGGCCTCGCCTCTTCCTAGACCTCTGGTAGGAAGCCAAGGCAGGTGGCTCACCCTGAAGAGAAAAGGAGAACCAGTCACTTCCCATCCTGACCCTAGTGGTCTCTGAAGCAAAAGCAGAAATTCAATGCATCCTGTGTCTCCCTGAGGATTGGGTACCAGAGAAAAGGGGTTCCGCCTTATGGGAGATGGCTGCCAGATGGCCTAAAAGCTTCCTCTGTCTCTGCCTCTCTCTTCTCCATTCTATGTCTCTGCCTCATTTCTGGTGTTTCTGTCTCTCTGTCTCTCTCCCTTGGCTGGAAGGAAAGCCCTGTTTTGTTTCTCCTCTATCCCTGCTTCCCCCAGAGCAGCCCTGGTTCACTGGGTTATATGAGGGTATTGGTTGGCAGGGATTGTCCATAAGTTGGGGTTGGTGGAGACCCTTGTGTAGTCATCTGAGTCCTGAGGCCACTAGAACACCCTGGTGCCTAGAGTCCCTGAGCATGGCAGCTGTGGGCTGTGGTTCCCTAGGGTGGCCACATGATGCCACCTTTGGCCACTCCAGGTACAGATGTTCCTCAAGGACAGCTGGATCAGCACGCTCAAGGTGGCCATGCGCAGCAGTCTGCGGGACATGAGCAAGGGCTGGTACAACCTCTACGAGAACAACTGGGAGGTGTACCTCATGTCAAAGCTGCGCAAGCTGATGGAGCTGATCAAGTACATGCTGCAGGACACGCTGCGCTTCCTGGTGCAGGACTCGCTGACCAGCTTCTCCCAGTTCATCAGTGACGCCTGCTGCAGTGTGCTTGACTGCACTGAAGACATGGAATGGGGCGAAGATTTCATGAACAGCCCCTACAGGTGGGCCCCCTGGGCCAAAGCACCTGTTGACACCAGAACTATTCCTTGCCAGGCCCAAGTGGCTAGGATGGTGCAGGGTGTGGGGACCAAGGGGACCAAGATCAGGGTGCCCATCACTGCCAGGTTCTGGACATCAAGGAGATCCTGGCTTCAACCCTGGTTGTTGGCTTCTGTCCTGGCTTGCATTTTTTCTGTGACTTTCATTCTGGCTACAGGGGAAGGAGACAAGGCTGACTGTGGTGTCCACTCCTAGGACCAAGCCCTAGGGGGAGCTGGCAGAGTCAGGGGACATGGGATGATTGAGATACCATCAGAAGTCCGGATGGGTGGGTGGCAATCCAGAATGCAGAGGGGAGGGCCAGCTAATATCCAGGTTTGAGACTTCTTGTCATAAGTAGTGAGTAGTGAGAGCCAAGGCTAGAGGGCTCCCAGAGAGAGTGGGGAGCCACAGTTCCCAGGGTGTGGCCAACCTGTCCTGATGAACTCCAGACCACACAGAGGGCCCTCTCCCACCCTGGTGCAAATGGAACTCTGGGTAAGGGACCAGAACATGTTTGGCTGGTCTGGGGCTTTCTCTCTGGTAACTTGGAGCTTTCTGGGAGCAGAGAGGAAGCAAGTCTCATGCATAGAGAGCTCAAGAGCCACCATGGTAGCAGAAAGGGCAGAGGGCTGGGCCTGTTGCACTCAGGTCTCCTCAGGCCCCTACCTACAGTCAGCCCGCCATTGCCCCACAGGCCTAGGAAGAATCCTCTGTTCATCGTGGACCTGGTGCTGGATAGCTCAGGAGTGCACTACAGCACACCACTAGAGCAGTTCGAGGCATCTCTGCTCAACCTCTTCGACAAGGGCATCCTGGCCACCCACGCAGTGCCCCAGCTGGAGAAGGTACCCACAAGACCCAGATACCTGCTGCTGTGGCTGCTAGTGGCTATACTGCACCCCCAGGTGCTGCCCT
Organism: Lasiurus cinereus; assembly: GCA_011751065.1. NCBI lineage: Eukaryota > Metazoa > Chordata > Mammalia > Chiroptera > Vespertilionidae > Lasiurus > Lasiurus cinereus. Next base: position 421,058 of record JAAGEH010000125.1, on the reverse strand, counting down.
GAGTATGAGAGCAGTTCAGCTTTATCATGGGCCTCTCACCTGGCTGCAGGGTGCTCTGCCCTTTAATTCTTGAGTAGCGCATTTCATCCTCACCATAAGCTGAGTTGGGAACCATCAACATCCACATTTTGTTGTAAGACTCAGGGAAGTTTAGTCAAAGGTCACATAGCTGCTGTCAGACCTATGATGCCAACTGGGCTCACTGGTCCACTTCTGCCACAGCCATGTCTGACCCAGATCCCACTTTCTTGACCCCACCCAGCTCCTGACCTCTTTCTTCAGCTAAGATGTGGACACAGACCAACCTCCACACTCTAGTCAGAAGTTCCCATTTCATTACCAGATCTATACAGAGCCCAAGCCCTGGTCCACAGCCTCTATAGCTCCAATTCCCTCCTGTCTTCTTTGCTGGTCAGTCAGAGCCATCACTGACCTGGTTGTTCCCTCTGTTTCTTTCCTTGGCTATGGGCTGAATCAGGCATAGATGGAAAAAACAGTGCCACTTTGCTGAACTCTCTGGGGCTTTTGGTCTTGTATTGATCCACAGCCCTGCCCTGTCCCTACCCCCACTATTCTCTGTGCATGGCCACACTCAGTCTTTGGATAACATTTCCAACTCCTCTGCCCACCTGCTCATGGCTCATCCAGTTCTGTGCCCCACCCTCACTCCACAGCTGGTGATGGAGGACATCTTCATCAGCGGTAACCCCCTGCTGGAGTCAGTGGGGCTTCATGAGCCCCTGGTGGAGGAGCTGAGGGCCACCATCGCCAATGCTGTGCGCAAGGCCATGATCCCACTGCAGGCCTACGCCAAGGAGTACAGAAAGTACCTGGAGCTGAACAACAATGACATCAACACATTCCTCAAGTGCGTGCGTGTGTATGTGTGTGTGTGTGTGCGCGCGCGCGCGCGTCTGAGTGTGTCTGTGTGACCCCCACCCACACTCTCATCATCCTCTACCCCTTGTGTTCCTGCTGTCCACAGGGCCTACCAGACAAAATGCCCGTCAGCTGAGGAGGTGCAGAAGGTGGTGCTCTTCCACCTACGGGAGAAAGAGATCCTGGACAGCTCGCTGCCCAGCAGCATTGTCATTGGGCCTTTCTACATCAATGTGGACAATGTCAAGCAGAGCCTGTCCAAAAAGCGCAAAGCCCTGGCCACTTCCATGCTGGACATTCTGGCCAAGAACCTGCATAGGGAAGTGGAAGATGTAAGTGTCTTCTTCCTCGCCCGGGTCCATCCCCAGTGATGCAGCAACACTGTACCCTTGAGTCCAGGGTGAACTCCTACAAGCAAGATATCTCCAGGCAAGGTCAGGGTGTCTGCAAATACCAGGCCAGTGGAAGGACCTGGGAGTCATCCTGTCTTAACCCTGCCTGTCTACAGAGAGCTGTCCCATGGGGAGGCAGGATGGGGGTGCTGCTACCTCCTTCTCTAAGCTTGTAGAGAAATGGGAATTCCTTATGAAGAACCCCCTGAGATGGGTTGTTTCACAGAGATGAGGGTGTGCAAGTGCAAGCCTCAGAAGTTTTGTGTGTGTGTGTGTGTGTGTGTGTGTGTGTGTGTGTGTGTGTGTGT
>JAAGEH010000125.1:409170-419469 GCA_011751065.1 Lasiurus cinereus | reverse complement strand
TGTGTGTGTGTGTGTGTGTGTGTGTGTGTGTGTGTGTGTGTGTGTGTTGGCTCGGCCCAGGAGGCTGGGGAAGGTAGTGTGCTTGGTGATGCTCTTGCCCCAGTCAGCCGGCTCCAGGATGTGGTGGAGTGGGAGCAATTTCCTATTGGAAACACTGGGGACCAGAAATGGGGATCGGGCCCCAGGGAAGGCAAGAAAGAGGCACCCGGCCTCCCTAGTGCCCTCCTCTCACTGCCAGATCTGTGAGGAGTTTCGCAGCATCAGCCGCAAGATCTATGAGAAGCCAAACAGCATAGAGGAGTTGGCTGAGCTTCGAGAGTGGATGAAGGGCATCCCTGAAAAGCTGATGGTGCTGGAGGTGAGGCACACACATGGGAGCCAGAGAATGGGGGTACTACTGTCCAAGATCTTGGTGGGGCTAGAAGTCAGGTGAGCAAACTGTGAACTGGGGAGCTGGGAGTCATGGACCATTGTTCAGGTCTGAAAGCAGGGACTGGGAGATCAGGAACACTGAGGCCAGAAGTGAGATAGACATAGAGGACAGATGGGGCCAAAGGTGAGGTGGATACAGAGGACAGATGGGGCTAGGGAGAGCTATGCGGCTGGGTGCATGGTGAACGTTCAGAGCTGTGCTGTCTAGGTGAGAAGGATGGAAGATATGGGTCAGAGGCTGAAGGCTGGAGGTGTGGTGGCCATGGGCCTTGGAGCTCTGAGCCCAGTGTTGGCCTTGCATCCCATGCCTCCTCCCCAAACCCAGGTCTCCCCCCTCTGGAAGAGAGCAGCCTCTCTCTAGCACCCATTCACCTTGGGGAGCCCAGGCATTCTCATCACTGCCTGTCCCTACAGGAGCGGATTGTGAAGGTCATGGATGACTACCAGATCATGGATGAATTCCATTACAACCTCAGCACAGATGACTTCAATGACAAGTGAGTGGGAGCTTGGTCCCCATCCTCCCTAGGTGAGTGGTGTACAGCAAGAGATAGGGGAAGAGGTGCTAAGCTACAGCGGCTTTCAAATATCCTTGTGACCATGGCTGTGCAGTCACACCAGAAATGCCCTGCCAAGATGCCAGAGACCATCTTGATTTCAGCTTTAACAGCCCCCTCCCCCCAAATCTCACCCATGCCCCGTCCAGATGGGCTGCCAACAATTGGCCTTCTAAGATCCTCGGGCAGATAGAGTTGGTGCGGCAGCAGCACATGGAAGAAGAGGAGAAATTCCACAGAATCCAGATTATGGATCAGAACAACTTCCAGGAGAAGCTGGAAGGGCTGCAGGTAGGATTTGGTTGAGGCTCTGCTGGGATTGGCTCCCAATACAGACCCACATACCCACACACACTTCTCCAGGGCCGGCCCTTGCTTCTTGTATTTAGGAGTTGCTATGTCAATGTTTGATCGAAGAATTGGTGGATGAATGAACAAATGTCTGAAAGAATGAATTGAAAAAAAACAAAAAAAAAAAACATCAACAACAATGAATTGAAAAGCCAGAGGGGTATCTGGATAGTAAGCTCCAGAAGAATTCAGAATAGCAAAGAGCCCCAATTCTTCTCTTGAGTCCTTCATGCCCAGTGGGGCAGTAGTCTCAATGTTCAGGACACTGGGTCTTTCTCTGATTTTGCTATGTTAGTACAGGGTAGTCAGCTGCCTGTGATGGGTCAGCTGCCTGCTCACTCTTGGAGAAGAAAGTGCTCTCAGAACTGGGAGATGCTGATGCCTGGGGATCTTGAGCTTCCTGGGTGCATGTGGACATGGGTTGGGCCACAGAGGCCTCTGACTCCTTGCTCCTTGGCCCACAGCTTGTGGTAGCTGGCTTCTCCACACACGTGGAGATTTCGCGAGCACACGAGATCGCCAATGAAGTGCGACGAGTCAAGAAGCAGTTGAAGGATTGCCAGCAGCTGGCCATTCTCTATAACAACCGTGAACGCATCTTCGGCTTGGCCATCACCAACGTAAGCCTCTTGTGGACACCCTATCCTCTAACACCCAGAGTTTGAGAGTGAACCCATGTGTTTGTGGCTATATGAGAACCCAGCTACCAGGTTGCATGGCCCTGGCATTTGGGGACAGGACCAAGCAGGCTGCAGAGAGGAGATAAACCACCCTTGAACCTCAAGGCAAAGAGATTGGCTAGAAGCAGGCAAGAGACCTTAGGGTCAGTGCAGGCATTGTTCAGCCACTTAGAGCCCAGAGTCTGAAGGGAGCAGGAAGAAGGGAGGCCACACTCAAGTCCACGGGGCAGGATTAGGGACAGCAGCCAGGAGCAATGATGGGGAGGGGACCTAGCCCAAAGTAGCAGCATAGAGAGATCACCCTAAGGCAGCCCTGGGCTTTTGTCTCTGCAGTATGACAAACTCTCTAGGATGGTGAAGGAGTTCCAACCCTACCTGGACCTCTGGACCACCGCCTCTGATTGGCTGCGCTGGTCCGAGAGCTGGATGAATGACCCCTTGTCAGCCATTGATGCTGAGCAGCTAGAGAAGAATGTTATTGAGTCCTTTAAGACCATGCACAAGTGTGTGAAGCAGTTCAAGGACATCCCAGGTAGGTGACCAAACCAGTCCATCCCCTGCTTCCCTGCCTGTGCTGGCTGCTTCTCACACCTGCCTACCCTGCCCGGCAGCCTGCCAGGAGGTGGCCTTGGACATCCGGGCCCGCATTGAGGAGTTCAAGCCATACATACCACTGATCCAGGGACTACGAAACCCTGGCATGCGGAACCGGCACTGGGAAGTGCTGTCCAATGAAATCAACATTAATGTCAGACCCAAGGCCAACCTGACCTTTGCCCGCTGCCTTGAGATGAACCTACAGGACCACATTGAGAGCATCAGCAAGGTGGCTGAGGTGGCCGGCAAGGAGTACACCATTGAGCAGGTGGGCAGCCAGCAGGCTCACCCTGTCCCGCCCAGACCCTGCCCAACAGCATAGAAAAACAGCAGTATTGGGCTCCATCCCTGAGATCCTTCACCAGTTCTAGGGATTGAGGTGCATTCTGTTAAGTGAGTTAAACATGGTCCCTTGAGGGCAGGGACAACATCCTCTGGTTCTGGTACCCACATGGGCCTGGCACAGAGCTGGCCATGGCACGTGGGTGGAGAAGACCAGTTATTACTCAGGTACTCCTCTCAAATTACTTCCTCTCTCAGGATGGAGCTAATAGCATTGCCCTCGTTTAACAGATGAGTAAATGAAGACTCAGAGAGTTTCAGCAAATGGTTAAGGTGACATAGCCAGTAAGAGCTGTAACTGGGACCACAGCTCCTAACTAGTACCTTAGCTATCTCCCAATATGCAGGTACATGCATATTGTACTCATGTAGCACATGTGTGAGAGCCAGTTGGCTTTGCATTCAGATGAGGGTCCATGGGGAATTTTTTGGCCAAACAAGCAGAGAATATTTGCCAGAGGGACCCAAGTGAAGGTTATGGCCAGGTAGAGCCTGTTCTTTCCTTCAGGGATGGTCAGACAGAATGTGGGCCAGCCCTTTTCAGGACCCAGACTGACTTGTACCCCACCCCAGGCACTGGACAAGATGGAGAAGGAGTGGTCAGCCATCCTGTTCAATGTGCTGCCCTACAAGGAGACAGAGACCTACATCCTCAAGAGCCCAGATGAGGCCTCACAGCTGCTTGACGACCATATTGTCATGACCCAGAGCATGTCCTTCTCACCCTATAAGAAGCCCTTTGAGCAACGCATCAACTCCTGGGAGAACAAGTTGAAGCTGACTCAGGTGGGCCCTCCATGGCTTTCCTTTATTCCTCCCTTACCCTGGCAGCATCCATCCCATAAGTGGCTCTTTATGGTGTCTAGGTGGTGCTTGAAACACTGGAGAGCCTTGTCCAGATTTTCACAGCCCCTGGCTGGCTGACAGGACCTTTGTTCAGAGGAGGGTGACTAGAATGGGGCTCTCCATCTCTAGGTTTGGCTACTGGAGAAGGCAATTCAGGATGTGGGGATGGGCCACTAATTGGTCAAAAGGTGTGGCTAAGGAAGGGCCTGAAACTTGTCAGCAGACACCTCCAGTCTTGGGATTTTCTGGAATTAGCTCCATCCTGGGAGAGAAAGTAACTTGAGAGGAGTACCACTTGCTGAACTCTCTGAGCCTTCATTTACTCATCTGTTAAATGAGGGCAACGCTATTAGCTCCATCCTGGGAGAGGAAGTAAATTGAGAGGAGTACCTGAGTAATAACTGGTGTTCTCCATCCACGTGTCATGGCCAGCTCTGTGCCAGGCTCATGTGGGTATCAGAACCAGAGCATGTTGTCCCTGCCCTCAAGGGACCATAATTAACTCACTTAACACCACAAAGCCCTAAAGTTCCCTATGCCCTCTCCCACTCTGCCCTGAGCCTCCCACTCCTGTCTCATTCAGAGCTGGCTTGGGGTGAGGTTGCCAGGGCACTAGGGACTGTAACTCTTCAGAGCTTTCAAGGTCAGAGGCAAGGGCTGTCTACAGAGCCTTGGAACACTGTGCTGGGACCAGGCCAACCTGTGTGATTCCCCCAGCCCCTTCCCTGGGGCCTCCTGGCAGCTTTTTGGAAACCTCCAGGGAAGGCTAGAATCCAGTGAGAAGGTCTTGTATGTGTGTTCCTTAGACCACCCAGAGATACCTGAGCTGGTCAGTATTATCCCTGGGTTCTCTTTTTTGCTCACTCTGTCCCCTGCACCTGGAGGTCCATCCCTACCTCCTATCTCCAAGGCTCAGAATCAAGCAACTCTTACTGGTTTCCCACATCTGCCAGCAAAGCATTCCCATAATAGCCCTTGGTAAGTGCCTCTTACAGTGTCTGTCGCTCATGCCAGGCTCTTGATGATTCAGAGGCAGAACTGGCCGTTTAGTGGACTGTTGATTCTTTGAGGGCAGGATCACATCCTGTTCCCCTCTGCTTCTCCTGGTGCCCACTTGGAGGAAGATGTCTCACTCTTGATCTAATGTTTCAGAGTATTTTAGAGATCTCAAACTCAAGTTCCAATACACCTCAGAGAATTCTGGGTCACAGACCCCAAAGTCTGGTCAGGCCAGGAGGCTGATTGGGTTTCCATGCACTGGGGATTTTTCCTCTGTTACTTCAGGGTTTGCTGGTTTGGGTGTGGTTCCTCCTAGGGAAGGATGGCTCCCAGATCTTTTGGAGGCTCGGGCATCCTGTGGGGGCTTGGGTTTCTCTGGAGGGCAGGCATTTATGCAGCCTCTTTGTTCCTGGGAGTACTGTGGCTGACATTGCCATCTAGAAATTTCCCCACAGACACTAACTCTGATGCCAATTCTCTGCACAGCACTCCATGTGGTGAAATGTCTAGGTCATGGGGACAGGACCCCTCTCTTGGACCCTGGGTGCTGACAATCCATATCTTGAGCAGGAAGTGCTGGAGGAGTGGCTAAACTGTCAGCGGGCTTGGCTCTACCTGGAGCCTATCTTTAGCTCTGAGGACATCAATCGGCAGTTGCCCGTGGAGAGCAAACGCTACCAGACGATGGAACGGATCTGGAGGAAGATCATGAAGAACACCTATGAAAACCGGGAGGTGACTCACACAGGAATGGGATGGGGAATCTGTGATCCCTAAAGGCCCCCGGTACATTGTTGGGAGCCTTCTGGTCTCATCTCTCTCTGAACAAGAAAGATTAGAGAAAAGTCCAATTCTTTGGTCTTGGCCTATGTTGTCAAGTGAGCTCTCCAGTCATAAGAGACACTTCTGAGAAATACAACATTATTTTCTTCATGGAAAATTTCCATCCATATTAGCATTTTAAAGTCCTGTAGCAAATCAAACCCCTTGGCTTTGTTTAACCCGAACTTTTTTTACCATGATCTTTTTTCTGTGGTACTAACACGGGTGATAAATGCAACCTCTAGCTCAGGGCCGTTTTCCTACCCCTGTTCCTTCCCAGGCCCCACTGAGGGTCTCTGGCCCATATGAGTGCTCTTTGAGCCCACCTTAATGCCTCTCAAATGGACCATGCTCACTTCTGGTTTCTCTCTGGTCTGGACCATACAGGTAATCAATGTGTGCTCTGACCAGAGGCTGCTGGACAGCCTGAGGGATTGCAACAAGCTGCTAGACATGGTACAAAAGGGCCTCAGCGAGTACTTGGAGACCAAGAGAAGGGCCTTCCCCAGGTGAACACCACCTACCCCATGCCCCCTCTATCAGTGCCTGCCTACGTGACTAGGGCATTGATAACCCCACCCAGGCTGAGCTGCAGGGGTTCAGTTGTACTGACCCACTCCCTTACCAGATTCTACTTGTTCCCTTGGTAGATTCTACTTCTTGTCAGATGATGAACTACTTGAAATCTTATCCCAGACTAAGGACCCCACTGCTGTGCAGCCCCACTTGCGCAAGTGCTTCGAGAATATTGCCCGGGTGGGTGACTGGGCCTGGAGCTCAAGGCCTTGGGCTCAGGGCCAGAAGCATTGGTACTCCTTCCCAATGAGAACAGCTCTTCTGTAGCCCGAGTGCTTTTATAAGGAAATGAAGTGGCAAGTGACATGCACCTGGGACCTGTGGGAGGAAGGTCAGCTGCAAAACTCCCAGTTCAGGACTGGGAGATCCTGCTCTCAACTCATCCAGGGGAGGCCTGTCCCCACAATACATTTAGGTGCTGGCTGGATTGAGAAACTCTTGAAGCTGGAGGTTCCTGACTCTTCTTGTCCTCATTGGTGCATACAAGGGAGGCTGCACAGACCTGTGCAAGAGGGGGACTCGCAGGCAGGGTTAGCCTCCTTCCCCAAGTGGGCTGGCTGGACCACAGCTAGGGACAAGGCAGACCCATCCTGCCTGAATATACACTCAGGGAAGGCCCAGCCAGATAGATATTCAGGCGGGCCCCCCGACGCTGCGCTGACTTCTGGAGGTGAAGGGCACAGGCAGGTCAGCTCTGGGGCTGTGCTGGGTGGAGCCACACGGAGTGCAACCTCCACTCTTGTTTGCCCCACCCTGCCCCACCTACAGCTGCTATTCCAGGAGGACCTGGAAATTACACACATGTACTCAGCAGAGGGTGAGGAGGTGCAGTTGTCCTTCTCCATTTACCCATCCAACAACGTAGAGGACTGGCTGCGGGAGGTGGAACTCAGCATGAAGACCAGCATACGGGACATCATCGAGAAGGCCATCAAGGCCTACCCCACAGTGAGTCATGCCTCTCAGCCCTGCCCAGCCTCCCAGCCTCTTCGTCCTTCTGTTTGCTCTCAGATCTATCGTGGTAGCTGGGCTGCCTGCATACCTCATCCTCAAGCTATAGCCTTTGGAATCTCTGGAGAGAGGGGGGTCCTTGAGACCTACTCAGGGAGAATCTGAAAATAGGCTCCAGGAAATGAAACTTGCTCCCAATAATAATCAATTGCTATTATGTTTCAAGCACTCACTATGTGCCAGGCCTGAGCTGGGACTTCACCCACATTACTTCTCCCAGCCCCACAGTCAACAGCAGGGCTGGGAGTTAACCCTTATCCTACAAAGTCAGTTCAGAGATATTTTCTACCCAAAGGCATGTAATTCACAGGTGGAGGAGCCAGGGTTTGAAACCAGGGCTGTATGTCCCTGATCCTGCGCTCCCAACCCTCTGCTTCAAGGTCTCTGTGGAGGAAGTGACTGCCACCCCTGAGGGTCCCAGAGCTTAATGGCTTCTCTGCTTTTGAGGTGGAATTAACAACTTGAGTGCAGAGTTCAAAAAAGGCCCAAAGCACAGATGATGTGTTTAAGGGGAAAAGGCTGTAGGGTTGGGATTGCCAGCTGCATGGGTCTGCCCTGCCTGTGTTATCTTCCCAGATGCCCAGGACCCAGTGGGTTCTGAGATGGCCTGGCCAGGTGACCATCGCTGGGTGCCAGACCTACTGGACTATGGAAGTGGAAAAGGCTCTGGAGGCCGGCAACATTAGTAACAAGCTGTTCCCCCAGCTCGCCCAGCAGGTGGGAGTCAGGGGATCATCATCTGCTCCCCACATATTCCAGCCTGGGGAGAGCCCAGTCTCTCCAGAAGCTTTCTCTTATACTGAGCCTGAAAGAGATCCAAAGGGTTGGATCCAAGCAGCAGGTCAGACCCCCAGAAATGAGTGTCTCACAATCAGCCACCAGCGGAAGGGACTGGGGGTCTGAGGAGAGCTCTGAGTCCAGGCAGGTTCCCCCTCCAGTTAGTCACAGAGGGAACCATATATTGCATCATCCTCACTACAGCTGCTATTCTACATCTTTCCTCAAGCTCCACACCAGGCCCCACCACCTGGCCATTGAAGGCTCAGATGGCACTGTACACTACAGGGAATAGATGCCATGTGTGTGTCTCCATTTCAATTTACTTCCCTGCCAGACTTCTCATGCTACCATGCCTTCCCTATGCCCCTCCCATCCCAGACAACCAGAAGCCCCCAGGATAGAGGGGTTGTTCCTGACAAAATCTCACCCCCTGTGTAGAGTAGAGAGACCCTACCCCTTGCATGACTCTGCCTGACAGTGTCCCCCAACTCCTGCAGCTCAGCGACCTGGTGGCCCTGGTGCGTGGGAAGCTGTCCCGCATGCAGCGGACGGTGCTATCAGCACTAATTGTCATTGAGGTCCATGCCAAGGATGTAGTGGGCAAGCTGATCGAGGAGAAGGTAGTCAGTGTGAATGACTTCGAGTGGATCTCACAGCTGAGGTGAGGAGACAGAAGACCTTGGCCCAGACATCCCCAGGGTCAGAGCAGCTGCAGACTGGAGTTAGGGGAGGGTGGAGAGTCAATCAACAATTGCTGTTCCCGGTTCTCGAGATCCTGGAGAAGCTGGGCAGGGGTACCTAATGCCCTTATTCATAAAAAAAACCACATCTCCTCAACCACATACCCTGCCTGGTGGCCTATGGTCCTCATGGCCCAGGAACCATTTTTCTGCATTCCAGGTACTACTGGACGAATAACAACCTGTACATTCGAGCCGTGAATGCTGAGTTCATCTATGGCTATGAGTACCTAGGCAATAGCGGGAGGCTGGTGATCACAGCCCTCACAGACAGGTAAGAGTCTCCCTGCCCACAGGTCCCCCTGCACTGGGACCCTTCCCACAGCTCTAGCTGGCTCAGAAGAGCAGGGACAAAAGGTGCAAGCAGTCCTCAGAGCATGCAGGGTTATGAGAATGTGCTTCAGGTTTAAAACCAGCTCTGGAGGGACAGAGCTGCAGTGGATCTAGAGTTGAAAAGGCCTTCAAAGAGCTTCAAGCCAAATTCATTGACACTCAGCAGAAGGTGAAGCTTGCAGACACAGACTGAACCACTAAACAGAACAAGCAAGCATGCCCATCTTACAGATACAGAGATGATAGCTTTGGTAGATGAGACTAATATGCAGGAAAGTGTAGGAAGAATGTTTATTCTTCAGTCCAGAGAGAAAATTTACAGTCAGCTGTTATAGAAACAGAAAATAGCAGAAGAAAACGTTAAAGGATTGAAACAGAAAAAAATCCTACCTGGCACATAGCATGAGGAAAGCCGAGGACATTGGGAGATGCTGATGGCAGGAGGGACACAGTAGGAAGCCCCTAGGGCAGCTGTGGGTCTCGACCCCTTCAGGAGTAGAACAACACTTTCACAGGGGTCACCTAAGACCATTGGAAAACACAGATACTATTCATAACAGTTGCAAAATTATAGTTATGAAGTAGCAACAAAAATAATTTTATGGTTGGGGGTCACCACAACATGAGGAACTGTATTAAAGGGTCGAGGCAGGGAGAAATCCAAGATGGCGGCATAGGTAAACACCTATACTGCTGCCTCGCACAACAATTTCAAAACTACAACTAAAAGACAGAACGGACATCATCCAGAAACACAGGAAAGCTGGCTGAGTGGAAGTTCTACAACTAGAGGGAAAGAGAGGGACTCACAGAGACCCAGAGGAGCTGCAAAAAGCTGAGGTACGGAGACGCGCGCTGAGAGAGCGGGTGCCGGAGGACCTGGCTGGCTTTCTCTGGCGGGAGGGAAACGGACACTCCCAATGGCATTGAACCCCTTATCTTACGACACTAAACCCCAGATCCAGCGAAACTCATACGGGGGAAGTTTGGACTGTGAAAAGGGAGAAGTGCACGGAAATTTAGGGGAGTTGCAAAGGATCGGAGGTCTGGTTGCGCACGGCACCACGCGGAGGACGGATTGCTGATTGTGCCGCTGGCTTTCTCGAGTGGGCGGGAGACAGACCCTCCGAACTGTGCCACTTCTGAGTCCACTGAGCCCCTGTTTTGGGCGAAACCCTGGGGACCTAGACTCGTGTGGTCCTGGTTCGCAGGGGAGCCGGAAAGGCAGCGGTT
>JAAGEH010000125.1:173391-409160 GCA_011751065.1 Lasiurus cinereus | reverse complement strand
ACAAGCTTCCTTCCAGGAGCTTAGTTAGCATCAAGAGTCACCTCATGAGACCAAGAGTTCCCAGCACTCAGGAAATTACAAAGGTTGAAGAGCTCTGTCAGGAACCAGGATCAAAGACTAAATATTAGAAAAGAAGATTTTTCTAACATCCCTCTTTACAAGTGTTTGAGGAGCTCTGCCTCAGAGACTGAGGGCAGAGACCAATATATATTTACTAGAGGCCCAGTGCGTGAATTTGTGTACCAATGGGTCCCTTGGCCTGGCCTGAGGGATCCGGCCGAAACTGGCTCTCCGACATCCCCTGAGGGATCCCAGATTGTGAGAAGGTGCAGGCCAAGGAGGGAACAGCGGAGGTTGTCCAGCGGGGGAGGGACCATGGGAGGACTCCAGAGTGTGTCCAGCCCATCTTGTTCAGTCCCATTGGCTGGACCCAGCAGCAAGCTAACCTACTGGTTGGAACATCTACCTCCTGATAATCAGTGTACTTCATAGTGAGCAGTTGAGTTGCCTTAGCATATCATTAGCATATTACACTTTGATTGGTTGAATGGATGACCAGACACTTAGCATATTAGGCTTTTATTATATAGGATTATTTCACAGTGAGGAAGCAGGTGGTGTTCCCTTCCCCAGACCTCTTGCTGTAGCCTCTCCTCCCATATGAACAGTCCCAGCATTTGGTCCTTCTTGGGCCTTGCTCCTTCCTCACAGAGGCTTTCCTCTGCCCTGTGCCTGATTGGGGCTTAATGTCATGATTAGCAAAGATGGTAAGCTATGGCTTATCCGCCACTACCCCACCTCATCCCAGCCAACACTCTTCTCTTTTGAATGAGGGCTCCATGCACAGGCAAAGCATGTTGCTCCCACTGCCAGGACTTGCTCACACTCCTTGGGAAACTACAGTTTCCATAGGATCACTGGCTTGTTACCAAGGTCACATGCAGCTAGAAGGGCTCTGGGGGTGTGGAGGGGCACGACCCCAAATTAGACTTTCTATGACCCCAAACCCTCTTCCTTATAGAAATGGAGGGGTCTCAGCCCTGCTACCATGTGGGCATGCTGGTCTTGTCCCCACAGTCCCAGGCTGGAGGCCCTCTCCTCCTTGCAGACCCTCCCATGGTCCTTTGGGAGGTAGAATGGTGTTCCACCAGGAAGTCACACCATCACCCTGATTATGCAGGCCCTCCTCTGGGGCCTGGTATCCTCAGCCACCGTCCCTAGTGCCCTCTATTGTTCTTTCCACAAATGTCTCTGACCCTACCTCCTCTACCTGCCCCCCACCAACACACACACACACACTCCCCCTGACCTCAGCAGGGCTCGGTGAATGAAGCCGGAAGCTCTTTTCCCCCCTGATGGTCTTGGGTCAGCTTTGCCATCATTGAACAATGAGCCCTTGTTCCTTTGACGAGGATCCCCGATCTGCAGTGCCACAGCTTTCCTCCCTCTGCTCCCCCGCTAACACACACACACACACACACACACACACACACACACACACACACACTTGGGCCAAACTAATGCTCTCATTTCCTACCTTCGTGGGCCTGGCCTCCCACCTACAGCTGGCAGCTGGTCCTACATCCCCGGTCTTGGTCAGTAAAAGTTCTTGACTAACCCACAGATTTTGTCCCTAGGATTTTGCTTGTGTGTGCCAGCACTTACTCGAAGCCATGCTGTCAGCAGACTGAGCAGTGGCTTTGGGGCTGGAGTTGACTGTGGGCCTGTGATAGCTGACTGAGCATGCCATGTGGTCTGCTACCTGACTGATGGATGTGAGGGAGTAATAGTCCCATGGAAATCACGCTGGCTGTGAGCAGAGAGTTCCTTGCTCTCTGCCAGGCTCTGTGCTTAGGGCTTCAGCCGTCTCTGCCCATGAGAACTATGTGGCTTCATTTTATAGATGAGGACACTGAGGCCCAGAGAGTAAGGTGACCATCTGAGAGGACACAGCAAGCTAGCAGCAGAGAAGGGACCTAAGCCCATGCTCTGACCTCTGGGTTTCCCTGGCATGTTTCCCCAGGCTTTCTGACCAAGTGCATCCAGCTCTATGAGACCACAGTGGTACGGCACGGCCTCATGCTTGTTGGGCCCACAGGCTCCGGCAAGAGTAACGTAAGTGCAGCCAAGCCAGGCAGCCCCATGCCCAGACAGTAGGCCCAAGGGCCTTGCAGCCTCAGAGGGTTGCCACTTGTACCTCTGGATCTCTAGAGTACCTCCTGATCCCTGTGGCCCCACAGCCCACTCCAGCCCTGCTCTCTGAGAGGTCAAGAGGCTCACTCTTGGGTACCTGTCTCCCCAGTGTTACAGAGTCCTGGCAGCCGCCATGACGTTGCTGAAAGGGCAGCCATCCATCAGTGGTGGTGTGTATGAGGCTGTCAAATACTATGTGCTCAACCCCAAGGCCATCACGATGGGCCAGCTGTACGGGGAGTTTGACCTGCTCACCCATGAGTGGTGAGTGATCCCTGATTCCCTGCCAGTGACAGTCCTGCTCCCAGATCTCTGGAGGCTGCGGGCCATGGGCCCCCTCCCACTATTCTAGTGAAAGGTCTGGAGCTCAGGCTCTGGAACCCAAAGCCTGGGACTCTACCCACCACTGCACTTCCTGGCTGAGTGACCTTCCTCACCTCCTGGGCCTTGGTCCCCTCATCTGCAAAGTGGAGATAAAAACGGCACCATTATTACAGTAAGGAGAAAATGAGCTTAATCCAGGAAAGATGCCTGGACATTGTGGCACACACCACGTACTCAGTAAATGTTGACTTCTGTCATTTTCCCAGGAGAGGCTGGTGGTCCCTCTCAGGACCTCTGTTCCCAAAAGGGAGAGAGAGAGAGAAAGAAACATCAATAATGAGAGAGAATCATTGATCATCTGCCTCCAGCATACCCCACACTGGGGATGGAGCCCACAACCCAGGCATATGCCCTGACCAGGAATCGACTTCCTGGTTCATAGGTCAACTCTCAACCACTGAGCCAAGCTGAGAGGCGTGCATTTTAAAGGACATGTGCTGAACTGGCAGAATGGCAACGGGGTTGAGACCCTCCAAACATCAGCACCTCCAAGCCGTTTCTCTAGGGAAATTCTGTTATCTCCAAAGAAGTTTCCAGTCTCCTGCTGGGATATCTGCTTGGCTCTAGGGTTCTGGAAACCCAGTGGGAGACAGGCACTGGAGAGGGAGTCACCCCTCTTTCTGAATGCAGACCTGTCCTTCCCTCATTTCTGGTGAAGAGTCTCATCCATATCCCCTCCAGGCTCCTGTGTGAGTAAATGGAGGCCTCAGATCAAAAGAATGTCCCCCTATAGCCCTTTGCCTGCAGGTGGTGCCTCTGAAATCTGAGCCTTCCTGGTTCTGTGGCCGGAACTAGAATCATCTCACAATCCACAGCCACTTCTCTGCTTGGTCCTTTCCCTTTCTCCATCTCTCTCCATCTTCAGAGCTGCGTGGACCCCCATTTCTGCTATTGCCTCCCCCCTTACTTCCTTTTCCTTTTTGGGGTATCTTCTTTTATCTTCCTTTAATACTGCTTTAGCAGGGATTCAGCCGAGGGAATATAAGCATCCATTTTCAAGTTATATCAAAAACTTCTATTTTCCCTATTAAATATTTTAAATGAATGAAGATACTGAAGAATGAGGGGGAGAGGGACAAAACAAAAAACAAGCAGATCAGGACTAGCCTGGCAGGCAGGTTTCCTTGGGAGCCAGCTGTGCTTGCCGCCTTGCCTCCTGGCACCTACAACCCTCCCCTCCCTGGTGGCTGCAGGACAGATGGGATTTTCCCCTCCCTCATCCGGAAGGGGACCTCCGCTCCCGATACCAACAAGAAGTGGTACATGTTCGATGGGCCCGTGGACGCCATCTGGATTGAGAACATGAACACGGTGCTGGACGACAACAAGAAGCTGTGCCTTAGTTCCGGCGAGATCATCAAACTCACAGAGGTGTGTCCACCTGCCCGCTGGCTGGGCCCAGAGGCGATACTATGCTTGGCCAAACCTTGTTGTCTGCCCACCCCTCCCTCTTGGGCCACAGCTGCATCTCGGGCAGTCACCCCTCCTATCCCCAAGTTCCCGAACCTCCTGAGATGCTCTGAGCCTTGGACTAGGATCACCACTCACAGCTCTCAGCTCCCAGCTGGTGCTGCCTTGCGCCTCCCAGGCCCATTTTGGGCCATGGGGGTCCAGTCTAAGTCACCATTTCATTCTGACAGTGTGCCCAGAGACAGGGACGGGTGGTACAGACCTGGCCATGAATGTCTCCCTGGTGTGTGAGGGGCTGTTCTCAGAGAAGGAGGGGTATCACCTGGGAGTAAAGGCGGTTCACCATGTCTACACTGAGCCAATCTCTTGAGCCTTTCTTTGAGCACCTGAAGGTCATTGTGAACTTATGTCCATGTATACAGGTGCAGGCTCAGGACAGAGCACAGCTCCCACCAGATTTCCCCAGGCCTCTAAGGACCCCCAAATGCCCTGACCCCAGGCCAGAGAGCTCCCAAGAATCTCCTGACCTTATGTTCCTACTCGAGGCCCAAGGGAGGGCCACATCATCAGCTGAGGGCCAAGTGGTTCCTGCATCCCCACAACAGCACTGCTCCTGGTCCACTCCCGGCCACTGCCCACAGCTTCAAGATGACCACCCCCTCCCCATGGCCCTGCAGCCCCTTTCCTGGCCCTGGGGCTGGCAGCTGGCCCACTCACACAGTTCATTTTGGTGCCAGGAGATGACCATGATGTTTGAGGTGCAGGACCTGGCAGTGGCCTCACCAGCCACTGTGTCCCGCTGTGGCATGGTGTACCTGGAGCCCAGCATCCTGGGGCTCATGCCCTTTGTCGAGTGCTGGCTGAAGAGGATCCCTGCCATATTCAAGCCTTTCCAGGAGCACTTCAAGATCCTCTTTGTCAGATTCCTGGAGGTAAGTGAGGCCACAGTATGCCTGGCCTGGGCGTGGCAGCAGGGCGCTGTGTCCGTCAGCCACGGGAGCTGGGTGCCATCCCCTGCAGGAATCCATCGCTTTCGTCCGGTCTTCAGTGAAGGAGGTGATCGCCACAACTAACAGCAACCTAATCTTGAGTCTCCTCAAGCTCTTGGACTGCTTCTTCAAGCCCTTCTTGCCTAGAGAGGTGCGACTCTAAGCAGGGGGCTGGTTCCGTTCTTGCCTGGCTGCCCGAGGGCCCTGAATCCCAGTCCAGCTTCCTGGAAGAGAGAATTGGATTGGCTCACCTGGGTCATGAGAACACCCTATAAATTCTGCTGTAGACACAAAACTGTGCAGTGGAGACCAAGGATGTCCCCCATCTGCCAGCTTCCTCCAGCTACTCAGTACTGTTCCTATTTAGCTTAATGCCGTTCCCTCTGTCCCCAGGGCCTCAAGAAAATACCCCCTGAAAAGCTGAGCCGAATCCCAGAGCTGATTGAGCCCTGGTTCATCTTCTCCCTAATCTGGAGTGTGGGTGCCACAGGGGACACCACCAGTCGGGTCAACTTCAGCAATTGGCTCAGGGTCAAAATGACAACAGAAAACGTAAGAGGGATGCATGTACTGAATGCTGGGTGTTCTGAGACAATTAGCCCCACAAAATACTGGGCCTCACAACCCGACTTTCCTCCTGGTTCTCACAGCTGACCATGCACTTTCCAGAGGAGGGACTGGTGTTTGATTACAGGCTGGAGGACGCTGGCATCAGCAATACGAATGATGAGGACGAAGATGAGGAGGGCAAGCAGGTGACTGCAGGCCTGCCCCCAGGGGACAGGATAGGGAAGGCCCCACTGAGTGCTGGCTGTCCTCTTTGAATAATTACTAGAGGAGGCCATGTTAATGCCCACAGGTCTCAGGTTATGGATAGGTGTGTTATCTCATGAGTCCTCACAGACCCATAGGTGGTTATTTCCCAAACAAGGAGACCAAGGCTCAGAACAGTCATACCCAGCTAGTCATTGCAGAGCTGGACTTAAACCTGGATCTAGATTTGGTTCTCAATCTTCCTAATGCCTCGACCCTTTAATACAGTTCCTCATGTTGTGGTGACTCCCAACCATAAAATTATTTTCGTTGCTACTTCATAACTGTAATTTTGCTACTGTTAATGAATTTAATGTAAATATCTGTTTTCCGATGATATTAGGTTCTACAGCAGCTGTTCCCACCAAAACACAGATATTTACATTATGATTCATTAACAGTAGCAAAATTACAGTTATAAAGTAGCAACAAAAATAATTTTATGGTTGGGTCACCACAACATGAAGAACTGTATTAAAGGGTCGAGGCATTAGAGAGGTTGAGAACCACTGATCTAGAAGATGTTGAGCACCTCCCTTCTCAACCATATGCACTGTCTTCTCTTTGCTGATGTTGAAACCAAGATTGGTTATCTCTGTTTTACTTAAAAGTCCCATTTGCCTGGCCAGTGTGGGTCAGTGGTTGAGTTTCGACCTATGAACCAGGAGGTGATGGTTCATTCCCAGTCAGGCACTTGCCCAGGTTGCAGGCTCAATTCCCTGTGTGGGAGCATACAGGAGGTAACAGGTCAATGATTCTCATCATTGATGTTTCTATCTCTCTCTTCCTCTCCCTTTCTCTCTGAAATAATTTTTTTTATTTAATAAATCTTTATTGTTCATATTGCAATTGTTTCTCTTTTTTCCCCCCATAGCTCCTCTCCACCCAGTTCTCACCCCACCCTCTGCCCTTATCCCTCCCCTCATTGTCCTCATCCATAGGTGTACGATTTTTGTCATTTCTTTCTTCATCCCCTTCACCCCTTTTCCCCTGAGAATTGTCAGTCCACTCCCTTTCTATGTCCCTGATTCTATTATATTCACCAGTTTATTCTATTCATCAGATTTTTCATTCACTTGATTTTTAGATTCACTTGTTGATAGATATGAATTTGTTGTTCCTAATTTTTATCTTACCTTTTTCTTCTTCTTTCTCTTCTTAAAGAGTACGCTTCAGCATTTCATATAATAGTGGTTTGGTGTTGATGAATTCCTTTAGCTTTTTTTTAAATTAAATCTTTATTATTCAGATTATTACATTTGTTTCTCTTTTTTCCCCTCCATAGCTCCCCTCCACCCAACTCCCACCCTTCCTTCTGCCCTTACCTCCCTCCCGTTGACTTCACCCATAGGTGTATGATTTTTGTCCATCTCTCCCTGTACACCCCTCGTCCCTTCCCCCTGAGAATTATCAGTCCACTCTCTTTCTGTGCTCCTGATTCTATTATATTCACCAGTTTATTCTGTTGATCAAATTTTTAATTCACTTAATTTTTAGATTCACTTGTTGATACATATGTATTTGTTGTTCATAATTTTTTGTCTTTTACCTTTTTTTTTCTTCCTCTTCTTAAAGAGTACCTTTCAGCATTTCATATAATACTGGTTTGGAGTTGATGAACTCCTTTAGCTTTTTCTTATCTATGAAGCTCTTTATCTGCCCTTCAATTCTGAATGATAGCTTTGCTGGATAGATTATTCTTGGTTGTAGGTTCTTGCTATTCATCACGTTGAATATTTCTTGCCACTCCCGTCTGGCCTGCATCGTTTCTGTTGAGAAATCAGCTGACAGTCGTATGGGTACTCCCTTGTAGGTAATTAACTGGTTTTCTCTTGCTGCTTTTAATATTCTCTCTTTGTCTTTTGCTCTTGGTATTTTAATGATGATGTGTCTTGGTGTAGTCCTCTTTGGATTCCTTTTATATGGGGTTCTGTGTGCTTCCTGGACTTGTAAGTCTATTTCTTTTACCAGATGTGGGAAGTTTTCAGTCATTATTTCTTGAAATAGGTTTTCAGTATCTTGCTCTCTCTCTCTTCCTCTGGCACCCCCACAATTCTGATGTTGGTACGCTTAAAGCTGTCCCAGAGGATCCTTACATTATTTTCACATTTTTGGATTCTTTTCTCTTCTTGCTTTTCCAGTTGAGTGTTTTCTGATTCTTTATATTTCAAATTTTTTACTTGATTCTTGCCTTTCGCTAGTCTGCTGTTAGGACTCTGTATAATATTTTTTATTTCAGTCAGTGTATGTTTAATTTCTAGTTGGTCCTTTTCCATCTCTAGTTGGATCTTTTCCATCTCTAGTTGGTTCTTTTTCATCTCTTCTTGGGTCTCGCTAACTTTATCCAACTTTTCTAGGATATTCTTGAAAAACCTTATAAGCGTGGTTTTGAACTCTATATCCAGTCGTTTGTTTTCCTCCATTTCTTTTGTTTGTGATCCCTTCCCTTGTCTAGGCATTTTCACTATGCCGGGAGAACTTCTGTGTTGAATTCAGCCTTATTATACCAGACTTGCAAAACCGCAAAAGCCTCTCTGTTGAGCTTGGGATGAGTGGAGTCTCAGGGCTTAAGAGACCGCCTTGCCTTCCAGTTGGCCCGGCCCTCCACGGCCCCCGAGTCTCACATGACTGGGTAATTGCTGGAGCAGTCCTTGTGCGCACAGGGGCAGTGCCGCTAGACCGCTGCCTTTACGGCTCCCCTGTGCTCCAGGACCACACGAGTCTGGGTCCCCAGGGTTTCACCTGAAACTGGGGCTTACCCGCCCACTCACAAAAGCCAGCGGCACAATCAGCAGTCTGTCCTCTGCGCACAGTGCCATGCTCGCCACCAGACCTCTGATCTTTTGCGACTCCCCTAACTCTCCATGCACCTCTCCCTTTTCACAGTCCAAACTCCCCCCGTATGAGTTTCAGCTGGATCTAGGATTTAGTGTCATAGGATAAGGGGTTCAATGCCTTTGAGAATCTTCGTTTCCCTCCTGCCAGAGAAAGCCAGCCAGGTTCTCCAGCACCCGCTCTCTCCACGCGCACGTCTCCATACCTCAGCTTTTTGCAGCTCCTCTGGGTCTGTGAGCCCCTCTCTTTCCCTCTAGTTGTAGAATTTTCACTCAGCCAGCTTTCCTGTGGTTCTGGATGATGTCCGTTCTGTCTTTTAGTTGTAGTTTTGAAATTGTTGTGCAAGGCAGCAGTGTAGGTGTTTACCTATGCCGCCATCTTAGATATCTGTGAAGCTCTTTAGCTGTCCTGCAATTTTGAATAATAGCTTTCCTGGTAGAGTAATCTTGGTTGTAGGTTCTTGCTATTCATCACATTGAATATTTTTTGCCACTCCCATCTGGCCTGCATAGTTTCTGTTGAGAAATCCGCTAACAATCGTATGGGTGCTCTCTTGTAGGTAATTAACTGTTTTTCTCTTGCTGCTTTGAATATTCTCTCTTTGTCTTTTGCTCTTAAAATTTTAATTATGATGTGTCTTGGTGTGGTCCTGTTTGGATTCCTTTTGTTTGGGGTTCCCTGTGCTTCCTGGACTTGTAAGTCTATTTCTTTCACCAAGTAGGGGAAAATTTCAGTCATTATTTCTTCAAATAGGCTTTCAGTATCTTGCTCTCTGTCTTTTTCCAGCACCCCCATAATTCTGATATTAGTACGCTTGAAGTTGTCCCAGAGGCTCCTCACACTTTCTTCACATTTTTGGATTCTTTTTTCTTTTTGCTTTTCCAGTTGAGTGTTTTCTGCTTCTTTGCATTTCAAATCTTTGACTTGATTCTTGTGTTCTTCTAGTCTGCTGATATGTCTCTGTATGATATTTTTTATTTCAGTTAGAGTATGTTTAATTTCTAGTTAGTCCTCTTTCATCTCCTCTTGGGTCTCGCTAAATTTATCAATCTTTTCTCAGAAATTCTTGAAAAACCTTATAACTGTGGTTTTGAACTCTATATCCAGTCATTTGTTTTCCTCCATTTCTTTTGTTCATAATCTGTTCCTTTGTCTCCACATCTTCGCTGCTTCCCTGAGTTGGTAGAGTAGCTTTGTGTGTTAGGTGTCCTATGGCCCAGTAGCTCCACCTCCCCAGTTACCTGAGGTAGACTCTCTTAGTGCACCCCTTTGTGGACTGTGTGTATGCCCTTGTTGTAGTTAAATCTTAATTGTTGTTGGTATCGCTGGGGGGAATTGATGTCCAAGCCAATTGGTTGTGAGGATCAGCTGGGTCAATGCTGGGAGAACTTCTGTGCTGGAGACAGCCTTATGATACAAGACTTGCAAAATTGCAAAAGCCTCTGTGCAGGGCTTCGATGGGGCGGAGTGTCAGGGCTGAGCAGACAGCCTTGGCTTCCTGTCAGCCCTGCCCTACATGGCCCCTGGGTCTCAGTGTCCCTAGGTAGTTGCTGCAGCCTTCTCTGTGCACACATGCAGACCTCTGCCTTTTGCATCTCCCCTGAGTTTCCGCATATGAGTCTGGGTCCCCAGGGTCTTGCCTGAAACTGGGTTCAGTGCAGTTGGAAGTGGAGTTCAGCGTAGTTGGGAGGTTTGGTCTTCCTCCCGCTAGAGAAAGCTAGCTGCACAATCAGCAGTTAGTCCTCTCTGTGCGCACTGGTGTGCCCAGCTGCACCTCTGCACCTCCAGACCTCTACCTTTCGAGGCTCCCCTGAGTTTCTTGGAGTTTCCGTGCACTCCTTCCTTTTTTTGACAGTCCAGACTCCCCCTCGTATGAGTCTCACCTGGAACTGGGGTTCAGTGCAGTCAGGAGTTTCAGTTTTCCTCCCGATAGAGGAAGCCAGCCAGGCCCTCTGCTGCCCATCTCTCCACGCACGTGTCTCCATACCTCAGCTTTTTGCAGCTCCTCTGAGTTTCCGTGAGCCCCTCTCTTTCCTTCTACTTGTAGAATTTCCACTCAGCCAGCTTTCTTGTGGTTTTGGATGATGACTGTTTTGTTTTTTAATTGTAGTTTTGAAATTGTTGTGCAAGGCAGCAGTTTAGGTGTTCACCTATGCCACCATCTTGGTTTCTCCCCTGAAATAAATTTTTTAAAATATTTATTAAAGCCCCATTTGTTCAGGCCTGGGCTCCCCAGGAATGGTAGGGCAACTCCCCCTGACCTGCCTCATTGTTCCCATCCCTCCTATCAGCCATGAACCTAACCTCATACAAGGATCAGGATTAGCTCAGAAGGAAGAAGGGGCAGAGAGGCATCTGCAGAAATGGTCACAGTGCAGGGTCCTTCTGGGAACCTCACAGGGCACATTTGGGTCTAACGGTCAGAACTATTCCCAATGGGATGTGTCTGTGAGTGCCCCCGCCAAGGGAGGTCTACAAGCTGGGTCAGGGCTGTGGGGAAAGGGATTCATGCAGGTAAGGCTGGTGGGGGAGACAAGGCCAAGTGACATCTGAGTATCCAGGTGATGCCAACAACCATGATTCTGGCCCTCATACTCTTGGACAGCCTGAAACTACATAGCAAAGACCTTTTCATTCTGTGTCATTTAATTCCCAGAGTATCTCCTTCAGGTAGAGAGCCTCCCACTGGAGGCAGCTGTGTGCAGAGAGACCTCCAATTCCTGGTGGTTTGTTCTAGAAGCACCACCCCCCACCCACCCAGACAGAAGGTAGGGCATGGGACTTCCTATTTTTGTCAGAAGCAGCCCCTCACTTGGCCTTCTTGCCAAGGCCCAGCAGTGCAGATCCTTGCCTTCCTGGTGCACTTGGCCAGGGGTTGGGTGGGGAGGGGTTCCAGGCCTGCCCCTGAGCCACCGGTGGTTCCAGGTTGCCTGGGTGAAGTGGATGGACTCTTCGGCTCCATTCACCATGATGCCAGAAACCAACTACTGCAACATCATTGTGCCCACCATGGATACTGTGCAGATGTCCTATTTGCTGGGCATGCTGCTCACCAACCACAAGCCTGTGAGTGTCCCATTGTGCCCTGCCTCATCCTACCCCAAGGCTCAGGTCAGGGTGGCTGGCCCCTGCTCTGCATTGGGCCCTGTAAAGACCCCCACACTCCCAGGTGCTGTGCATCGGGCCAACAGGCACGGGCAAGACCCTCACCATCTCTGACAAGCTCCTAAAGAACCTGCCACTGGAGTACATCAGCCACTTCATCATCTTCTCAGCCCGCACCTCGGCCAACCAAACCCAGGACCTCATCGACAGCAAGCTGGACAAGAGGCACGCACTCCTCGTTCCTTCATGGCTCCAAGGTTCCCCCCCCCCCGACCCCCCAGCCTAGTGGAACCAACTGTTGTCTCACCTCCCCAGTGGTGGTGGTTGTGGGGGATGGGGGAGACAAGGAGTGCTCCTTGATGACTGTTCTGGAGCCTTCTTTCATCAGAAATTCCTACTGAGCCCTTCCTCGAATGCTTGCCTTGGGCAGGGCCTATTATCCATATGCCTGGGAGGCAAGACACCTTGAGAGAAACCAGACTTAGGGCAGCCAGCTGTGATTTGCTAGGACACTCAGGATGAGACAAGGGACTGCTCAAGAGAACCAGCAATTCAGATGAGACCAAAGTTGATGAGGGCTTTCCAGAAGTTGTCCCTGGATTCCCATAGGACCTGGTGTCCATGGGGCTCAGGTTCACGTAGCCCCTCCTCATAGGCGGAAGGGCGTGTTTGGACCGCCCTTGGGGCGTAACTTCATCTTCTTCATCGATGACCTGAACATGCCAGCCTTGGAGACATATGGTGCCCAGCCGCCTATCGAGTTGTTGCGCCAGTGGATGGACCATGGCGGCTGGTATGACCGCAAGAAAATCGGTGCGTGCCGGCTGGCCTGGGGCAGTGACGAGTGGACAGGGCAGGGCATTCCTTCATTAGGCACTGTAGGTACAGGGCCTAGGAGCATGGTACTTTTAGAGGGTCCACAGAAATGTTTTAACTTATTTCAAACTCATGGGGCAAATGAACTTTTAGCTCCAAGAAAATTAAATGTATATTAATATATTTGTCTTTATACCCATGCTGTTGTAAATTACCCTTTTTAATCTTTTTTAATGGAGGAGGAGGCCCATCAAGACAAAAGTGCCTAGGGCCCACAAAAATCACACTGCAGCCCTGGGCAGGGCTCCTCCTGACTTCCTGCCTCCACTCCAGGAGCCTTCAAGAAACTGGTGGACATCAACTTCATCTGTGCCATGGGCCCCCCCGGGGGAGGCAGGAATGTCATCACTCCACGGCTGACACGCCATTTCAATTACCTGTCCTTTTCTGAGATGGACGAGGTCAGCAAGAAGTGCATCTTCTCCACCATCCTGGGCAGTTGGATAGGTGAGCACTGGGCAGGAGTGGGGGAGGCCATGGCAGAGGCAGAAGCCAAGGCCAGACACCAAGGACAGCTGGGCAGCTGCTGGAAAGGGTGGAAGGCTGAACCACTGACCTGGCTTCGCCCCTTATTTAGCTATGGTACCTTTGCAAATTCATGACCCTCTCTGAGCCTCAGTTTCTTCCTCTGTAAAATGGGCAATAATGTTAGTACCCACCACTCCAAGTCCTGAAGGTTAACTAAGACATTGCATGTAGAGCATCTAGCATGAAGCCTGGCAAGTGGCGACTGCTAAATATGATATATACATATGTACTCAGCTGCCTGAGTACCCACATATTTTGCTCAGAAACTGGTGGGAGGATTTACTTTTGGAACTCAGGAAAAGCCATCAAGATAGAATGGCCAGAGTGGCCCTGACCCCTTATGAGGTTGGGGGAAAAGTCCACCCAGGAGAGAGTTTTCCCCCACCAGCCCACCTCCCACTCAACACACTCTATGAGCTCCACTTGGCACTCTGCCAGGTTATGGATGATGGGAGTCAAGCCTTTCTCAGGCCTTCGGTCCTTGGGTCTTGCCTATCCTGTCCCCAGGTGCTATAGGCCAGGTGTGCCTGCAAGCCTAGCTTAGGGGTGGGGACCACATTGCTCGGGGTCGGGAGAGGGGTCAGTGGCTACTCTTGGAGCAGCCAACCAGTGGGGCAGCAAGGGCCCTACCTAACTCCAAGCTCATGACTCTCTCCCACCCTCTAGATGGACTCCTCGGAGAAAAGAGTTACCGGGATCCTGTGCGTAAGTGTAGGCCTGAGTGGGAAGGGGCTGGTTCCAGAGTGAGCCTCAGGCTCCAGTTGTGTGTGGCTGAAGCTGGGGACCAGACCACAGTGAAACATCCTCAGACTCCTCTGGGGACCTTGGGCCTTTGCTAGAGCAAAGGTTAGCACTGAGGCCATTGTCTTCCTAGGCTCACTCACCCCTTCTAGCTGTCAGTCCTTCATGCCTGGGTTAGAATCTGGCCCATATTAGCAGCCAAGTATGGATGAATAAAGGATCCAAGTCTCCCACCTGTGTGAAGAGGCAGAGGCTCAAAGGAGAGCCAGCCTCTCCGAGAGGCAGCCTGGACTAAGAGATGGGGGACCTGAAAAGGGTCGGGCATCCCTCCTGAGGCAGCTCACACAGGGTAGGTCTGCCAGTCATTGCAGCAGGACTGTGGACATTCCAGAACTCTGTCCCCACCGCTGTCCCACCTCTACTCCCCCTCAGCTGAAAGAAGCTGTCAGCAGATAGCACCCTCCCTCGGCCCCCACATCCCCTCTGACCTGCACCTAGGCCTCTCTCAAGGTTCTCCTGCAGTTTTTCCTACTTCCAGGAATGAACTTCTCTATTTCCTCATGTGGCCAAGCCGACCTTTGAGATCTGAACCCCAGCCTCTTCAACACCAGGAGTCCCTCCGGCAAACATGTCTTGGTTTCTCTTATCTTAACAACAAAAAACAACCTCTCTAGGGCCCTACCCACCTGCCCAGGGCATCACTCCATTTCTCAGCTTGCCTTGACAGAAAAATGCAAAAGCTCTGTCCCCTGCTGCTGGCTCCAACCCTTTCCTCCCATGTCCCCTTAAGCCCCTCGTCTGCCCTAGGAGTGCTCTTGTCAAGTGCCTCGTGTGGCCAGACCAAAGATCATCTCTGGGTCCTCCCTTGCCCTGGTTGTGAGCAATGACCCCGTCTGCTTCTCTCAGCCCCCTCTCCCCCTACCCTAGCCATCCCTCCCTAGAGTGACTGGGGCCTGCTTTCCAGCCTCTTCCCCCTCTGACCTCACTCCCCCTACCCACTGTCTCATCCTGCCCCAGCAATGAAGCCCATCCTGGTGCTGACCTCTCTCCCAAGCCCCTGACCCCACATCACCTCTTAGATGTCCACTGGGCATCTCAGACTGAGCATGTCAGACCCAGGCGCTCTCATCTCAAGTGATAGCAGTTGTGTCTTTCAGTCACTTGGGACAAGAGCCTTAGCATCCCCCAGACTCCTCTCTCTCACACCACATCTGACTCTCCCTCCAGAACCTACCCAGCCAGCCACCCCAACCTCACTCACCAACATAGCAGCAGTCCTCTCCCTGGTCCCCTGCTTCTGCCTTCACCCCCTGCATCCATCCATCGGCTTCCATCTGTTCTGTCTGTTCATCTTCTACTTGCTGCCAGGGGGACCCATTCAAACGTTAAATCAGATAAAATTCTTTCTCTCTTTCTCTCTGTCTCTGTCTCTCTTTGTATCTCTGTCACTGTCTCTCTCTCTCTCTGGCAAGCCTCCAAGTCCCAACAGTGGCAGGCAAAGCCACCCCATCGGCCCTAGTCCTTAACACCCCCGGTATACCCACCTCAGGGCTGTGCCCATCCTGCAAGGCCTTCACCCTCGTGGCCCTGTCTCTGAACACTGTCTCCAGTTCTGGGGCTGCTTGCACCTCACTTTATGTTTCCTCTTAAAGCCCTTCCTCCATGAGGCCCAACTTGGAATCCCCCACCCGGCTCTCCCCAACCTCTCTTTGCTACAAGCCTCTCCACAGCACTGTCACCTGTTTCTGCCCACTTGCTGGTGGATCTGTCCGTCTGTCTCCCACAAGCATGCTCGCTTGTTGAGTGAGGAGTGTTTGTGTCCAGGACATGGAGCAGCACCTGCGTGTGCAGAAGAACACTTTTACTTTTCCCACTTCTGGGGCCTCCCTCTGCCCTAGATTCCTGCTGACAGAATTGTGGTTCCTAACAAAGAAATAGATTGTTTTTAAAGAGCAAGCAAATGAGTCTTTAGTGAAGAGGTAGGCAGGCTGAAGGTTGTGCAGCTCCAAAGTGAGCCTGAGGGTTACAGCTGAGCTCCAGCCCCACTACATTCGCTGTGAAGTCCCATGTGGACCATGTGATTCTCCCCTTCTGTGGCTCAGAACTGGCATGTTTTAGGTCTGAGACACAGTCCCCTAGGGCAAGAGAGTCATGGCCTGCCCAGTACTGAATGCATCCCAGTGCCCAGTGCACAGACAGGCTGTGTCAGTAATGAGGATGCAAAAGTGGGGAGACTCCCCACCATGAGGTGGGGGATGTCAGGAAGGCCTGGTGGAGGAGATGGGATCCGAGAGCTGAAGGATGGTGGAGTCCAAGCATGCCACCCGAAGAAGGGGTGTCTGGGTGAGAACACAGCACCAGCGAGGGCAGGGGCCAGGATCTTCAGAGGCTGCACAGGGAGCTCCTGCCTGTGTGACCCAGGCCCACTCCTGTTCCATAGCCGGGGCCCCCAACATCGCCCACTTCAAGAATCCCCTCGTGGAAGCTACCATCATGGTGTACTCCACCATCACCTCCCAGCTGCTGCCCACACCAGCCAAGTCCCACTACACCTTCAACCTGAGGGACCTCTCCAAGGTCTTCCAGGGCATGCTTATGGTCGACCCAGCCAAGGTCGAGGTGAGGCTCTGGCAGGCCCTCCCCAGTGTCCTGCTGAGAAGCACCCATTCTTCCCTCCCTATCCTCTTCAGCCCTCCAATTCCAGGCCTCCCTACCCAAACTCCACAGCCCTGATCAAGTCAGGCCCCCAGGAGCCCTGTGTTGGTGAAGCTGAGCCCCATCCTACAGGGCAAGCCCATGCCTAGAATGGTAGCTGTGACAGGGCCACACAGAGCAGGGCAAGGCCAGGCAGAAAGGGCTCCTGATAGGGCCCTAGGGATCAGGAGATTTGCAGGGAGCATGAGTGGAATGCCTTCCAGCAATAAAAGGCACCTAGGGGGAAGGAGCAGGAAGTACAGCAGGGAGTAGGTATCAGGTGATCCGGACAGGCTCAGGCACAGTACATGGGCTGCTAGGGGAACAGCATCCCAAAGGATGGGGTGGATGGGGCGGGGGACAGATCTGCATAATGGAGAATTGGTGGGTCAGTGTGTGTGGACCAGGGAGAGACAGTGAACAAGACAGGAGCCCACCAAGCTGTAACCAGAGGAATTGAGAGAAGAGCCTGGAGGGTTCCTGCGGGTGGTCTCGTCATCCAGGGGAGGTGGGGAGTTGAGATGGAAGTGGCAGTAGAAACAGAGATGGGGCAGAGTCAGAGGGGTCAAATCAGTGATTAGATGTGACATATTGTGAAGGTATAAAAAAAAAACAGGCATTCCTCCCAGGCTTAGTGTTTGGGAGTCATGGGAGCCATTGCAGGGGAGAAGTGATGAGCGGCTGATGGAGCTGGGTGCCCAGCAGGCAGCACTATAGGGCTCAGCCCTCAGTCAGTCAACAGGTGCACCTCCAGCAGCTTCTGCAAGAGGCCCTCGCCTGGTCTCCGTGCAGGGCCACGCCCGAGGGCTGCAGCTCCTTCCACCCTCCCAACCCTGGAGCTTTGATGGGGGGTTGAGGACCCCGGGCTGAGGCGTGCACTGATGCTGGGGTGGCCACAGGACAAAGTGCAGCTGCTGCGGCTGTGGTACCACGAGAACTGCCGTGTGTTCCGTGACCGCCTGGTGAACGAGGAGGACCGTAAATGGTTCGACAAGCTCCTAGAAAGCCGCATGGAGGAGTGGGAGGTCACCTTCGACGAGGTCTGCCCCTTCCAGCCCATCCTTTATGGGGACTTCATGTCACCAGGCTCTGACGTCAAGTCCTACGAGCTCATCACCAGCCAAAAGAAGGTAAAGGGGCCTGGCTGCTATCCTACCCCTGGTGGGGCTTCCTCACTCTGTACCCCTGGGGCCCATGCCCTCTGCAGCCGGTGATAAATGGCCAAGCATCAGGACCTGGGTGAGGCAAGTTCTGGGACTTCAGGCAGCATTTGCCTGTGAGCCCTGCCTCCTCACCTGTCTGTTAGGTACGGTTGACCCTGTTAGCTCAAGCCTATAGTTCAGCCGAGACAGGCTCTGTGAACAGGGACCTGCTGTGCCTGTTTGGGGGCTCTCATCCACTCACAGAGGCCACAGGGCCCTGGCCCTGAGTCTGAGGCCTCAGGAAGGCAGGAAGAGGCCTGGATCAGAGGCTCAGGCTGTGAGGCTGTGAGTCTCTTGATGGCCTCGCTCCATACCTCTCTCATTCCCAAGAGTTCCCACCAGGGTCCCAGGTTGTACTTTCTGGTGAGCCCCAGAGACAGAAGGCAGGGTTCTCACCCTGAACTTCAGGCCTCTGTGTGTCCAACTGGTCAAGCTTCATCCAGGTAGACCTGGCTTCTTAAGGCCCACCACCCTTCCATGCACAGAGGAGCAGTGCAGGCTGTGGGAAGGAGCACCTTCCCTCCGGGTCCAAGTGCACAGAGAGGGAGGACCCAGTTCTCCGCCTCCCATCCCCACCCCAGATGATGCAGGTGATCGAGGAGTACATGGAGGACTACAACCAGATCAACACAACCAAGCTGAAGCTTGTCCTGTTCATGGACGCCCTGAGCCACATCTGCCGCATCAGCCGCACCCTGCGCCAGGCACTGGGCAATGCACTCCTGCTGGGCGTGGGCGGCAGCGGACGCAGCTCCCTCACACAGCTCACCTCGCACATGTGAGGGCCCCGAGCATGGTGGGCAGGGGGCAGCTGGGGGCAGACTGCCGGTTTCCATCCGTGTTCTTCCACAGTGCTGGGAAGGCAAGGCAGCCCCATACCAGACCCGCCCAGCTTATGGGCTTCTGGAAGGACTGAGAACTGGAAAGACCTGGGGCTCAAGAAGAGGCAGCAGCAGTGCCCTGTGCTGCTGAGGGGAGCGGATACGTGTGGCTGTGGGCCTGCTCTAGAATCAGAGCTGGGAGGCTGGGAGGGAAGGGCATTTCAAGTCTAGGGAACAGCCTAAACAAAAGTCTGGAGGCAAGAGAGCAAGTCAGGGCCTAGAGAGTCTGCAGATATGCTCGGGGTGGGAGCATGACTCTGATTGACTGGGGTGGGGGTGAGCACCTACTAGCACCTCAGCACTTGGTTATCCCTCTCCCAACTCATCTCCAGGGCCGAGTACGAGTGCTTCCAGATTGAGCTATCCAAGAGCTATGGCATGGCTGAGTGGCGTGAAGATGTCAAAAAGGTCTTGTTCAAGGCTGGCATGCAAAACCTGCCCATCACCTTTCTGTTCTCGGACACCCAGGTGCCACCACCATGGGCAGTGGTCAGGGTTCAGGGTGGGTGGATATAACCCCATCCATTCTGGTATCCTGGAAGGTGGTTTCAGTCCTTCATGCCCAGGGCACTGCCAATAGGGTTGGTCTTAGGAGGGAGATCCACAGCTGAGTGGGTCAGGTACATGGGCATATATTGTTGCTACTCCCCAACTGTAAAGAAGGCCCCTGGCACTATAGCTGACCACAAGCAGCACCCACTTACTGGCCAACAGCTTCCTGCCTCAAGGACCACCCAATTTGTGCCCAAAGTGCTGTGCTCTGGCTCCCCCTTGGGGGCTGCTCCCTCTGTACCTCCCTATGTGTGAGGCCTCTCCCCCACAACTCTGAGAGGAGAGGTTGTGGCTCTGGAGCCTCAGGATAAATAGAACAGAGATTAAACCTGGCCGGTGGTCAGGGTTGGGCCGTGGCTAAATCCCTGGGATGTGCCTCATCCTGACAAGGACTCCTCTGCTCCTACTCCTGGACTCACAGAGTCAGCCAAGGGAGCATGCCCTCTAGCACTGGCGTTGGCCAGATGCTGACCATATGAGTTGGGCCAGGACCCATTTCTGCCTGTGGCCAGGTTTCTTCCTGTGAGAAAACTGAGACATGGAGAGGCAGGAAAAATGAACAGAAAGATACCACAGCTCCCACCCAGAAACCAGGGCCTTTCCACAGCACAGTGGTGAGGTCCATGGTGTGCTGTAGGGCAGGCCTGGGTGCAAGCCCCACACCATGACTTGTGAGGTCACTTAGGTGACCTGGTGGCAGGAGGGGCTATTGTGAAGGTCCAGTGAGACCATGGTTGTGGAATCCAACACCCGGGAGCCATCTTCAAAGCTCAGCTCCCCCACCCTCATCCATCCCCAGATCAAGAACGAGTCCTTCCTGGAGGATATCAACAACGTCCTGAACTCAGGGGACATTCCCAACCTCTACACCCTGGATGAGCAGGACCAGATTCTCAACACAATGCGACCCTACATCCAGGAACATGGCCTTCAGCCCACCAAAGCCAATCTCATGGCTGCCTATACTGGGCGCGTGCGCAACAACATCCACATGGTGCTGTGTATGAGGTACATGTAGCCATCATGGCCACACAGGGACAACAGGGCTGGTGGGGTGCACTTGGCCAGCCCTGAGAAATGGCCTGGGCCTTGCCACTATATCATTGGGTCTGGGCTATGTCTGTTGCCTTCTGGCTGCCATGCCACTGGGCTATGGAAGGGCCCTGGGTCCTGGGTTCCTGGGGGTGTAAGTCAGTGTCTCAGGGCCTCATTTGGACTCCTGGCCCTCTAGCCCCATTGGAGAGATCTTCCGAGCTCGCCTGAGGCAGTTCCCATCCTTAGTCAACTGCTGTACCATTGACTGGTTTAACGAGTGGCCGGCAGAGGCCCTGCAGTCTGTGGCCACCATATATCTGAATGAGATTCCAGAACTGGAAGCCACCTCTGAAATAATTGAAGGACTGGTAAGTGTCTTGGTTAGAAACAAGCCATCAGAGAGAAATGTTTAGGTTTGGGATTGGGGACACCAAGGCCTGGGTGATTATCTGTTTAAGCCTCAATTTCCTCATCTGTATAATGGGAGTGCCACAAGGTCATCACAGTGATGTAGGAGGTTGGGCACACAGTTAGTTACCATCTATCTTATTCCCTCTGGGCTTTGTGGCAGCTTTCTTCAAAGAACTCCCTGTCACAACCCAGAGACCACAGATGGAGTGTGGGGATGGGGGGTATAGGGGGAGGAGAGGAGGCTAGAATTGTCTGGTCCAACCTGAAAGACAGTCACATGAAGGCCAAGAGTTAGGATGAACCCCTTTCCCATTTCCCCTCAGTTGTGCTGAGGCCTTGGGCCCTCCCATACCTCAGATCCAGTCTAAGAGGAGACCTCACCTTAGGGCTCTTAAAGAGAGGCAGGTCATGGGGGCTGTGACTGGGCCAAGAACTAGGAGATAAGATGCTAAGTCCACATTCAAAGTTAGCTCTGCTCTGACAGCCCCTTAACTTCTCTGGGTCGTGGATTTTTTTTTTAAATGTCTTTATTGATTTCAGAGAGGAAGGGAGAAGGAAAGATAAAAACATCAATAATGAGAGAGAATTTCTGATTGGTTGCCTCCTACACAACCCCTACTGGGGATAAAGTCTGCAACCCTGCATGTGTCCTGACCGGGAATGGACCACTACCTCCTGGTTCCTAGGTTGATGCTCAATCACTGAGCAACACTGGGTCATAGGTTTTTTTATCGGTAGAATAGGTGAGGTTGTGAGGTCATAGGAGAGAGTGAGTATGAAGGTCATTGCGATTCCTGCACATGCTCTCTTCTCAGGACGAGACTATAGTGGCTTCCAGGGCACCCCGCTACCCTCTCTTTGCTGGGGGTTCTACAAGGCCGTCATGAGTGGTTTACTACCCCACAGATTCAGGTTTGTGTGTATATCCACCAGTCAGTGACCAAGAAGTGTGTTGATTACCTGGCCGAGTTGGCCCGACACAACTATGTGACCCCCAAGAGCTACCTGGAGCTGCTCAATATTTTCTCCATCCTCATCGGGCAGAAGAAACAGGAGCTTAAAACTGCCAAGAACCGCATGAAGAGTGGCCTGGACAAGGTGAGCTGGGGGGAGCATGTGAGCAACAGCCAGCTACACATGGTTCTGTCCCCTCAACCTTAACCCTGATCCAGGCAGCCCAGCCTAGCCTTTCGGTTGGCAGCTGCAGTGTTTAAATAGGTGGCTTCCTTCTTTATCAAAAGAGCAAAAGCTGCCAGTCCAAAGGCAAGGCCAAAGCAGATTTTTCCACAGATTCTCAGGGGACTGCTCCCTTCCTCTGGGGTCCATTGGGCAACCTAGGGGCCACTGAAGCTGCCAGCCACATCCTCTCATTAGTGAGGACAGCCCTGCAGGGCCCTCCTCCCAATCCTCTCCAGGTCAGGCTCTCTCTCTCTGGTCTCCGTGCAGGGCTCGAGGAGACATGCCCCACCTAACCCTAACCCTAACCCAAACCCTAACCGTCTCTGGTCTCCTGTCACACCTGATTTTTTTTTTCTCTGTGCCTTCTAACCCCAGCTGCTGCGAACTTCGGAAGATGTGGCCAAGATGCAGGAGGAGCTGGAGATTATGCGCCCCCTGCTGGAAGAGGCTGCCAAGGACACCTTGCTCACCATGGAGCAGATCAAGGTGGGGGTGTTCCAGGCCAATCCCTTCTGTCTGACCTCTGCAAGTTGCTTAGCCTGTCTGTACCATCTGTCTGGTCAATTGTTTACTCAAGAAATGCTTGGCCAGAGCCTATTCCATGTCAAGCACTGAACCGGGCAGGGGATATGGTGAAGAGAAAGACAAACATTGGGTGGGGAAGTGGCAGGATTGAGAGGGGTGGAGAGGTTCACTAGGGCGATAGGGGGGGCATCTATAATACTTTCAACAATAAAAATACATTTTTAAAAATAAAATAAATTTTTAAAAAAGAGCAAGACAAACAAATCCAAACCCCAATAATAACAAAATGGCTAAATGGCAGGGCCAGCACAGGCAGCCATGCAGAACCTGTCCAGTCTCTCTGGGAGGTGTCTGAGCCCCACCCCCTGTAGACATTGCAGATTTGCGCAGCCACTATAACAGCTTTCTGGCAGAAGTAGTCTGTGTACTGAAACTTTTCCCCGGAGATGGAGAGATAGGGAGCAATAGGAGGAGCACCTTCTCTGTCTTACATGGAGGTGCCCTGTGGGCTTAGGAGGCCCTGCCCATAGGGCTGTTATGCTCAATCCTGTAAAGCAAGAGCCTCAGGCCAGGCCACAGTGAGCACTCAGGATTAGAAAGGGCTCTTAGCATTCAGATCTCCAAGGCCTGTCAAAGTTAAGAGGGTCCTTGGAGGATGGGGCAGCCCAACCCTCATTTCCTTCCACCTGAGGAGACTGAGAGGCAAAGAGGAGAAAGGGGAGGCCATACCTATCCCTGCCACTGGCCACCAGCTGGGCCCTCCCTGCCTCTGATCCCCAGGTGGACACGGCCATTGCCGAGGAGACCCGGAAGTCAGTGCAGGCAGAGGAGATCAAGGCCAACGAGAAGGCCCAGAAGGCACAAGCAATTGCTGATGATGCCCAGAAAGATCTGGATGAGGCACTGCCTGCCCTGGACGCAGCCCTGGCCAGCCTACGCAACCTCAACAAAAATGACGTGACTGAGGTAGGCGGGCAGACATCTCCCAGACCTTCCCCTGGCATTTCTTCCTGGTGC
The DNA here is from genome assembly GCA_011751065.1 of Lasiurus cinereus. Classification (NCBI taxonomy): domain Eukaryota; kingdom Metazoa; phylum Chordata; class Mammalia; order Chiroptera; family Vespertilionidae; genus Lasiurus; species Lasiurus cinereus. The sequence goes on along the minus strand of JAAGEH010000125.1, from coordinate 385,790 downwards.
CCTTTGGGTCCCTTGTGTGGAGAGGTGATGGTAGAACTAGAGCTTGAACCCAGCTACCTACCCTTGTACCAGCCCCAGGGCCCTGGGAGGGCTTTGGGCCTTGAAAAGTGAGTACTGTGGCCAGGCCTGGGTACATGGAGGAGCAGTGGGCTGAGGCCAACCTTGAGGGCTCCAGGCATGCCCTTTGTCTGTGGTGGTAGAGACTTGGTTGGGGGAGCCCATCCTACCTGGCAGCTGTCCCTACCCAAGAGTACCCACTCAGCAATGGATTCCCTTCTTCTCTACTCTTGGCTGGCCCACAGGTGCGTGCCATGCAACGGCCTCCCCCAGGTGTGAAGCTGGTCATAGAAGCTGTGTGCATCCTAAAGGGCATCAAGCCCAAGAAGGTTCCTGGAGAGAAGCCTGGCTCCAAGATGGATGACTACTGGGAGCCTGGCAAGGGGTTGCTGCAGGACCCCGGCCGCTTCCTGGAGAGCCTCTTCAAGTTTGACAAGGTGAGCATGCAAGGCACCTGGCAGCTAGTGAGTGAGGGCTACCCAGCTGGGCAGTGAAGTGGGTAGAGGAGCCTGCTCCACCACAGTATTGGAGTCTGTCCTGTCCCCTCTGCCTGCATACACACAGCCTTATGGCCACAAAGCTGACAGAAACCAGATCTTGGCCTGGAGAAACTCTTCATCAACAGATGGGTATGGAGGACATCAGGACCCAGCCAGTCTCCTATGCCCATAGACATCACCCTCAGTTACTCGCAGCCTTTCTTCCCTGTGGCCCCCATGGCCTTGACCTAGACATTCACCATCTGTTGGATCATTGCCTCGGCCTCAACCTCAGCACCTGAGATTAAGCTTCCCCAGTTTGGCTTTGGGTTTCTCTCCCTGTCCATCTGGGGCTTTCCTTGTCCATGGGCATATGCAATCTTGGGAGCTGCTCCTGGAGGGCCCCTCTTCAGTCCAGAAATTGGTTAGGGGGCAACTGTCTGTCTCATGTGGGCCACCCAACACCAACACAAAGTATTGGGGATGGGGCCCCAGATACTTCCTGGGGTGCACTAGAAGGCAGTGGGACCCCCCTGTGAGCTTCCCCATCTCTCCTCCTCTTCTTCCATCAGACTAAAAACCAGAGGCCCCACAGGTCTAATTAAGCCCAAATCAGGAGTGCTCAGGGCCAGTGCTCAGGCTCCTGGGTCCCAGGCTCTGAACTCTGGTAGCTCACAAACAATGCATCTTCCTGGGCCCGTCCTGCACTACAGGGTTGGAGTCTCTGGGGGTGGGAAAAGAGCACCAGGTTGTGGTGACCTCTTGAGGCAGGGATTATTATCCTTGAACATGACTTGTCTCCACACCTGTGAGGAAGCAGCCCTAGGTGAGTTTTAAATGGGGCCTGTGTATTATCAGATCTTGAAGCTGCATCATTTCTCAAATCTCTAATTGTGTTATCTGAAATCCCGGAACACGGAAGTTCCTCTTCTGGCTCGTTTTTTTTTTTTTGTTTGTTTGTTTTTTTTTTTTGTTTTTATCATTTTTATCCACCAAAAAGACACCTGTACTGAGGCCTGCACAGAATGGGGGCACAGAAGCAGGATCAGGGTATCCTTTAGCAGCCCACTTCCCTGTCCTCCCTGGGAAGTAGCTCTCTGAGGCCCATGGTTTCCATGTCCAGGAAAACATTTCAGAGGCAGTGATCAAAGCCATCCAGCCATACATAGACAATGAAGAGTTCCAGCCTGCTGCCATTGCTAAGGTGTCCAAAGCCTGCACCTCCATCTGCCAGTGGGTGCGCGCTATGCACAAGTACCACTTCGTGGCCAAGGCTGTGGAGCCCAAGCGGGTGAGGGCTGGGTATAGTTGGGTGGCAGGGGAGAGGGGTGAGGTCTTCCCAGGGAACTCAACAAGCTATCCCTGTGCCTGCAGCAAGCCCTGCGGGAGGCCCAAGATGACCTGGAAGTGACACAGAAGATCTTGGATGAGGCAAAGCAGCATCTGCAGGAGGTGGAGGACGGCATCGCCACGATGCAGGCCAGGTACCGAGAATGTGTCGCCAAGAAGGAGGATCTGGAACTGAAGTGTGAGCAGTGTGAGCAGCGGCTGGGCCGAGCTGACAAGGTGCACACACCCCTCTGGAGAGGGCCTGTAGACATGGCTTGTCCTCTACAGGGGCTAGAAGGGTCTGGGTGATGGTGGAGTCCTAGGGTGGCTGTCTGCAACTCCTCCCTGGCAGCTGGGGGCTGCCTGGGCAGGGACACCCAGGCCCCTGGCCTAGCCTCCCAGAGCCCATCTCATGGGGCTCCCTCTGCAGCTCATCGGCGGTTTGTCAGATGAGAAGGTGCGTTGGCAGGAGACAGTGGAGAACCTGGAGAACATGCTTGACAACATCTCTGGAGATGTGCTGGTGGCTGCTGGCTTTGTGGCCTACCTGGGCCCCTTCACGGTAAGGAGCCCCCAACCCTACCTGGGCAGCTCACCTCCCAAAGAGGCTCCATCTTAAGGCCTCACCTCCCTGAGGGGCAGCCTATGGACAGCTCTTTCCTTGCTCACTGATTCAACCAGCACTAACCAGGCGCCCTGTCTGAGCCAGGTGCTGTTCCAGGCATTGAGGATAGAGCAGTGCATGAAACAGCCAGAAAACCCACCCTGGTGGGGCTAGCTTTCCGTTGGGAAATGTGAGCTTGCACTACCGGATTTGCTGTGTGCATGTCATTCGGTCCCCACAGAAGCCCTGACAGTGGGCACTGTTATAATTACCCCTGATTTGCAAATGTGGAGCTGAGGTTTATGGAGGCTAAGGAATTCACCAGAAGTGGAACTAGAGTGCAGGTGTCAGCTCTATGTCTGAGCTCTGATCTTTGTACAACTGCCAAGTGCTAGGGTGCAGAGGGAGGTGGGAGGATGTCACAGGAGTCGTGTTGGGGTGGATCTGAGTCTGGCATCTCCCCAGGGCCAGTACCGCACAGTGCTCTACGACCAATGGGTCAAGCAGCTCGTGACCCAAAATGTCCCACACACCTCTGAGCCTACATTCATCGGGACACTGGGGAACCCCGTGAAGATCCGCTCGTGGCAGGTACCCATGGGGGAGTTAGAGAGACTGGCTGGGCCTGTGGTATGGTACAAGTTGGGCCAGGAACCTCTTGCCTCTTTCACCCTCTTTCCTTTATCTGCTCAGAGATGCCACACCTGAACCCTCCCAGGCCCAGCAAGAGGGTGGTAGGTAGGAGAGGAGAAAGCTGAGCACAGTGTGGCTTAGATGCTAGCTAACTGTGGGCATAGAATTTAAGGAGTGCTTAAAAAGTGGGGGTGAAGCCGGAGGAACAGTGTCTGGAGGGAGGGTTAAAAAAAGTTCCTAAAAGAAGTATCTCAGCTAGACCTAAGGATAGGTAGGATTGGCAGGTGAGGGCTGGGAGAGAACCAAGAGGCAATAGGTAGAGGTCAGAGTCTGATGGGCTGGGAAGGCCAATGGGCTACCGGTTCTTCTATGGTGATGGTCTAATTGAGTGAGAGCTCAGTAGGCAAAAGGACAGAGAAGCCCAGTGAAGGAGGGTGTTGGCACTCAGCCTAGGAGCACACTGTCACCTGCCCTCATCTCCAAGAGGGCACAGTAAGGAAAAGGCACGCATAGCCAAGCATGAGGTTGGGAGTAGCTGATGCCCCAGCTGACACTGTTCATGTGAGAGCCCCGGCCCACAATGGCACCTGGTCCCCACAGATCGCTGGCCTCCCCAATGACACGCTATCAGTGGAGAACGGAGTCATCAACCAGTTCTCCCAGCGCTGGACCCACTTCATTGACCCTCAGGGCCAGGCCAACAAATGGATCAAGAACATGGTAAGTCTACCTGCCAGCTGCCACCACTCCTCCCACTAGGCTTAGCAGGCACAAGAGGAGTAGCTGAGCCTCAGGGTGGCTCTCAGCCCCCACAACCCCTCCCTGTCCCCACTCCCACAGGAGAAGGAAAGTGGGCTGGATGTGTTCAAGCTGAATGACCGCGACTTCCTACGTAGCATGGAGAATGCCATCCGCTTTGGCAAGCCTTGCCTTCTGGAAAATGTGGGCGAGGAGCTGGACCCCGCTCTGGAGCCTGTGCTGCTCAAGCAGGTAAACCTGCAGCATGGGTGGGTTGACTGACAACCTCCCTTCCCTGACATACTTGACGAAGCCCAGCCACAGACAGCTCTTGCCCATCCCACCCACCCCACAGACATATAAGCAGCAGGGCAACACAGTGCTGAAGCTAGGGGACACAGTGATCCCCTACCACGAGGACTTCAGGATGTACATCACCACCAAGATGCCCAACCCACACTACACACCTGAGATCGCCACCAAACTCACCCTCATCAATTTCACCCTGTCGCCCAGGTAAGCCACCAGCCCCCCAGACTCCCAAGTATCAGCTACACTTCAGCCTATCCAGCTGCCCCTCTCCTACCCTCAGCTCAGGTGTTATTGGATCTTTCCTCCAGGCCTTCCTGATCCCTGGTCAAAACCCTACCCTCAGGCTCCCTCAAGAGCTCTTGAGTCTTCCCCTGCAGCTCAGCCCTTTGTAGGCCCTTGTGCACTCACCACCCAAGCTGTCCTGGACCCTGGGTCAGGCATGCTCGTGGTCCCTGCACCCAGCCCCGATCCTGCCCTGGCTGCTATGAGCCAGGCACTAGGGCCTTCATTGACCTCACCCACAGACCCCAGAGGCATAGTGGCCACTGTGAACCTCTGCACAGAACAGGGAGTGGAAACACCCTTAAGGCATGTCCCTCCCAGTCACCTTCAGCCCCTTCCTGCTGAGAGGGAGTTTTTTCAGAGACCCCAGCAACTCACACATCCAACTGCCTGGCCCCTGCTGGGTTCCAGGCTGCCACCCAAGGTCTCTGAGAACTGATCACTTTAAAAACAGGCTTGGCAGCTGAAACCAGTTTGGCTCAGTGGATAGAGCATCAGCCTGTGGATTGAAAGGTCCAGGGTTCGATTCCAGTCAAGGGCATGTACCTTGGTTGCGAGCACATCCGAAGTGGGGGTGTGCAGGAGGCAGCTGATTGATGTATCTCTCTCATTCGTCTCCCTTCATCTCTGTAAAAAAATCAATGAAATATATTTTTAAAAATAAAATAAAATAAAAACAGGCTTGGCATCGTATCTGCAGCCTGAGACAGGTTAGGCCTCCCAGGCTGACACCAGCAGGGACTCTGCTTTTGGAGCCAGGAGCACAGATAGACAGGGGGCTGCCTTGGAGCCACCAGGTATTACAGATAGGGTGTTCCCTAACCCTGGCAGTGGCCTAGAGGACCAGTTGCTAGGCCAGGTAGTGGCTGAGGAGCGGCCTGACCTGGAGGAAGCCAAGAATCAGCTGATTGTCAGTAATGCCAAGATGCGCCAGGAGCTGAAGGACATAGAAGACCAGATCCTGTACCGGCTCAGCTCCTCCGAGGGTAACCCAGTGGATGACATGGAGCTCATTAAGGTGCTGGAGGCTTCTAAAATGAAGGCTGCGGAGATCCAGGTTGGCCACTGCCTGCCCACCCTCCTGCCTCTTCCCACCCTGCCTGCCTCTCCCCACCCTGTTTGCCTCTCCCCACCTACTCCAGGTTGGGCCCCTGGTCTCATCCACCTCTACCTGCTGCTCTTTGTCAGCCTACCTGGGTCTGACCAGGCCTCTCCACTGCACCCCCAGGCCAAGGTCAGGATTGCAGAGCAGACAGAAAAGGACATTGATCTCACGCGCATGGAGTACATACCTGTGGCCGTCCGCACCCAGATCCTATTCTTCTGTGTGTCTGACCTGGCCAACGTGGACCCCATGTACCAGTACTCCCTCGAGTGGTTTCTCAGCATCTTCCTCTCAGGCATCGCCAACTCAGAGAGGGCAGGTAGCTCTGGCACACATGCACATGTGGACATAAACGTCAGGCTCCCACCTGGCACAGATAGGACGTGTGAACACATTTCCACAGTGGGCACATACACAAACTCACACCCATCCGTAGTCACTTGCATATGCTCTCAGACACACTTGACATATGAACACAGCCTCCTTCCTTCCCTCCTCAGAGCCCTTTTGCTGGGGACTCCAAATGCCCCTAGGGGAGGCTTCGACTGCCCTGTGGCTCCTGGGAGACTGGCTGGGCTAGACCCCAGGCTCTCGCTTCCCTCTTTCTCCCCATGTGCTGCATCACCTTTCTACCCTGCAGACAACCTGAAGAAGCGTATCACCAACATCAATCGCTACCTGACCTACAGCCTCTACAGCAACGTCTGCCGCAGCCTTTTTGAGAAGCACAAGCTGATGTTCGCCTTCCTGCTGTGTGCCCGCATCATGATGAATGCGGGCAAGATCAACCAGGTGCATGAATAGAGAGGCAGCCGGTGGGCCGGTGGGCCAGGACAGTCTGAGCAGTTGCCCTGTTGTAGGGCCTGGGAGAACAGGGTGGAAGGAAGGGAAAGGCCAGGCATGGAGGTACAGCAAGAGCAAAAGGGCAGAGGGGCAGAAGCACAGTTCCTTGCTTAAAACAGCCAGAGATCCTGGGTTAGTTGTAGCCCAAGAGCCCTGTGAGCAGGTCTCTCAGAGCCTTGGGTGTGCTGGTGGGCACAGAGGCAGGCCTGGGCCTCCCAGCTCATGTCCTCAGGAGCCCCAGGCATTTCATGATGTGTTGGAAAGCCCAGCCAAGTTAGTGAGAGTGACAGCCACCACTGCTCAACCCTCACTGTGTTCTGGGTGGGCTCACGGGTATACAAGGCATGGCACTAGCCTCCCTCTGTCCCCTGCCAGAGCGAGTGGCGCTACCTCCTGTCTGGGGGTTCCATCCAGGCCACAACTGAGAACCCTGCAATGGACTGGCTGTCAGACCGGGCCTGGCGAGACATCCTGGCACTCTCGAACCTGCAAGCTTTCTCCTCCTTTGCCAATGACTTTGTGGAATACCTCTCAGAATTCCGGGTTATCTTCGATAGCCCTGAGCCCCACCGGTGAGCTGGGCCCCGAAGCATGGCAGAGTGGGCACAATGAGAGGGTGAAACCCCAGAGACAGGAGCCACATCTCTTCCACGCCCCTGGCCACATATCCCCAGACACCCCATTCTCCTCTGTCATCCAGCCAGCAGAGGTGGCCAGTGCCCTCCCACAGGTCAGTATTTAAGGGGACATGGGCACTATTGCAGGGAGCCATTGCCTGGCACCTGGGACAAGTACCTGGACCAGTTCCAGAAGCTGCTGGTCCTGCGCTGCCTGCGTGGAGACAAGGTTACCAACGCCATGCAGGACTTTGTGGCTGCCAATCTGGAACCACGCTTCATTGAACCCCAGGCAAGTACCACTAGCTAACCCACACTTTGGGTGCCAGAGGCCTGGCTGCACCTGGACAGGCCAGTTTGCAGCCTTGGTCAGTCAGAACTCCTGCCCCTCCAGGCCCCACTCATAAGACACCCTGGGAACTCTCTGGAAGCCCCAAGATTTCCCTTCCTTGCCCAAGTCCCTGTGCCTCCTTAGCCCCAGCATCTCTCCCTGCCCTGCAGACAGCCAACTTATCAGTGGTGTTCAAAGACTCCAATTCCACCACACCCCTCATCTTTGTGCTATCGCCTGGCACTGACCCTGCTGCCGACTTATACAAGTTTGCTGAAGAGATGAAGTTCTCCAAGAAACTCTCTGCCATCTCCCTGGGCCAGGGCCAGGTAGGGATGGGACAAGGAGGGATGAGGGGCCAGGCCAGCTGGTCCCACCACTTAGCACTCCTGCCCCCACAGGGCCCTCTGGCAGAAGCCATGATGCGCAGCTCCATAGAGAGAGGCAAGTGGGTCTTCTTCCAGAACTGCCACCTGGCCCCAAGCTGGATGCCAGTCCTCGAGCGCCTCATTGAACACATCAATCCTGACAAGGTGCGCCAGCCTCTTCTGCTGAGGGAGTACTGTGTGTCTAGCCAGGACTATGAAGCTAAATGTGATGGTCCCACAAAATGCTTAGCACAGGGGGAGTGCTTGGGAACCGACATATGAAACGTGCATTGATTGCATTAATCCTCCCAGTTCACATTACCAGTGGTGATGTGACTCGCTCAAGGCCATTCAGCACAAACCGGTGACCCTGGAACTTGCCAAAGCTCATATTCTTAACTCATGGTCCATGCAGCCTGGCCTGACCCACCCAGAGGGTAGGGTGGCCCATGGTCCCTGGGTAGGAGGAAGCCTGGTATTGGGGAGGCCTCAGGATATGGGTCCTGATGCTCATGTGGAACATGGCCACCAGGTACACCGGGACTTCCGCCTGTGGCTTACCAGCCTGCCCAGCAACAAGTTCCCAGTGTCCATCCTGCAGAATGGCTCCAAGATGACCATTGAGCCACCGCGTGGCGTCAAGGCCAACCTGCTCAAGTGCTACAGCAGCCTCAGTGATGACTTCCTCAATTCCTGTCACAAGGTGAGGCACCCTTGGCAATGCCCTGCCTACCTGCTCTGGCCCTCACCCCTCACATCCCTGCCCCTCACCTCTCGCAGGTGATGGAGTTCAAGTCCCTGCTGCTTTCCCTCTGTCTGTTCCACGGCAATGCTCTGGAGCGCCGCAAGTTTGGGCCCCTGGGCTTCAACATCCCCTATGAGTTCACGGACGGGGACCTGCGCATCTGCATCAGCCAGCTCAAGATGTTCCTGGATGAGTATGAGAACATCCCCTACAAGGTGGGCTGTGGACAGGCTGGGGGCAGGGGGTCAGGTGCTTGTGTGGCCCTCTCATCCACCCACTGCACATAGGTCCTCAAGTACACGGCAGGGGAGATCAACTATGGGGGCCGCGTCACAGATGACTGGGACCGCCGCTGTGTCATGAACATCTTGGAGGACTTCTACAACCCTGAAGTGCTCTCCCCTGAGCACAACTACAGCGCCTCAGGCATCTACCACCAGATCCAACCCACCTATGACCTCAACGTGAGCACAGCCTGAGTTCTGGGGTAGTGGACACCTGAGTGCTGGGTGAGAGGAGCTGTGGCCTCTGCCCCACACTAGCTCCTTCTCACTGACTAATCCATCCCACAAAGACAGTCACCAGTGCCTGGTCAGGTGAGGCAGGGACAAGCCAACCCAGCCCCCAGTCAGGGAGGCTCCCTGAGGAAACACTGCTTCAGGTAAGGTGTGTGAGGAGTGGTCAGGGGCTGGGTCAGGCACTCGGGAGCATGGGTCATCAGTAGAGTGTGACAGGTTTGAGCAGCCAAATGAAGAGCAGGAGATGAATAGCAGTGAGAAGGGACCACCAACATGATGCCTCAGGGGCCTTGAAGTACCAAAAATAATAGGTTTGCCAAAACTGGTTTGGCTCAATGGATAGAGCATCGATCTGAGGACTGAGGGGTCCCGGGTTCGATTCCAGTCAACCGCAGCTACCGTAAGGCATCTGACTCCTAATTTAAAGAGACCTTGCACTGCCTGAATAGCTCCAGCACATCCCCAGTAGAGGGCGTGCAGGAGGCAGCTGATGGATGTCTCTCTCATTGATGTTTCTAACTCTCTAACCCTCTCCCTTCCTCTCTGTAAAAAAATCAATAAAATATATTTTTAAAAACAAAACAAAAATAGGGTTATGACCAGGGTGATGGGGTGGGGGCAGGGGTTGGAGGGCTGTGCCCAGTTGGAGGGCCATCACAGGCTGGGGCTTCAGCTGTTGTGCCTTCCTATCCCCCAGGGCTACCTCTCCTATATCAAAGGCCTTCCTCTCAATGACATGCCTGAGATCTTTGGCCTGCATGACAACGCCAACATCACTTTTGCCCAAAATGAGACTTTCGCTCTGCTTGGTGCTATCGTACAGCTGCAACCCAAATCATCATCTGTGGGCGGTCAGGGCAGAGAAGAGGTGGGTGACAGTGGGAGGGAAAGAGCCCAAGGGTTGGGCAGGGCTAGTCTCCCACCCACCACCCTGCCTGCTCTCTTGTGGGATGGAACTCTGTGCATGTGGAATCCTACAAGGGTGTGGGAGCCAGCCCTGACCCCCCACTATCTCTTTGCCCCTACAGATAGTGGAAGATATGGCCATGAATATTCTACTCCAGGTACCTGAGCCCATCAACTTGCAGTGGGTGACGACCACATATCCTGTGCTATATGAGGAGTCAATGAACACTGTGCTAATACAGGAAGTCATTCGGTAATCCCCTATCATCCCCAACCCTGAATCAGTGGACCACTGGGCTGTAGAGAAATGACAGGAAGGGATACTATGGGCCAGGTGCCATACCAAGTGCAATAAATCCATCCTCTAACTCAGCCACAGTTTTATTATCCCATTTTACAAATGAGAAGCCAAGACCCAAAAAGGTTAAGTGAACTAAGGTCACATATGTGCTAAGGATCAGAGCTGAGATTGGTACCCAGGCTACCCAACCTATGCTGTAGCCTCTATATTCAGCCATTGTTTTGGGGGTTTTTTCCTATGACCCACAACTGGGATGTAGATGCTGCTAGAGGGCCCTGGCCCACTGCCTGCCTCCTTGCTACTGGCCCATAGGTACAACCGGCTGATACAGGTGATTACACAGTCGCTGCGAGATCTGCTCAAGGCACTCAAGGGGCTGGTGGTGATGTCCTCGCAGCTGGAACTGATGGCTGCCAGCCTGTACAACAACATTGTGCCTGAGCTTTGGAATACCAAGGCCTATCCATCTCTCAAGCCACTATCCTCATGGGTCATGGATCTGCTGCAGCGCCTAGGCTTCCTACAGACCTGGATTAAAGAGGGCATCCCAGTTGTTTTCTGGATCAGTGGATTCTTCTTCCCGCAGGCTTTCCTGACAGGCACCCTACAGAACTTCGCCCGCAAGTCTGTCATCTCCATTGACACCATCTCCTTTGATTTCAAGGTTTGGATACAGCTAAGGCCAGGTCAGGTCACAAGTTCGGGTAACAGCCCAGACAAGAGGAGCCTAAGGCCACAGCTAGCTGACAGTCAGAGGACCCCTGAGCTGGGGTTGGGGGAAAAGGAGAACCAGGCCAGGAGTCCAAGGAAATCACAAGGGGCAGGTCACCAGCTACCCTGTTTCCCCAAAAATAAGACAGTGTCTTATATTTTTTGCTCCCAAAGATGCGCTAGGTCTTTTTTACAGGGGATGTCTTATTTTTCCATGAAGAATACAGTACACATTTATTGTTAAACAAAAAAAAAAAAAGGAAATTTATTACCTGTATACGGTACGGTAGTAATTGTCATCACAAAACCAGCTCACCGATTGGCCTCAGCACAGTCGGAGCTATTCAGGCAGTGCAAGGTCTCTTTAATTAGGAGTCAGATGCCTTACGGTAGCTTCAGGGACTTTATATTCCGGGGAGGCCTTATATTCAAGGGAGGCCTTACTATCGGGGAGGTCTTATTTTCGGGGGGATGCCTTATATTACAGCGAGAGGCAAAACTGGAAGTAGGTCTTATTTTCGGGGGATGTCTTACTTTTGGGGAAACGGTAAAATGGTGGGTGTGATGGGCAGGTAGGCAAAGCTCAGGAGGGAGTTTGTGCCTTTGGACCCAAATTCTAATCCAGATTCTAGGTGTTGATATGTGTGGGTCATATCTGTGTGCCCACCATAGGTATTGCACCAGTCAGTGTCAGAGCTCAAGGAAAAGCCAAAATGGGGGTGCTACATCCATGGACTGTTCCTGGAAGGTGCCCGCTGGGATCCCACGGACTTCCAGCTGGCCGAGTCTCGACCCAAGGAGCTATACACGGAGATGGCCGTTATCTGGCTCCTACCTGTGTCCAACCGCCAGGTTCCGGAGCAGGCCTTCTACCTGTGCCCCATCTACAAGACGCTGACCCGTGCTGGTAGGAGGCCCAGGGCAGGGAGCCTACACCACAGGTGGGGGCCCAGGCCTGGGCCAGCTCAGGCCAGTTAGGCTGATCCAGGTTAGATGAACAAGATGGCCGAGATGAACCAGCAGTCCTCAGACCAGCCAGGCAGGATAGAGGCTGGCAGCAGCAGGCATGGTGGTGCCCAGCAGCTGGCTCAGTCGATGGTGGCCCTTGAGGTCACCATCTGTTGCCTCCCTCGGCAGATCCACTGTGGGTCCTGGGAGCCCTGACCTAACAGTAGAGATTCAGAGGGCTAACTGAGGCCTGGAGAGGTATGGACCTGAGCTGAGTCCAACAAGATATGAGTGATGGCGTCAGTTCTCCCATTACTGGCTGTCCTCATTAGTGCGTTAACCCTGGACAGGCTGAGCCTTGGCCAAACCATCAGCAAGCAGACTTGCCCTTAGGCCAGAATTTCTTCCTTGTCCCCAAATCTGCCAAGTCCATTGCCTTTATCCTGTCCCTCTTTTTAACTGTGGCAGACAACTTAACCCTCTCCCTGTTGCCTGTTTCAGGAACACTATCAACCACAGGCCACTCTACCAACTTCATCATTGCTGTGGAGATCCCCTCCAACCAGTCTCAGCGACACTGGATAAAGCGTGGTGTGGCCCTCATCTGTGCTCTGGACTACTAGACTTGGATAAAGGGGTGGGAGCCATTAAAGTTGAGTTTTTTTAAGCAATCCAGCTGAATCTTACCTGCTTACATCAGGCCCCTTCTGTAGGACTCACTACCAGGGAAACAGTAGGGATAAGGGGCTACAGCAGCCTCCAAAGAGAAATGTGGTTAGCAAAGGGAAGAAGTGGCAGAGGTCGCAACTTTGATCTGCTGGATCTGTCCAGGTGCAACAAGAGGAGAGGGGACCCCTCCAAGATCCCAAAGCCCCTCCAGCAGGACTAGAAGCAGCCCTGCTTCAACCTAGAACCCGAGCATCTCTTCAGGGTTGCAAAGCTATCAGATTTGGTGAAAACTGTGGCATGTCCTTCTCCTCCCAAAGTGCACCTTTAACACAACTCTTCACACTCCACAGCTCACCCAACGCCACTCCTCAGCTCAGGTCCTGAATTCCAGGCCTAGAATCCCAAAAATCTCTGCCCCAGAAAGCTGAATACCCAAGAATGCATATTTCTCACCTCTGGTTTTTGAGTCTTGGACCCAGGCCTGGTTAGCTCCTCACTCCCACCTCCACCTAGCCTATAAACCTCAAGCCAGCAACCACAGGAGGGTTTTTGTTTTTTTTTAAGGAGAGTTTTATTCACTCAATGATCCAATATTTACATGGGGTCAAGAGGTCAGGCTATGCTCAGTGCAGAAAACTGCCAGGGCTGCCAGTTGTTCCCCACCCCTCTCCCAGATCATTATGTACAGATAAGGGGCCTCTTTGGATCTCTTTCAAAGCCATCTGGCAGAGGGTATGGGGTTATATTTGGGGACTGAGCTCCAGAGGAGTTCTGGGCCCATTACCCCTTGGCATCAGGCAGGCCCTCCGGGAACATAGGGTTTCTAACTGGTTGTCTTGGTCCTGCAGTCCCCACACTGAGTGCCTTGCAGAGGCTAAAGAAGCTGTTGTGGCAGGGAGAGCTGAGGGGTGCCAATCTTCTGCAAGCAGCCCTGTCTCCACTATCCTAGGAGGGAAATATGGTAATACTGAGGGGCTGGGCAGAGGCTCCTCTGAGCCCTAGGCTCCAGGACGGAGCCCAGGAGTCCAAGGCAGGCCCAGTGCCAGGGCCACAACACTGAAGACAAAGAGCCCCAGAACCCTGCTGTGGAGAGCAGACTTGACAAGCCCGACTATAGCCAGGAAGATCCCAATTCACCAAAGAGCTCAAACACTTCTCTCTGCTCAGGCCTTGGGACCCCAGCAAGTTACACCCCTCACCCCTGCTGGGACACCCCACTCCCAACTTAGCCCAGAAGCCAGGTCCCTGAGTTTGGAGCTCTCCCAGGAAGAATGAAAAGCAGACCTGGCTTCCTCACAAGACACAACTGGCCGCTACAGCCAGAGCAGCAGCCCAGCCCCAAGCCCCACTTGTTAGGAGAGAAAGCAGAGTCAGGAAGCCGGCTATGTCAACACAGTGGTGGCAAAATGGGCCAGAGCCCAGAAAAATAGACGTCTCTGTAGGTAAAATATATATTCTGCTGCCCACAGCCGGCTGTGGAGGAAGCTGCAGCACCTCACTTTCCCAGCTCCAGCTGCTGCTTCCTGAGCGCTATGGGCTTAACCTACCCGAGTACAATGCAGGGAATCCTGGCCTGGCTTCCCTTTCCAGGGTCTGAGCTCTCTGGCTGGAACTATTCAGTAATACTGGGAAGGAGGAGTGGGGCAGGGAAGGGGCCCTGGTGAGGCCACAAGGCAAGAGCAGGCTGCAGAGTTGGGGCCAGCATCCTCACTGGCGCTTGGCCTTGTAGGGGCGTGAACGTTTCCGTCGGTCAGGCTTCCGCTGCTTGTGGAGCCGGCCAATGCTGACGCCTTGGCGCCGTCGCACAGAGATGTTCTGCTCCACTAGGTTGGCCAGCATCCCTGCAGAGAGGCAGAGGCCCTTGAGCAAGTGGCTGGATGCCCAGCAGCCACCTGCTCAATAGGCCACAGACTCAGACCAAGAATAAAGGGTCTTATGGGGCCTCCTTGAGACCCACCGTTTGCTCAGTCCCCAGCAGAGGCCTGGCAGCGGGGGACCTGAGGAACATGGCCCTCAGCAGGGTATGATGGGTAAGACGCAATAGTGAGTACCCCCACCTTCTTGAGCTAGCATGGAGATGAACGTGCAGATGAACTCGTCATAGTTGTGTGTCCTTCTCTGGTCGTCTATCTGTGGGAGAAAAGGATGAGGACACTGTGGCATCTCTCCAGGGCTGTCACCAGCTGACCTCAAGAAGTCACACCTCCGGGAAGACAGTCATGGACAGAGGACCAGGCAGCTAGAGAAATTACCCACCTTGAACTTCTTCCTCTTCTCCACTTCTTCCTTGAGGCAAGCCTCATAGTTTGCAATCTCAGCCTCCACACACTTCAACAGTGCCAGCAGCTCCTGCCAAAACCCAGCATTGCACCCATGATGGAGGCTTGCCAGCACCAAAGCCACACTACTAGGAAGCAGCGAGAGGCAAGGGTAAGCAGCCAGAGTGCCTGGAGCTGACCGAGGCTTCTTCCAACCCAGATAGGCTTCACAGCCACCAACCTCCCGACCAAAATTCCAATCAAGAACCGAGCCCTAGCAGCAGCCCCAGGCCCTTCCCTCTGCCAGGGTTAAAAAACTGCAGGGGCTCACCTTGGGTGAGTACTTCTCCCCACTCAAGGGCTCACCGGACCTGGCCAGCCCAGACTTCTCTCTGCCATCTGCAGCTTCCACCACCTCCTTCTCCTCTGGGCCGCCGGACCCCTGGCTGCCCTGGCTTGGTTTGCTGGAGGGCGAGGAACCCTTCCCACCCTCTGGGAAAAGAAGTCATGAGAAGACCCATCAGAGTGCATGACACTTGGCGATCACTTGGCTACCTCCCTCTTCCACCCTTGGTACACCAAGTGGCCAGTGAGTCAGCACAAGGCGCACCTGTCAGTGCCAGGGGACCCAGCACACCATCCTCAGCCAAGTGCAGCAGGCCTGTGCTGATGACAGGACCCAGATCACGTACAGCACGATTGTAGCGTATACAGTCAACACGCAGCAGGCTATCATCTTCTCCAAAAAGCACCTTGGAGATGTGGGAGGTGACAGGGCTGGAGGGCCGTGTGGGGTTGGCTGAGCGAATGGGCGAGCGCAGTGGTGAGTTGAAAGCGCTGCCAATCTCAGAGGCTGTGTCTGTGCTCTCGTTGCTGGGGGTGGGCGAGGGCTGCGAGTGCATGGGTACTGCCACAGCCGGACTCCCAGCGCCGCTGCTGGTCTTGATGGACAGGGGGATCGAGAGGTCTTTTTGGGACTCTTTGAGCTTCTCAGCCAAGACGTTGATAGTGTTGGGCTGCAGCACCGACAGCTGCCCTTCCCCGGAACCACTCAATGGCCCTGGCTTTCCTGGCCCTTTTCGCTTGTACCTGTGGAGCCCAATGAGACATGAGCCAAGGGAGTGGGTCAGATGAACACACACCCAGCAATGCCTAGAACTGCCTGTACTAACCCTGGCATCCAGGGACTGACCCTGCAGCTCCTCATTCGGTCCAGCAGCCTGACCCAGTCATGCCAAGCCTGGCACTCTAAGCTCTCACAGCTACAGCCAAGTGTCCTCAAAAGGACACCTTTTCTATTTCAGCTACTGGCCTTTTGCCAGTGCCCTGACTTCCAGAAAAGCTACCCTACCCCATCTCCTCCTTCCATTTCATCCAATTCTTCCAAAACCTAACCAAAAGGCCATCTCCCAACAGAATATTTTGATGTGTGGTTAAATGTGCTCAGCCCTCCCTGCATCCCTCCAAAAGCTTCTTGGGACCTGAAATCAGCCCCTTCATGCCAGCCTTCCCAAACACCCTGTATTCAGCAGGTGCTCAGTGTTATCTATCTGCTGAAGGGCATTCTCAGATACACACTGAAACAGTCAAGATAGGATTTGCAGCACTCAGAGCCTCCAGCCTAGAGCTGAGCTGACCTGATGGCAGGGTTGGTGTTCTGCACATCGTCCTCCTCCTCATCCTCATAGTCATCTTCATCGTCTGAGTACTGCTGGGGTGGGCGAACTGGAACACGGTTACGGCCCACACCTGCTGCCAGGTCTTCCTCCTCCTGAGGCAAAACCCAGGGCAGCCATGAGCGGGGGGTCAGTCAGCCCAGGCTAGGCATCGCATTCACAGCCAGAGAGAAAGCCGGAATGGCTCTCAGGTCAAGTCCAGAATCCCCTAGGTGTTCCCGAGCCCAATTCTGGCTCTGGGAAAAGCTGCTGCCCACCCCACTACCTGCCTACACAGGCTTCAGAGGGAGTCTTGTGCCTTGATTTTGTAGCAGAGTCCAACCCACAGAATTGTACCAAGGATATGACCCAAAAGTTTAGCCCCATAGCTGTGTGGCTGGACTCAAAGTCAGCGGAGCTCTCTCTGCCTAAGCCCCTGCCATTTCTCTGCTTCCTAAGCCCCTGCCTTTGTGGGTGCTTCTGAGTACCAGACAGAGGAACCAGGTCCAGTTGGGGGCTGAACAACAAAGAATCACTTGATGACACTCCCGTGGCAGCACTCCCAGCTCACCTGCATGGGGGACTTGGCATAGTTGTGATTGTCCAGAAAAGCTGGCAGCCGCTGGACGATGGGAGTGGGGTTGGGGGGAACACCATTAAGGCTGCTCCCTGAAGGTTTCACCACCAGCTTGGGTTTGCTGGGAGGGCTGTGGGTCAAGGCTTGTGGGCATGAACCAGCCACCTCCTCCACACTGTCTGAGAGAAACACAGGCAGGACCTTCAGCCAGATCCTCAAACAAAGCTGTCCCCAGCCCACTATCTCCCCAGTCCTGTGACAACTGAGCCAGCTGGTTAGATGAAAGTCAGTCATGGGCCCACAGCAAGACAAGAGAAGAGCAAGATAGAAAAAGAAAGGGAGGCAGAAAGAAAAAAAAGCCTTGAAGAAAACCAGGAAGGGAATATGCATTACAGAAAAGGCACAGGGGCCTATGGAAATGGCAACTCTTTACAGATGCCTTTCTTTAGGGAAAATTGCTCTCCTTCCATGTTTGGACGGAGAGGGATGCAAGCACTAGGCTTCAGGCCTTCCATAGGAGCCTCTGAATCACTTCCCAAGTGCCTTCAGGTCTTCCAGGTCAAGCTATGAGGGGTCACTCTGAGGCCCATGAGAGGTCTTAAGACCCCCTAGTACCTGTGTGGGTGCCCTCAGAGGACACTGGGCCCCTGCTCGCCTCCAGAGCCACGGGGGACTTGCCACTGGATGATTTGGACTCCTCAGGCAGCTGGGACTCTTGAGACTTGTGGGTCTGAATCAGCTCTGGTTGTGTTACCCTGATCACCTAAAAAGGGAAGCCAAATCTCAGAGGAGAGAAGGCAGCCCCAGCCTCTACCTTGGCAGTTAAGGGCCTTGGCTCTTTCCACTCCCTCACAGAAAAATACACCAGTCAAACCAAACCTCCTTTTAGAAATTACTTCCCCTCACCACCCCAGGTCCCTCCTTTCCCAAAAAGGACTCAAATGAGAGTAGTAGTTAGTTGAAGCCCATAACCATGATGATTTGGGAATCATAGACAAATGCCCCAGTAAGGGAAGGAGAAATGGCTGGACAGGGACCGGGCAGGAGAGAGTACCCACCTGCTGCAGGGCCTCTAGTATTATCTGACGGTTCACCTTGAGGACATGCAGCCTGGCCTCATACTTGATCCTGCGGTCAGGCACCACCGCCATCAGGTTGAAGCGGATGTCGTGGTAGGGCTCCCTGCAGTCACAACTGCAGCTGTGAGAACAGTTCCCACCCTGGCCCCACCATCAGGTTGAGGCAGATATCCTGGCAGGGCTCCCTGAAGTCACACCTGCAGCCAAGTATAGGCCCCACCCCAAGAGGCAGGCAGCAGCTGACCATGTATACCAGGTACGTGAGCTGGTGCCTTCCAACAAGCTGTGTGAGGGACCCGGCAGGAAGTGAGCCAGCATACCTGGGCCACCTAGGGCTCCACCAAGTCCTGCCCCTTTGCCAAAACAGGCCATAGAGCAATGAGTTGGGAGCCCAAGATTCAAGCCTGATCCTGCCAGATTCACCATGGCACAAATCACCTGGCTTCTCTGCCTTGGTTCCCTTTTCTGTGTCCATCGCAATTGGGACACATCTCCAGAGGATAGGGTAGGCATAGGACCCTTACCCTGCAGTGGCGAGGCCAATACGCTCCATGATGACCCGCCGGGCCTTGTCTGTCCACTCCTCATCCTCACCCCAGGGCCCTAAGGAACACCAAGACAAGGAGTCAGCAAGTGGAAAGCCCTGAGTTTGGGCAAGCCAAGAATGGGAGGGAAGATGGAGAGTTGGAGAGTAGTTGAGTCAGGATTCAGGGCTAATAAGGCAATGCAGTGCAGGGTGCCATATAGCCAAAGCCAGATGTCCTGAATACCCACCCCCTACCACTGAGTTCCAAGCACCTGAGAACCCTGGACCCCAGCTCCTAAGAGTTAAGCACAGAAACCCAAAGGGCCCCCAGCTCAGAGTGCTTACCATGGTCAATGGGATAGACCTTGAGCCCATCCAGTTCAAAAAGCCGGCCTGTGATAGGCACATAGCTGACAAAGTGGAATGCCTCCATGGTCCGCACTGCACTAAGGCCATTCTGTTTCTCAGGGAGGTGGCGTGGCTCGGGCCTGGGGAAGGACACAGTCAGAGCCTCAAATGAAACAGTCCTTCCTTACCCCCACCCCAACAGCTCCCATAGCTCCCACATACCTCGCATGGCTATTATGTGCCTTGGCCAACTCCGGGGCATTGCCAATCGCATATCCTTTGCTCTGGAGGGAAGAAAATGAGACCACATCAGAACAACTTCTCAGCTGAGCCTCTAAGTGGGAACCAGAACTTAGACAAGCAGGCCTGGAGCTGTTCCAAAAACCTGAAACACAGGTTGACTCTCCTAAAGGACAGAAGAGAGGTCTGGAGCCCGCAATAGATGGGTTCTAATGGCCTTGCACAGTAATAAGCAGACACTGGGAGCAACTTGGCCTCCAAAATGCCGACAAAGTCCTAAAATTAGGTGTCATGTAAGCAATGTTCCTTCCCTCCCTAGGTTTGTCTCCTTTCCTGAAAATTGGGCCTAAAACCAACTGCCTTCCACAATTAATTTAGAGTCACATGTAGTGTAAATGAGCATGTGAAAAGTAAAAAGCCTTACAGTGCCAAATGTCATGTAGTGGCATCACCAGTGGCCCTGGAAGTCAGATGTGTCCCACCAGCTGTGAGCCAGGATTAAGGCCCTGTGGCATACCTCAGGGCTGAAGCCTTTGGTGAAGTCCTTCATACGACTCAGGGTGGGCCCCAGGTCCACATTGCTGCAGTTCAGGAGCACGCTCAGCAAGGCATGAGTGGCACAAGAGTTGGGGATCAGCTGTGAAACCAAGAATAGTCACCCATGCACAACATCCCTCAATCGGAGCCTACATTCATCAGGAATGGGAACCCAGAGGGGGACAGTCATATCTGGACAACAATCCTCATCTTTGCCCAAAGTTTGTTCATTGAATTAAATACCCATCAGATGTCTAGGGACATGGAAAGTAGATTCAGACCCCACACTGCTCTAAAGAGCTCAGTTCTTTTTGCCAAGGAACTTCCATAACCACCACCCTCAGTAACTGCCTATCTCTTCCTCCTGACTTTTCCCACTCCCACTTCCCAAGCAAAGAAAATAGCAGCATCCCACCCTCCAGATAGAACACAGAGCCCAGCACACCTGGTGGGCAAAAAACATATTATTCACAATATCGTCATCAATCACAGATGTATCATCCACCAAGGTAGAAACCTTGCGACGGGATCGGCGCTCTTCGATCCATTTGAACAGGAAAATGAATCCATACACGGGGCTGGGGAAAGTAAGAAGCAGAGCTAAACTAGCCAAGTTGGGGAAGGAAACCAGTACCCCTTTTTTCCCTCCCCCTATTCCCCTGCACTATATTACCACTCAGGTGCCTCTCCTGTAACCATCTCTCTCCTGGTTTCTTCCCAACACTGCCCAAAGTGGCCCTGAGCCCTCACACCCCAGAAGCCCACCACAGGCAGGCTAAGCATCGGTTTCTGGCTGTGGTTCTCCAGGAGTCCACCCGTGTCCTCATGAAGTTTATGGTTCTGGGATAAGAGAAGAAAAGCTGGAACCAATGGCCCAGGACAGGGTAGGAACAGAAGTTAAGGTGAGAACAAAAACTCTGATGAGGAACTGAAACACTAATTCTCACTTGTTGAACCCCAAGGCCTGAGCCCCAGTGCAGACAAGGAAGAAAATGAACACCCATATGAGCCCCTCCTTTGGAAAATAAAAGCAGACTTCTCAATTCAGTCATCACAGCGGGCCCTCCACACCTCTATTTTGCAAGACCACCAAAACACGACCCTGAGATTGGTCAACCAGGAGGGCCTTTTACGTGCCAACCTATCTATACAAGACCCTTTTGTGGAGATTAAAGGCACTGGCACACTGGCACTTTAAATAGCAATTAATAATTACAGCTGCTCAAAAGGCAGGTGGGATCTGGGTCCAGAGAAGGGCCTGGCTTCCTACTCCAGACCAGAAAAAGCAGCTGAACTATATTCCAAAGGATGCTTAGAATTTTCATCCACTGGGGGAGGTGCTACTACATAAAGGGAAATGATGAGGGGAGACTGGGAGAAAACAAAAATACCAGCTTGGTCAGGAGAGCTCCAAAAGAGGAGGGATGCTTCCTTGTATTAGATTTCACAACTTGGGGTTCCTGATACTACCCCCCTTGAGGGACAGACACCTCTAGGCCTCAAGGTGTGAAAGGCGGTCCTGCCGCCAAGCCACTCACCCCTGGCACTTGCTCTGAAGGTCATAGATCTCCTCCACTTGCACCCCTTTGACACCTGCGATCAGGGAAGAAAATAAGACGGGAAGGGCGGCTCCAGGCCACGCAGCGAGGGCGGGAAAGTGGGTCCCCACAGCCGGGTCCAGCGGGTAGGAGAGACTCTTACCGAAATCTTCCACCAGGAGGGTGAAGAGGCCTGGTGGGGCGACAAGCGGAGCGGGTGACGGTCAGGCAGGAGCCTCTCGGGGGAACCCCCCACTCCCCGCCCCCCAGATCCCTCCTCACCAGGGTCGCTCTCCAGCTCCAGCCAGCCCTTATTCATCTTCCCGCGGGGCGGCCCCTCAGCGCCATGTCCAGGCCCTCCCGACCCACCGCCGTACCGCCGGGAGCCCCCGACGCCCCCGGGGCCCCTAGCCCCACACAGACAACGGGTCCCACGCGTCACTTGCTCGCGCCAGCGGGATACGTCACCACAAGGCGACCGTCTCCCCCTGGCTTCTGGGAGCGTCTTCCGCCGGTTAAACTGACGCTAGAGCTCTAGCGCGGGGCGGGGCGATGCGAGGGGGCGGGGCGGTGCGAGGGGGCGGGGCGGGGCGAGGGGGCGGGGCTGGAGGAGGGGGCGGGCGAATGGTGTGGGCGCCAGTGGCGCGGGAGCGCGCGCGGCCAAGAGGCGTGGCTAGAGGCAGGGCGGGGCGCGCGGTGCCGGCACCTGGGGCACGAGGGGAGGGGAGGGGCGGGGCGCGGCGGAGGGGCGGGCGCGCGGCCGTTAGCCGTTCCCCTCCGCCAACGGCCGCGTTAGCGGTCGACCCCGCGGCCGCAGCCTCCCCGGGTCGCCGCCCGCGTGACCCGGCCCCCGTTGGCGCGCTCGCCCCTACGCCGGCGCAGTCACCGCGCGGGGCGGCCGCCCGTGAGGAAGTTACAACGAATACAGCTCCGAGACACAGGCGCCCTCGTCGACACCTGAACGGGCGGCCCTGGCCGGGAGCGGCGGCCGTGTGCGCAGTGAGGAGCGAGCGGCAGAGGCGGCCTCCGGCCCGGTCCGCACCAGCCTCCCTGCAGGCGCGGCATGACCCCGGTCTGGCACTCTCGGGATGCTTCTTGAGCCCCTTCGCCGGCGGTTACCTCTGGGGGACGATTGTGGCCACACCGACACCTATTTTGCAAAGTAATCGTTGTTTATTCTTGTGGCGGCGGGGCCGAACACGCTTATTTATTTTTAATTTTCCCAACAAGCTTTTACCCGGCATTTGTCCAGCAAAACAACTCCGTAACCGTTTCAAAGGAGCATCGCCCGGTTAGGAACTCCCGCCCGCGCCGCTCTGGAAGCCGCCTTCGCACCGTCCCCCCGCAACTGCTTTGAAGACTGTGGCTTCTTCCCGCCACCGCCGGTGTGCACAGAACTCCACCCAAGAAACGTCGCGGTCCAGCGATGCAAGGAACCCAAGTCTCAAGGTTTTATTTCTGTTGCTAGACGACCAGGACCTCCCCCAAACTCGGAACCGCCCGGTAGTCCGCTCTCGTGGACCCCCTAGAGCTCGCCCTTCTCTTCCCGCCTGTCCACGCGCTTTGTTGAGTAAGAGGCCACCCCATGCCATTGCTTCTTGCAGGTGCAACTCGTGGGTTAAAAGAGGAGACAGAGAGAGGAAGGGCGGAGTTGCCTCGGGTTGAGTTCACCCGGAGCAGTTGGAAGCCCTACAAGATGCTCAGGGCTCCCCAGCCGTGAGGACATGGTCCTGGCGTGTTGGTCCCCGGAGTGACCTGATCCACTTAGTTCTCCTCTCCCCTGACTAAACAGTCCTTCCTTCAGAGGAGTGGGTTTTGCTACTTTTGCCCCCCTGGCCAGTGAAAGCTCACTCTCCAGCCCGCTGACACTGGGGGAGGGGGCACTGGCGAAGGTTAAGAATAGGCCAAACCTCCACCGCCGCCTGAGCCTGGGCCGAGCGGTGTTACCTCTCATCTCCCACTAGAGGGAGCCCTTGCTTTAAGCTGCTGACTTACCACCAGCGCCTCCCTGGGAAGGGCTAGCTTGGCTTGCTTTTCATTGGGCAGAATTAAGGCACCCATACTTGGGGCAAAAGGAGACATTTTTCCTGAATGTCGCTTCGTGATTTTAACGGGCACAAAGAAAACAACCCGTTAGCCAATTCGGGCTGAGTGAGAGCAGTACTTCTGACTTTAGGCAGGTGCCTCTCTGTGACCTCCCTGTGCCTCAGTCTCATCTTAAAAAATGGGGAAAATCATGCCACCTAGTTTGGGGGGTGAGGGTGGGGGTTGTAAGTTAACATATGTAAAATGTCCAGAATAGTTCTTGGCACAATTTAATAGTTTTTGGCTATTACTAGCACTGATACTGGGTGGGTCCCTTATATTCTGTTGCTTTGACCCTGTGGAACTTGATAACCAACTGTAGGATTAAATTGCTGACCAAACCCTGTTTATTTTCATAGCTAGAAGAGCCTCTATTATCCTCATAATAAAAATAGAATTCAAGATAAGAGAGAGAGGCTGCAGCGAATGAAGCCTATAAAAGAGAAGGCATGTCGAAGATTCAGGTAAAATAGGTGACATAAGGGAATTTGGGATACATTATTTAATGGCCTGTGGTATACACTGTACTTTCCTCCCCTTTGCATGGTATTGGGACTGAGGGTTGGATAATGTGGAAGCACACACCATTGATATTTTAGAAGCTGCCTGGTAACCCATCCTCTCAGGAAAGTGCTGGCTCTTGAACCCTACTCTTAGGTTCATACTGGCTCTAACACTTGCTAATAAGACAGGTTACTTTATTTATTCATTCATTTCCTCATCTGGAAAATATGCATAATAACAGGATGCACTTTTTTTAAGTTTTTATTGATTTTTTTAGAGAGAGCAAGGGAGAGAGAGAAATGTCCATGTGAGAGCAAAACATTAATTGGCTACACTACCCCTACTGGGGATTGAGCCTCCAACCTGAGCATGTGCCCTGATCAGGAATCGAACCCTCAACCTTTTGGTACACCAGACAACACCCACCCAACTGAGCTACACTAGTCAGGGTAATAGCACTTTTAAGAACATTCTGTAGATTCATTGAACACATTATTCTGTAACACATGAATAATGTCTACAATAGGAAATTATTAATCCAATTTAGTATCATTTTATTATGCTTTGTGAATGTGATACCACCTGAGATTCAGAGTACATGGCAGAAAAGGGCATTTGCTCCAGAATTCATTCAATCAAAATAGTCAGTACAGGCACCAAGACCAGAAAGATAGACACTATCTCACACAATTCAAGCAACTCAGTAAGTATGTTTTATGCTTTCAAAAAATATGAAATAGAAGCCCTGGCTAGGTGGCTCAGTTGGAGCATCATTCTGTGTACCGGTGAGGGTACATACCTAGGATGTTGGTTCCAACCCTGTCAGGGTGTGTCCAAAAAGCAGCTGATCAATGTATCTCATATTGATGTCCCTCCCCCTCTCTCCAAAATGAGTAAAAACATATCCTCAGGTGAGAATTTTAAATATATATATTTAAATATATATATATCTATGAAATAGGAAAAGAAACTGATGTCTTAGTCTTTAGATATTATAGTACTTCATCAGACCATGGATAACATTTTGAGGGAAATGTTACAAGAGATGTTAACAGAATCTTCAAAGACTACCTTGATTTCTTCATTCTCTTGTATAGAAAATCTGCCAAGACGAGGAGGGTGACCCAGAGGAAGCCATCTTCAGGGCCTGGTAAGAAAGACTGAAGGTTTTGTTCAGCTGATGCCTCCCAATCTCAGCAAAGACTACCTGAGTAGGGTAGCCAACTTGGTTCTATCACTGTCAATCCTACTTCCTTCCCAGATTATCTAAGATGCTGAGGATTCAGGGTGCATAATTTTTAAATATCACATCCAAAGTTCAAGAAACAAGTTAATAAGGCCAATTAAGAAACTGAAGTGAGCAGTTGTAGCCAACTCCTTCAAATGTGGCCAAAATGACCCTCTTCCTAATACTGTCCTCCTCTGAGTATGTAGAGAGATGGTTATGCTCCCAACGTGAGTTCTTAACGTTCTGTCTTCCAGTATGCCGGCTATGCCTTCAAGAACCTGGGGATCCTGAAAAATTGGGGGAATTTCTTCAGAAAGACAATCTCAGCGTGCACTATTTCTGTCTTGTGAGTATA
Source organism: Lasiurus cinereus (assembly GCA_011751065.1). Classification (NCBI taxonomy): domain Eukaryota; kingdom Metazoa; phylum Chordata; class Mammalia; order Chiroptera; family Vespertilionidae; genus Lasiurus; species Lasiurus cinereus. The sequence goes on along the minus strand of JAAGEH010000125.1, from coordinate 360,364 downwards.
AGGCCCCCTTTGCTTTGTATATCTCATCACTTTTGCTATACAGTCTGTTGTCTGTTTTTTAATCCAGCCTCAGATCAACAGCCCTATTTGTTTTCCTTAAAAGATTTTTTTCTTTTAAAATCTATACTTTGAATAGCAATATATGTACCTAGTATAAAATCTTAACAACATAAAAATATGAAGATGGTGGCATAGGTAAACACCTAAACTGCTGCTTCACACAACAATTTCAAAACTACAACTAAAAAACAAAATGGGAGAAACCAAGATGGCAGCATAGGTGAACACCTAAACTGCTGCTTTGCACAACAGTTTCAAAACTACAACTATAAGACAGAATGGACACCATCCAGAACCACAGGAAAGCTGGCTGAGTGGAAATTCTACAACTAGAAGTAAAGAGAGGGGCTCACGAAGACTCAGAGGAGCTGTAAAAAGCTGAGGTATGGAGACACGCGCATGGAGAGGATGGGTGGTAGAGCGTCTGGTTGGCTTCCTCTAGCGCAGTGGTTCTCGACCTTTTTTAGTGCTGTGACCTTTTAATATAGTTCCTCATGTTGTGGTGACCCCCAATCTTAAAATTATTTTCATTACTACTTCATAACTGTAATTTTGCTACTGTTAGTGAATCATAATGTAAATATCTGTTTTCCGATGGTCTTGGGCGACCTTGCTAGCAGTTTTCAACCTGTGGGTCGCGACCCACAAGTTGAGAACCACTGCTCTAGCGAGAGGGAAACAGAGACTCACAACTGCACTGAACCTCACTTTTGACTACACTGAACCCCCAGTTCTGGGCAAGACTCATACAAGGGAGTCTAGACTGTTGTGAAAAGGAAGGAGTGCACAGAAACTTAAGGAAGCCGTGAAAGGCAGAGGTCTGGAGGTATGTGCAAAGAGGACTGACTGCTGATTGTGCCCCGGGCTTTCTCTAGCAGGAGGGAGACAGAACCTCCCAACTGCAAGGTCCGATTGCACTGAACCCCAGTTTTGGGTGATACCCTGGGGACCCAAACTCATATGGGTCTCCAGAACGCACAGAAACTCAGGGGAGCCAGAAAGTCAGAGGTCTGGAGGTGCTCGTGTGTATGCACAGAAAGGGCTGCAGTGATTACCAAGGGGCACTGAGACCCAGGAGCTGCCATGTAGGGCAGGGCTGACGGGAAGCCAAGGTTGTCTGCTCAGCCCTGAGACACCGCCACATCCAAGCCCAGCACAGAGGCTGTTGCAATCTTACAAGTCTTAAGGCTTAGTCCAGCACAGAAGTTCTCTGGGCACAGTCACAGCTGATCCTCACAACCAATTGGCTTGGAGGTCAATTCCCCCCAGTGATACCAACAACAACAGTCAAGACTTAACTACAACAAGAGTGTGCGCACAGTCCACAAAGGGTTGCACTAAGAGTGTCCACTTCAGGTAACTGGGGAGGCGGAGCTACTGGGCCATATAGGACACTTAGCACACAAAGCTACTCTACCAACTCAGGGAAGCAGCAAAAATGCAGAGACAGAGGAACAGATCACAAACAAAAGAAATGAAGGAAAACAAATGACTGGATATAGAGTTCAAAGCCATGGTTATAAGGTTTTTTTTAAGAATTTCCTAGAAAAGATGGATAAATTTAGCAAGACCCAAGAGGAGATGAAAAAGGACCAAATAGAAATTAAACATACACTGACTGAAATAAAAAATATACAGAGACCTAACCGCAGACTAGAGGAATGCAAGAATCAAGTCAAAGATTTGAAATACAAAGAAGCAGAAAACACTCAACTGGAAAAGAAAATAGAATCCAAAAATGTGAAGATAGTGTAAAGAGCCTCTGGGACAACTTCAAGTATACCAACATCAGAATTATGGGGGTGCCAGAAGAAGAGAGAGAGCAAGATACTGAAAACCTATTTGAAGAAATAATGACTGAAAATTGCCCCCACCTGGTGAAAGAAATAGGCTTACAAGTCCAGGAAGCACACAGAACCCTAAACAAAAGGAATCCAAAGAGGACCACACCAAGACACATCAGAATTAAAATGCCAAGAGCAGCTGAGACCGGTTTGGCTCAGTGGATAAAGCGTCGGCTTGCAGACTGAAAGGTCCCAGGTTCGAATCTGGTTGGGGACATGTACCTTGCTTGCGGGCACATCTCCACTGTGGGGCTTGCAGGAGGCGGTTGATCGATGTCTCTCTCTCATCGATGTTTCTGACTTTCTATCTCTTTTCCTTCCTCTCTGTAAAAAATCAATAAAAGAAAAAAAAATACCAAGAGCAAAAGACAAAGAGAGAATATTAAAAACAGCAAAAGAAAAACAGTTAATTACCTACAAGGGAGCACTCATACGATTCTCAGCTGATTTCTTAACAGAAACTATGCAGGCCAGATGGGAGTGGCAAGAAATATTCAAAGTGATGAATAACAAGAATCTACAACCAAGATTACCCAGCAAAGCTATCATTCAGAACTGAAGGGCAGATAAAGAGCTTCACAGATAAGAAAAAGCTAAAGGAGTTCACCACCACCAAATCAGTATTATATGAGATGCCGAAAGGTATTCTTTAAGAAGAGAAAGAAGAAGAAAAAGGTAAAGATAAAAATTAGGAACAGCAAATACATATATATCAACAAGTGAATCTAAAAATCAAGTGAATAAAAAATTAGATGAACAGAATAAACGGGTGAATATAATAGAATCAGGGGCATAGAAAGGGAGTGGACTGATAATTCTCAGGGGGAAAGAGGTGTGGGGGTGCGGGAAGAGGACAAAAATCATACACCTAAGGATGAGTATTGTGGGAGGAGTAAGGGCAGAGGGTGGAGTGGGAACTGGGTGGAGGGGCGCTATTGGGGGGGGAAAAGGAACAATTGTAATAATCTGAACAGTAAATATTTATTTTAAAATATATAAATCCTATCTAATTAATGGGAAACATGCAAATCGACCGTACCTCTGTTATGCCCACCAGCCAATCAGGAGTGAGTATGCAAATTAACACAACCAAGATGGCGGTTGATTTGCATGTCCTGGTGCAGAACAAAGAATGAAGATGGTGTAGAAGGAAACCAAGCACTGCAGAAGGGAGGGAAGCTGCAGAAAAGCAAGCAAGCTGGGTGGTAGAAATGGAAGGAAAGCAGGTGGGGCAGTGGGAGATGGGAGGGAAGCAGGCAGAGCAGTGGAGACCGCTACAGGAAGCTCTTCTTGCAGGAATCTTCGTGCAATGGACCTCTAGTATATACAATAAAAAAGTCTCTTCCCAAACAGTAGTCTCCATCTTTCTCCCTTTCCCCATCTATATACATAAAACCTTAATTTGCAAGTAGACCAAATGGTAGAACAACTGAGCAACCGGTGATCACCAGGGGGTGCATGCAGAACATGGCAGACATCGGCTACAGTAAGATGGTGGAGCAGGTGAATGGGGGGCACCAGACCAAGGTGGGGTGCCAGTCGCTATCATCTGGTGGTTACTGAAAATTTTTTGCTCCTGTGCCATGGTCCCACCCGGTACTCGCACCAGTTGCCAGCGCCGGCCCTGCTTGCATCTACTGCTGGTGCCAGAGCCACCACTTGCACCTGCTGCCAGCACCCAGCTCCAGTCGCGACCCCTCAGCACTGTCAGTGGGTGCGAGCAGCAGATGCCAGCCCTGATCGCCCCTCAGGGCTTCTCCACCTCCCCCTGCTCCTGAGAAGTGATCAGCGCAGCAGCTGCTGCTCATACCCACTGCTAGTGCTGGCCCCAATTGCTCAGCAGGTGCAAATGGGGCTGGCACTGTCAGCTCATGGGAGTGGCGGCGGCAGCAGGAGTGGGGCTGTGGGCAGATGGACTGGGGCCGCTGTGGGAGGGGCCAGGTGGGGGCATGGAGGATGGGCCAAGACCCATCCCTGTGCCTACAGCAGCCTCATGGCTCACAGTTCCTTTCAAGGTGCATGAATTTATAAATAATGTACCATATTTTCTGGCGTATTAGATGACTGGGCATATAAGACGACCCCCAACTTTTCCAGTTAAAATATAGAGTTTGGGATATACTCGCCCTATAAGACGACACCCGGCATATAAGACAACCCCCGACTTTTGAGAAGATTTTCCTGGGTTAAAAAGTCGTCTTAGCCAGGACCATTTTGGCTCAGTGGATAAAGCCTTGGCCTGCGGACTGAAGGGTCCCAGGTTCGATTCCGGTCAAGGGCATGTACCTTGGTTACGGTACATCCTCAGTAGCGGGCGTGCAGGAGGCAGCTGATCGATGTCTCTCTCATCGATGTTTCTAACTATCCCTTTCCCTTGCTCTCTGTAAAAAATCAATAAAATATATTTTAAAAAAACAAAAAAAGTCATCTTATACGCTGGAAAATACGCTATGTCCCCATGTAAACACTGTCTGATTATAAATAAGTATTTCCATCCTACAAAGTTTCTTCTTCCCACTTCCAGTCAGTTCCCTCAGAGATAATCACTGATCCGTAGATTACTTTTGCCTATTATGCTTCATATAAATGGAATCATACAATTTGTACTCTTGTGTCTGGCTTCTTTCATTCAATGTAGTGTTTTAGAGATTGATCCATGTTGTTGTATGCATTGGTAGCCTTTATATTCCCCAATAGTAGATTGTTGAATAAATACTTAATTTGTTTATCTATCCACCTGTTGATGGACATTTGAATTGTTTCCATTTGGGGGCTATTATCAATAAAGCAACTATGAACTTTCATGCACAAGTCTTTTTGTGAACATGTGTTTTCACTTCTCTTGGGCAAATGCCTAGGAGTAGAATTACTGGTTGTATGTTAACTATGTGTTTAACTTTATGTGAAGTTGCCAAGTCACTTTCCAAAGTGGTTGTACCAATTTACACTCCCACTAGCAATTTATGAAGTTCCTGTTGCACAATATTCTTGCTAGAACTTGATATTGTCAGTCTTTTAAATTTTACCCATTTTAAGAGCTGTGTACACTTTGCATTTATCTGATGACTTAAGATATTGAGCTTCTTTTCATGTGCTTATTGGCCATTTACATATTTTCTTTTATGAAGTATCTGAACAAATATTTTGTCCATTTTAAAAATTGGATTCTTTTGTCTGATTGAGTTGTAAGAGTTCTTTTTTTAAGTATGTTTTTTATTGATTTGAGAGAGAGAAGAAGGAAGAAGGGGAGCCCATATGTGCCCTGACTGGGAATCAAACTGGAAACCTCTTGGTGCATGGGTAGGTGCTCAACCACTGAGCCACACCAATTGGGCTTTAAGAGTTCTTTATATATTCTGGCTACCAGTCTCTTTTCAGATATGTAGTATTGTGACTATTTCCTCCCTGTTATGGTTTGCCTTTTAATTTTCTTTAGACCCCAGAGGTCTCAATGGGCACCCCCCACAGCTGAGATATACCTCTGGAACTTCAGCTGCTGTCTGGGAAGCCCAGCCAGCCCTTTTGCACCTCCATGCTCCCTACCAGTCTCTGTGCAGTTTCCACTTTTCATCCTTGGTTATCAGGGTTCTCTCCAGCTAGTCTTCAGTTGATTATTCAGGATGGTTTTTCTGTATTTTAGTTACAATTCCAGTTTGGTCCTGGGAGCATGTCAGTGTAGCTTTTACTTACTCTGCTGCCAATTTGGAATTTCTGATACAAGAAATTTTGATGGGAAAGAGAAGAGTGGGTGAATAAGTCTGTGCTAATTGCAGTTTTAATCTCTTGTAGAAATGTAATCTTAACTCGTCTGGGATTTCCTATTTTTATTTTATTAATGATGCTGTTTGAAGAATATAAGTTTTTAATTTTGATGAAGTCCAGTTTATCAGTTTTGTTTTTTATCATTAATGCTTTTTTGTGTGTCCTAAAAAATCTTTGCCTACTCATTGAATTATTCGATGTCTTTTTCAAAATCATTTGATTATATATCTGTACATCTCAGTGATCTATTTATGTTATTGATTTGTATGTCGATCTTTACATCAGTGCAACACTGTCTTTATTGTTGTGACTTTAGAGTGTCTTGAAATTAAGTATTGTAAGTTTGCAGTATTTTCCAAGATTGTTTTGGTTATCAGTTCCTTTACCATATAAATTTTATAGTTAGCTTTAAATTTTTCTCTTAAAGCCTTTTGGAAATGTGGTGTGGAAATTGCATTGTAGAATGGACAGACAATATTGAATCTTCCAACCCATGAACATACTATAGTATACTATTTATTTGGGTCTTTAAAAATATATCTTAGTAATTTTCTAATATATTTTTATTGATTTCAGAGAGTAAAGGAGAGGGAAAGAGAGAAACATCATTGATGAGAGAATCATGGATCAGCTACCTCCTGCATGCCCCCAACTGGAGATCAAGCCCACAACCTAGGCATGTGCTCTTGACCGGAATCGAACCCAGGACCCTTCAGTCCACAGGCCGACTCTATTCACTGAGCCAAACAAGCCAGGGATAGGGAGGAGGGGGAGAGGGAGAGAGAGAAATAGATAGGGGAGGGAGGGAGATAGGTCAGTGATGAGGGAGAATTATTGCTCAGCTGCCTCCTGCACATCCTACACCAGGGATCAAGCCCACAAACTGGACTAGGAATCGAACCATGACCTCTGGTTCGTAGATTGAAGCTCAACCACTGAGCCATGCCAGCCGGGCAGCAATATTTTTATTTTATTTTATTTTATTTTAGCAATTATTTTTAATGAAGAAAACTTACACATCTTGCCGGAGTCGGTTTGGCTCAGTGGATAGAGTGTCGGCCTATGGACTGAAAGGTCCCAAGTTCTACTCTGATCTGGAGCATGTTCCTTGGTTGCAGGCACATCCCCAGTGGGGGGCGTGCAGGAGGCAGCTGATTGATGTCTCTCTTTCATCGATGTTTCTAACTCTCTATCCCTCTCCCTGCCTCTGTAAAAAATCAATAAAATATATATTTTTAAAAACTTACACATCTTTTGTTAAATGTATTTATAAATATTTTGTGATTTTATGCTATTTTAAAACTTCATTTTCAGGTTTGTTGCTTGTATATAGAGATGCAATTTATTTTTGTATCCTGCAATTTTGTTAAATTCACGTATTAGTTCAGTAGCTATTTTTGGTGCATTTTTGTTGTGTGTGTGTTTTTTTAATAAATGCCTTAGGATTTCCTTTGTATATAATTATGTTGTGTGTGAATAAAGACAGTTCTATTTCTTCCTTTCCAATCTTTATGTCTTTTATTTATTCTTCTTGACTTTTTGTACTGGCTGGGACCGTTAATCTAGTGTTGAATAGAAGTTATGTGAGTAAATATCCTTGTCTTGTTTCCAACATCAGAGGACAGTATCTAATTTTTCACCTTTAAAATTTGATGTTAGCTATAGGTTTTTCATAGGTTCTTTTCATTAGATTGAATAGGTTCCCTTTTATATCTAGTTTGCTGGAGGGTTATCATGAATGTGTTTTGAATTTTGTCAAATACTTTTTTCTGCATCTATTGAGATCCTCATGATTTTTTCCCTTAATTTGTTAATGTGATTTGTTCTACTCATTGAATTATTTTATATTAAACTAACTTTGCATTTCTGATATAAACCCTGCTTGGTCATGATGTTTTATCCTTTTTATATAGCGCTGTATTCAATTTGTTAATAATTTTTGTTTCATTTTTACATCTACACTCATGAGAAAGATTGGTCTTTGATTTTCCTTTCTGGTTTTGATGTCAGGTCTTGATTAATTTCAGTGCATTTACAAGCATATACATTTTCAACATAAAAATCCACACACTATAAACAGTGTTTTGTATTTGTATTTGGCTTTTTTATGGTCATTCCATATTTAACATACTGATCTAGTTTTTTCTTTTTAATAGCTAATTGGTATTCCACGGTATGATTATGCCAAAAAGTATTAAAACAAATTTCTATTAAAGGACATTTAGATTGTTTCTAATCTTTTGATTTCAGAGAGGAAGGGAGAGAAACATTAATGATGAGAGAGAATCCGTTAATTGGCTGCCTCCTGCACACCCCCTACTGGGGATCAAATCTGCAAACCAGGCATGTGCCCTTAACCAGAATCGAACACGGTACCCTTCACTCCACAGGCCAACGTTATATCCACTGAGCCAGACTGGCTAGGGCTGTTTCTAATCTTTCACTGTTGATTTTTCTGTTTATTGAAATAATGCATGCTCATTGTAGAAAACAATAATACTTAAAAGTAAATATAAAACTGAAGTCACTCATATAGTCCAAAAGTTCTGAGATAGTGTTAAAATAGATATGTTTTAAGCTTAATTAAGAATATACGGCTATAATCCAAGTGTTAAGTTATCTAACCTTGTAGGGTCACCTTTTCTATCATGTTAAAATAACTAAATCCCCATTCACATAAGATGTAATTACTGCAGGAAGTCCAGCACTCTCTCCAGTATTTTTGGAAAGTTCTTAGAGTGGGGTTGGAGTGTTGACATTCTTCCAATATATGTACATATGCATTGTTTATGAGTACATAACAGTTTAGCTTTCGTTTTTAAATATTTTTATTTTCTACAGAGAAGAAGGGAGAGGGATACAGAGTTAGAAACATCATTGAGATAGAGAAACATTGACCAGCTGCCTCCTTGCACGCCCCCCACTGGGGATGTGCCCGCAACCAAGGTACATGCCCTTGACCGGAATCGAACCTGGGACCTTTCAGTCCACAGGCTGATGCTCTATCCACTGAGCCAAACCGCTTTCGGCCAGTTTAGCTTCTTTTTCTTTGATTTCCCATTCTAGACTTTGCTTTGGGGGCCTTTCTGAAACAAAGGGCCGTTTAAAATGTGTTTTTAAAGAAGAGTTTCAATTCTGCCCCTTTCACAGTAAGGCAGAGTGACTACAATCAGAACATTTTAAAGCCCCATTTTCCTTCCTATACAAAGCATACTCTGAGAAGAGTACTTATTCTATACCGAGGGGTAAATACAGCAGAAAGGGTAAGAGTGTGGGTTCTGGGGGCCTGGATGGTGAATGCCAGCTCTTCTACCTCCTTGCTGTGTGACTCCAGCTTACCGTGCTGCACTTCAGTGGCCTCCTCTGTAAGATGCGGATCAAATAGCATCTCTATCACAGGGTTGTGATAAGCATAAAATGATCAACACACGGAATGTTTCTCCAAAGTGCCAGCACACAAAAGCAGTCCTTACATGAGAGGTAGCACAGCACAAAGATGGGTAAGAGCTCAGGCTCTGCAGATCTGTGTCTTGACATGTCACACAATTTCTCCTATAAAATGGGGGTGGTGATAGTACTCGCCTCTTAAGGTTGTTATGAGGATTAAGTGAGTTCATATTTGAAAAGCACTTAGAGCATCCAACTTATAGTTAATGCTGCATAAGCCTTTATTAAGTAAATTACTCTGTAAATGCATATATATTCCACCAACCTCTATTTCTACTCTGTCCTCCTCTACCCCACTGCACTTTATCACTGATCACCAATGTTGACAGCCTGGTTCTGCTGGTCCCCCACTCCCCAGATTCTATCTAGCAAGCTGCTTCAGCGGGGCCAGTCTAACAGAGGTTTCCATGGATTCCTGCCTGAAGACATCAAAAAGGAGGCAGCCCGGGCTTCTAGGAAGGTTAGAATCCCCTGAAATGAGGGCCTTGGGTGAGGCCTCTTTTCATATTTCCCTGGTCATCCCTGCCTTGGTTCTTTTCCCCTAGTTGCTAATTTAGAAGTCAGAGGACTCCTGGATTTCCCAACTGGTCCTTCTCTTAAGTTCCATCCTTTGCTGGGGCATAGTATCCTAAGTGAGGAGAGGAAGCAACATCCTGGAAAAGCAAAAGAACTCAGTGCTGCTTGAAGCTCCAGAGCTTACAGGTCCATTGAGGAAAGGGAATGCTCCTTGCTTCACAGAATTTCCATTCCAAAGAATAATGTGCCACAAAATATCTGTTTGTCTTTCTTGGGACCCTGAATGCTGCCTGGGCTCTCATTTGCAGATCTGCTTTGTGTGCAAGAAAAAGGGAGCTGCCATCAACTGCCAGAAGGATCATTGCGTCAGAAACTTCCATCTTCCTTGTGGCCAAGAAAGGGGTTGCCTTTCACAATTTTTTGGAGAGTACAAGTGAGTGATGAAGGGGAAAAGTCGGGTTGCCCTTTTGCAACTTGCTTTTAATTAGCCGATAATCAAATCAAAGTCTAGTTCTCACGGGCCTGTTTTGATTCACCAGGGAATCTGTCCCTCCACTCAATAATGAGAAACAGTATCTTGACTTGGCAATTTCACAGGGGTTACTTCTTCCTTCCGTCCTCTTCTTAAATTACAAACAGCTGAGGTTCTTAGACAGCTGTTCAGAACGAAGTGGGACTTTCAGGAATGAGAGGGGCTATAGAGATAGTCCGGGAGTTTTGCTCAGTGGGAGAGCAGCTGTGAGAAGGCTGTTCTTCACCCTCCTTCTCCTCTCCTCCCTCTTCCCTCTGAGCACCAGCCTGGGAAGTTGATTGCCCTCCCTAAGTCAAGCAACTGAAAAACTCCATCAAGATAAATCAAAACCAAGTTTATTTACTCTGCCACAGATCATTTTGTGAAAAACATCGCCCAACACAGGACATCCAACGGGGGAATGTGGGAGAGGAAAGCTGCGTCTTATGTTGTGAAGACTTATCCCAAGAAAGTGTTGAAAACATCCAGAGTCCATGCTGTAGTCAAACTCTCTACCACCGAAAGTGCATACAGGTGGGGCTTTCTCTGCCCAGGGGACCTTCCACAATTGTCCTAATTCAGAGCCCCCTGGGAATGCTCAGGCAATCTCAACAGGAGGCCTGTGTGTAGGGCTGTTTCTAGGAAGTCAGAGGAAAGTCAGCCCAGTCTCTAGTCACCCTTGACCTGTAGGACCTTCTTCATGATAAGATTTAGACTGAGCAAAAAATTCTCAGGATGGCTAGAGCAAATGAGCTCATCGTAGAATGAGTCAAGTAGCCTCCAAATCAGTCTTGCTTCCTCACATGGAAGGAAAGAGAAACGTATTCAAGTCCCTGAGCCCTACTGGGTTAGCACTGCCAAGCCTTACAGCCAGAGATGACAGCAAAGGCACTCCTGGGAACTTTGTTAAGTTTTTGGTCCCTGGTCTAGCACCAGAATATGCAGCTCTCACCCTAACACCCAAACTCCTTTTCCTGTAATCCCCACTCAAGCTTTCTTAGCAACATCCTCTTTGTGAGATGAGGGTGGAGGTAGAAATAAGGTGATCAAAGGTAAAGTCTTTACAAACACAAAGTTTTTCCATGTTTCTCTTACAGAAGTATGCCCACACATCAGCAAAACATTTCTTCAAATGTCCACAATGCAACAATAGAGAAGAGTTTCCTCAAGAAATGCTAAGAATGGGAATACACATTCCAGACAGGTAGTGGAAACTCTAAAGCAGGAATTGAGCTAGGGAATGGGTTGCCTAGATTACTAGAGAGGAGGTGAGAGTGAGGATAGTTTAGAGAATGAAGAAGCAGCCAAGGCATTGTTATATGGTGAAGAGGAAATAGGTAAAGGGAGAGCTTTTCAAGTATCAAAAGAAAAGGGGGGAGGATTGAGGATTGGGGGATAGGCATGTTTCTGAAAAGGGTGCTTTGGGGATCAGAATTCCCTGGGTTAGAGGTAGGTTCTCCAACTCCAGTGTGAAACTGAGGAACCCAGGGAACTTTGTTAAGCTTTTGGTCCATTCATTTGGCTTCAACCCTCTCCCACTGTCAGGCCACCTTCCCAACCTTGCAGAAATTATTCAGGCAGCCTATTGAACTCCTTTGCTGTGCTAGTTTAACTTCTTCCTAGTTCTTCCCAGGAGGACAGTGGTTTCACCAACCAATTATGTGTCTCTTACTTTCTTCTCCCACTGCAGAGATGCTGCCTGGGAACTTGAACCAGGGGCTTTCTCAGAGTTGTATCAGCGCTATCAGCATTGTGATGCCCCCATCTGTCTGTATGAACAAGGCAGAGACAACTTTGAGGACGAAGGGTAGGGAAAGGCTTCTGGCTAGAAAGATTTCTCATCAGTGCCATCTTAAGAATTAGACCTTGGTACAGTTTTTAAGAGCAAAGAATTCACTTTTGTCTGCAGACCTCAGGACTCATTCATGCGCAGGTGAACAGGTCCCTCTGCAGGTCTGCTTCTTCTTGAGTCCAATGGAGAGATACTCTAGGCCAATTCTTTTCCAAATTTGTCTGTGCCTAACTACAAGGTCCTGAGATCAGCACATAGGCACACATTCATCATGGGTAAAATGTGCAGCAAAAGATGTCTGGGAAGCCCTCAGCAAAGGCCTACCCTGTAGTGACATCCGAAGCGGTAGTTAGTGTTATATTTGTGCCCACAACTCTTCCTTGTCTTCCTGTAGGAGGTGGAGCCTCGTTCTATGTGCTACATGTGGATCCCGTGGAACCCATAGGGACTGCTCCTCTCTTAGATCCAACAATAAGAAATGGGAGTGTGAGGAATGTGCACCTTCGCCTAAAGTCACAGGTGGGATTGAGCGATGGTCTGGTCTAAGAACTGGGGTAGGGTGCTGGGGGGAGATTTGTGGTGCCTAAGAAAGGAGGAGGGCATGCCACCAAATGGGGACTCCGTGGTGCCTTCATTTTGGGAAGTAAAGTGGCTATAGAAGGGCTTAAGGACCTGCACCTGGGAGAGAGAGGGCTGAGTTTTCCTCTCCCACCTTTCTTTCACCACAGACTACAAACCTGAAAACTCAGGTGGCATCCCCTGCTGCAGCACCTTCTACTCTGGGGGGGCATGACTGCAGAGACACCAGCCTGGAAGAGAATTCGGGCCCTTCTTGGACTGATTTGCCAGAACCTTCTTTAGTAGAGAAACCAGAATCCTCTGGTGGCAGGAGGGGCCACTCCTGGCCGTCCAAGGGTGTCAAAATCACTAAAAGCTGCAACAAATACAAGTAACAGCTTCTAAGTAATTGCTGCCAAGCACATTTGGCTACAAAGCAAGTGCTCCTCTACCAAGTTTGGGGAGGGAGTCCTTTGGGACTGTGAGACTATGAACAAGGAAAGCGAAGTCCCAGAGAGTGAGAACAGAGCAGTCCAGATGCCAACCGCAGAACATGTGTATGTCTATGATAGCTAGCATCTCTGCTCTTTCTGTTTGTGTCCCAGAGGGTTCTTTCTTCTCTTCTTCCACCCTAATCTGGTGCTCAATATGCCTCTTCTTACTTCACCCAGGTTTGTTATGCAAATAAAAGCTTTCTCTCCATTGGTGTCTCCTTATAAATTCACTCTGGATTTTCTCTAGCATAGTGAGGCATCTGGAGGATAGAATAAGGGAATAGGAAAACTAAAATTCAAGGACTCAAATGTAGAACTTTCGATTTAGAACATAGACTCTGCTTTGGAGGGAAGCATTTTACAGGGATATTGACTTTATAGAGACAGATTTCATCACTGTGCAAATAAACACACAGGTAGGTGCTCATTAGGAGGGAGAGCCAGCAAAGGAGTCCACACTGGACTGAGAATAGACCACTGCTACAAAGCATGGGGCCCTGGACTCTGTGCTCACGTGGGGCAGAAGGGACTCCACTACATGAGTGAAGACGCACCTCCACACACACCCACTCATCCTGGTGACTCGGGCATTTCCAGCAGGTAGGGAGTCAGGCCAAGATAGTTACATTAAGTAAGGCAGCGAGGATGAGAATCTGGCTGAAGGTCTTGGGAGAAATTGAATAGAACCTATCTTATGTTTGTTTGCTTATGATGACTATGTGATTTGGATTATTAGTAGGGCAAACTCAGGACCAGCACCAGATAGTGAGTTCTAGGGGGCTCACTGGGTCATTGTCACTAATGGCAGAGGATGGGGTTTTTGGTTCAAATATTGCTGTTCCTGGAGATTTATATTAAGTTGTGCATGGTGCTCGCCTTCAGATTTGACCAGTTTCACTTGAAATCACATGACAGTGGTGGGGGATCATAATTTGCTTCTTTTTTTTTAAATATATATTTTATTGATTTTTTACAGAGAAGAAGGGAGAGGGATAGAGAGTTAGAAACATCGATGAGCAAGAAACATCGATCAGCTGCCTCCTGCACGCCCCCTACTGGGGATGTGCCTGCAACCAAGATACATGCCCTTGACCGGAATCGAACCTGGGACTTTTCAGTCCACAGGCCAACACTCTATCCACTGAGCCAAACCGGTTTTGGCCGTAATTTGCTTCTTTTTGTTATTTAAGTATATAAACAAAGTAATACAGACTTTTAAAAATGTTAAGGAAGTACAAAAAGAGTTATAATGAAAAATAGTCTATTGACTCATCTTTCCTACTCTTAGTCCCCTGAAGGCAGCAACTTTCCACTTCTTTTAGCCACTTTATTTAGTAATCTTAGACATTATTGACTTCCTATTATGTTACATAAATGTCTAGCACCTTTAAACCTTCCCCCTTTCATTCTGTTTTATAATTGCATCACCATTTTTAAGCCAGGCAATATACCATGATTATTTTTCCTCTCCTGTATATTTTTTAATGAAATAAATACCTGCCTTTTAAAAAATACCTTTTTATTGATTTTAGAGAGAAAGGGAGAGGGAGAGAGAGAGAGAAAGAAACATCAATGATGAGAAAGAATCATTGATTTGCTACCCCTTACTGGGGATCGAGCCCACAACCCAGGCAAGTGCCCTTTACCAGAATTGAACCTGGGACCCTTCAGTCCACAGGCTGACGCTCTATCCACTGAGCCAAATCAGCTAGAGCCCCTGCCTATTTTTTATTTGCTATATTCTCATGAGTATTTCTTTCCAAGTGTTCCACATGACCAGTTGCTTTAAACTACAATTTTCCTTATAGGCCAAGCATCAGATCACTTTTCTAGAAGATCTGCTTCTGAGAACCTACTCCTCCTGAGCCACTGCTTCCTGGGCCTGCCACAGTTATCATCCTAAGCCTCCCCATGACTATGCCCTCTTTCTCCATTTTCTCTCCCATGAGTTTGAGGACTCTGTGCTATGCTTCCTATCCTAGATGTCCAAGGACTCTGTCAAAGCTCTGCAAGTGATGAGGCTTTTTAGTTGTGGACTTTTATTTCACAAATAGTATTTTGTTTGTCCTGAAGAACCAATTCTTGCACTGATCATTCACAACTGAAAAGACACTTTTCAAGATTAAGACTTTAATTTCTTAATCTAGTGTTTCTCCAGGCATATTCTCAGACATCTGGAATAGTATCTTTTTCCTTTAAAAGGAGTTAATTGTATACTAAAGTGTGAGAAACATCATCTTAACTAAAAGTAATGACAGAGCCCTCTGGACTCCAGCTGTAGTGGATGGGAGGTGGAGCTTATGCAGGGACAGTAGGGATTAAGTGGTGCTTTTTTATCACCCACACAGATATTTTAGATTTATAGAAAATTTGTGAAAGTAGTAGAGGGAATCCCCATTTATCCCAACCTAATTTCCCCTATTAGTAATACCTCACATTAGTGTAATACATTTGTCACAATTAGTGAACCAATGTCCATACATTGTTATTAACTAAAGCCCATGCTTCAATCAGATTTCCTTAGTTATTACCTAATGTCTTTTTTCTGTTCTAGGATCCCATCCTGGATACCACATAGAGTTGAGTCATCATGTCTCCTTAGGTTCCTCTTGGCTGTAACAGTTTGTCAGATTTTCCTTGGTTTTGATGACCTCAACAGTTTTGAGGAGTACTGGTCAGGTATTTTATAGAGTGCCTATCAATCTTGATCTCTCTAATGTTTTTCTTATGATTAGACAAGGGTTATGGGATTGAGAAGGAAGACATAAGTGCCTTTGTCATCCCATCATATTGAAGTTGCATACTATATCAACATGACTTCTCACTGTTGATGTTGATCTTGATCATCTGGCCAAAGCAGTGTTTGTCAGAGTTCCCCACTGTAAAGTTACTCCTTGTCCCCCCTTTCCATACTATACCTTTTGGAAGGAAATTAACGCTATGTAGCCTACAATGAATGAATGGGGACTTATTCCTTCTCCTTCCTTGAGGAAAGAGTACATAAATTATTTGGAATTCTTTTGCACAGGAGATTTTCCTATTCTCTCCCAATTATTTATTTTGTTAATCATTTATATCAGCATGGACTCATGGATATGTATAGTATATTTTGGGTTACAATTCAATACTACTTTATTTATTTTGTTGTTCAAATTGTTCTAGCTTTGGCCATTGGGAGCTCCTATATTCTTTTTACATATTCTTATTAGTGTGTATTTGGTTTGTTTTTTAGTACTGCTTTACTTTTTTGGCGCTTAAAGATGCCTAGGCTCATCTTGTATATTTTAAATACCTATTTTCACAAATGATGTGCCTAGTAGAATTAATTACTGTTTTATTTTATTGCTTAGGACCTAGAATAGATAGTTCACTTGTGATGGATTGAAATAAATATTAATAAAAATTTTGCAAAGTATCTGCTCCTCTCCTCTAATTCTTACCCTTTGTAAGAACCATAAACTAGGACTAGAAACCTCAGAATCTCCTTCTATGCTCAACCACCCTCTTTCTTGTCAATTTGACTATTTTTAAACGTTTGCTTTCCTCTTCATCTCATCACCAGTGCTCAGTTCAGACCCCTGGACCTCACAAGACTACAGCAAAAGCCTTTTCTGTACATGGTTTCCTAAGTCCACTCGCTTTGCTGACACAGCCACCCCTTTCCCTTCTGCAAATTATCATTAAGACAGCTGTTAACTTTTTACTTAGGATGGCCCCTGCTGAGATTGGCATCCAAGGCCTTCCACGAGTATGGTCCCATACAGCTGCATCTCCCAGGACCTTTCACCCCGGGCACTCTGCCCTGACATACTGGGCCCTCATTGTGGGATTCACAGTTCGAAGGGCCCTAACCTCCATCCTCAGCCTGATGGACCCAGCACAAGGTCCACTTCTTCATCCCTAGGTACTCTCACTGGACTCCACTTATACCCCCTTTGTAGCCCACATCATTCTCCATTTGGTCTACAGTTATACATCTGTCTGTCCTACTAGATTGGAAGCCCCTTATGGGAAGAGGCCTGTCTGTCTTATTAACCTTTATTCCCCTCGTTATGTCTGGCTCAGGATTCCACAATCAGAGGCAGTTTAATATCCACTGAATTGATGGATGTGCCCGTACCCTATATATATGCTTTGTTTTGCTCTCAAACACCAGAGGGCACTGTTCGCATGTTGTGGAGGAAGAATATAACCCTTTAGACCTACAAGGTTGAGAGTGGCTAGTGAAAAGCTTGCTACTATTTTTGGATGCACAGGATTTATTGCTCTTTACTTATTTGAATCACATCCCTTTAAGTTTATTCATGAATTGTGCTCCTGTTGGGTTTAGAGATTAGTATGAGAGTTACTAATGTTACTTCCATCACAGGTCATATCCTCAGGCAGGATTGCCTTCATGGTCTCTCCAGACCCACAAGTGGCCCTTCTAACCCAGTTGCCCTCCTTTCATCCCCTAGATGGGGACTACCAGTCCCAAGGGGTATGGGGCAATATGGATCTGTTTCTCTTCTGCCAAGCCCTCCCACCACACATGCACTGGCACTGCAGCCTGTGGATAGTGGTTTGAACGCTCTAATGACTTTTGGGCAGGGTGGGAGATTGTTAAGAAAAAGAGCACCTACATTGGCCCTGACCTCAAGTCACTGCATCAGCTCCTTATGTATTCCCAGGCTGGCTGAAGGTGAGTTGTAGCATCATGGAGGCCCCCAGTTCTGAGAAGGCTCCATCATGACTAAGCCAGGGTGCCCCATTCTGGAGAAGTTGGCTATTTGCAAAGTTCATTTATCTTATACATTTTGCTCCCAAAAAGCAACATGGAAATTGGAGGCCATAAAACAAAGAGTTGATGTTTTTCAGAAAGAAAAAAAAATTGTCTTCCCTTCTCCCTAGCCCCTTCTCCCTAGCAAACCCCTTCAGCCATGGGGTCCCTGAGCAATAGGACAGCGTGAGGCCCAGATGGAAGGAGTGAGGCTCAGGAACTCCCCACCCTTATCTGTGGTGTAAACTTGTTCCTTGAGGAATCCTGCCCTGAATATACTGATAAACAGGAAGGCATCGCGCCATCACTGTCCATCCTTCTCAGAGCATGAGACCCGTCTGGGCCATCAAAGCTATCCTCAGCCCCCAGGAGTATTTTAGAGGGGACTCCAGCCTCACCACAAACAATTCCCCATTGTGTTCCCCACCTTGGAAATCAGGGATTTGTAAACAGTCCCTTGCATTTAGGTAGGTCCTTGCCCTGGCTTTGTGCTGGTGTGTTATTTTTTCTTTCTTGAACAATGACCTTTCCAGTAGGGCCAGCCGTTCACACCATTGTCTGAGACCCTTGGACTACAGGAAACAGCACCAGATTCTTATCAGTTGGAGTGGGGTGGGGGGTGGGGGGGCAGGCAGAATGAACAGATGAGGTCATGCCCAAAGCAAGCTGCTGGTCTGCCATATCATTCTATACCTTTTTCTGTGAGAGCAAAGCCCCCCTCTTGTCCTCCTAACAGGCCAATCTGGGCTTTGAGTGTCCTTAGTATGGTCCCCTCCATTTGATGGCAGAGACCTGGACTCTGCTTCACTTTGAAATCCTCACCAGCTCACAGCTGTCCCGTTGCTCTGGTCTTCTCTCTCTGCCCGATGGGATGCTCTTCACAGTGAAGCATATCCCACTGTGTAAGTTAGAGTATACTCTAGACATCTCCCCCTCATCCCCTGCGCCCCTTTTCCCCAGGGAAAGAAATCAAGATTGATTGATCACCTGAGTCCCCTCATCAGCAGAGTCCCTGAGTATAAGCTGCCGACTAACTGCTGATGGCCTGGTGTGAGGATGAGGGCAGGCATCCCTAGAGGCCTCCTCCCTGGAGACGCAATGTTTCCCATCCTCAGTGGAAAATGATTTGTTTAAAGGCTGCATTGAAGAACCATTTCCTTAATGAAAATTCAGTGTGGAAAAGTGAAAGGCTTCATTAGTCTCTAAAGGGAGAGGGGCCCAGCAGTGGTACCCATGGCAAGGGCGGCAGGGGCTGAGAAATGGGAAATGGGCACAGGGCCACAGCAGCCATTGCCTCATCTCCTGTGCACCAGGGGTGTGGGTGAGTCTGGAATAGGAGACAGGAGGCCCAACAATCCCTGAGCTCCTTATCAGGTATTGTATCCAAACCTAGCCCCACCCATTCATTCTCCCTTTACACCAGGGTCAAGCCTCAGAAAACCCCTGGGATTTGATCTTGGTGTGTGTTGAACTTTCTCATTGTAGGAGCCCCTGCAGACTGGGACTTGGGTGAGGCTGTGGTGGATCCTTAACTCAGATGGAAATTGGAATATTTCTGAGCAATTACTTTCTAGTACTAAGGAGGAGATGTGGCTGGCTGAAGAAGCCTCAATTTGCTGGGCTAGCAGAAGCATGCAAGCAAGTTTTGGGGGGCCCATCCATCTCTAGTGACATCTGGGGTCTCTACCATTGGGAGAGGATAGCCTGGCAGGGGGCAGGCCAGGGTCCTGATTGGGAGCTTCTAGGGATGTCTGGGACCTGGGCTTAGCTGAGTAAAAGAGAAGTACAAAAACCATTTGAAAAAATAGAAAAGGGCTGTTTTCCTCATTCTGTCTCTTCCATGCCCACTACTCTCCTTTAAGAACTAGTATGTGAACAGCTTAGAGTGGATCCCAACCCTCCACAGAGGGCCACGCCAGACATGGGTGAAACAGGGAGGAAGTGGGGAGGCAGGTTGGGTGTGGATGGCAGAGTCCAGGCAGCCTGGCCATGAGGTGGCAGGTTCTGTTCTAGTGCCGGCCATAAAAAGCCAAGATGTGGCTATTTCACTTGGGAAGTCAGAGCCTCCATAGTTTACAGGCTTAGAAGGCAGAGATTCATAAATTAATCTCACATATTAAGAGAAAAAAATCTAAAGTTTCCCCAAATATACTCTTCAAAACACCAGAAACAGGAGATGCTAACTGCTCCATGGGGAAAAAGGGATGGAGGACGAAATGTTTTGGAGAGTTGTATAGTACACAGTAGGCATGCAGATTAATGAGAAATCATCATGGGCTTCTCTGGGGTTTCAAAACAGGGCAAGCAAGCAGGCAATGCACAGCTCCATGGGGCTAAGGAGGCAGAAATCCCCAGTTTTATTTGACCATTTTTGTGGGATAATTGTTCCACAGGACATCATTTTGAAAAACACGACTAATGCCCCTTCCCAGTTCTAAATGTGTTTGGGAAATCATAAAACAGAGACCCACAGACTAGGGGAAGTATGAGACTTAGAGGAAAAAGCTGGCAGAGGAAGATAGAGTGAAATCCCTCAGGCAGGAAACAGGACTTAAGATGGGAGGAGGGAGGAGGATGAGGGTCAGAGAGAAGTCCAGACCCAAGGGGTCTTCAGGGCAAGGATGGCAGTGTCGATGGGCGCAGAGGTGCTGCGTGCCCCAGGGTCAGCAGTGTATGAGGGCATAAGGGAGCTTTGGAGATCACATTCACACACCTCTTCCATCCAGCATTGTGCCAAGTGGGTACACGGATGATGCTCATGATTTGATGGTGATGATGGCTTTGGTTGGGGCAAGAGAGTTTCAGGTTCTGTCAGGCCTGGGTATTTGTGCAGAGACTTAAATGACAAAACTAGGAGCCCCAGACTGCAAGATGGGACTGATGACTAACCTGTCCTATCAACACCCCTCTATTTCATGGATTGAGAGGCCCATCCGAGCAAGAAGCTGGTTTCCCTGGTAAGGTGGGCAATGTCCGCCACCTTTTCTTACCTCCCTCCGGCACCAGCGGAGTCTGCTTTTTGGGCAGCAGCATGTCACAAGGGAGTGAGAGCTTCCACAGCTCACCCAGGAGGCCAGACTATGGGGGGCCTCCCTCCTCCCCAGAAACTGCAGCCCCCAGGCAAGAGCACAGTGGCCTTAATAAAGGTTGGTATGTGGTTTGGGATGAAGACAGGCATCAGGCCAAGTGTTGTCACAAATGTCAAGTGTTGAGAAAAAAAGCAGGGCTGCCTACGTGCCCAGCTGCCCTTTGCCAGCATTTGTTGTTGTTTTTTTTCTTGTTCAAGATCCTCCAAGAAGGTCAGTCTCAGAAGCCCAAAGGGCAGGATTTTCCTATTTTAGGAAGCAATCTCAGCTTGTAGACAACACCCTCTGACTCCTTCCTTCCCTTGATACCCGCCCTCCCTTCTAGAAACACCACTTAGGGTGGTCGTCTCCCTCATGGAATGGATGGGGAAGGCTCTTCACTTCCAGATCACACAGATGGTATCAGTCAGTTTAATACAGAAATACACAGATACAATAATATAATTATGTGATGTGAATAGTAACTTCATTCCTCTCCTTGTAGGTTCTGTGTGGTAGACCACTGTACTATCCTCACCAGAGCTCAGGGGTAGTCAGGACAAAATAACAATAGTAATTAGAGGAAGTATGTTCTGAAGACAGAAATCGCAAAGCCCATCTCAACATCTGAATACAAAAATAGAATTCATACATAGAGGCATTTTCAGGGGTTAATAACACATAGTACCATTGGGGGTGAGAGCTAGTAGAAGCTGTCCATAATTTTCCAAGTGCAGGTATTTGTTTAGGATTTTGAGCTCCTTATTCCTTCATTTTCCAGAGTAGCTTTCCCAGAGGACCCTACCCAGAGGCAGGCACGCCTGGCTCCAGCCTACGGGCCACTGAGGTCCTGCTTGTCTTCCTGGCTCCCCTGCGCTGAGGGGCAGAGCTAGCTGTCATCCTTCCTGCGGCTTTATCCTCTCTCCTTCCCCTCTGTATCCCCCTTTCCTCTTTCCTCCATCTCCCCTTCCCACAGTCCTCTCCTCTGCTTTTACCTGCTAATAACAGCCCAGCATCGAACCCCAGGCCAAGGCTTCCCAGAACGCTGTCAGGTTCCTCTCAATGCTCTGGCTCACTGCCTGTGCAGTCAAAGGGGGAAGGAGGGCTTCTTTCAGGTCCCATTTGGGGATTGAGGGCTGAACAGATAGAATCCAAGGCAGACTCAGTCTGGGTTTGAGTTCAATGGGACAGAAAGCCCTGTCTTGCTTTTTATCTATTTTTTTTCTCCTTTATTTATCTCGGTTTTTTAAAGGAGGGAATCTTGAACCTGATGCTCCTGTCTCCCTCCTGCCAGTTTTGTGCGTCACTAACCTGCTCATATGCAAGCTGGGAACGGTTTTTCATTTAGTCCTCCTCTGCTGTGTTCCCCAGTTCAAGAAAGACATTGCTGCCAATGGCAAAACACCTGCCTACATGCGCAGACAGAATGCATCCTGGCCACCTAAGCCTCAGCCCCAAGAACCTGCAGGACCTAGAGTTCTTATTAGCTTTCCCCCATATTTTTTCCCTTAAAAGAAAAGAGCCTTCATAAATGAACCATCCAAGACCAACCCTTATTTAGCAGAAACCAAAGATTCCAGGGTGGGAAACATCTGGCCTTCCCAATGGCTCCTGACGTAATTGATGCCATCTTGAATCCTTGAGCATGCTTCCTCCTGGGTCCCAGAGCCCATCCTGGGGTCCCACCCTCTCCCTTCTCAGAAGCCTCTCAATCCTCTGTGTGCCCGGGCATAGCCCTACCCCTGGTCCTGCCCACCTGCTGCAGCATGCTCTCAGAGCTGCCACATTGCCGCCCTCCCAGGTTGTGGGTTGCTTGCATTGCCCTGGCAAGACAGCCCACTCCTCCCCAGCTAGTCACACAGTTGGGGAAGACATTGTCCTAGAACCCATTCTCACCCTGCTCGTCAGCATGGAGACCCTGATGGGATGAGCATCCCAGGAAGCCTGGCCTGCAGCTCAGGAGCCTGGGGAACGGAAGTAGGGCCTAAGGCCCAGCCCACCCCCAGGTTGCAGGGAGTCTAGCAGTCTATGCTTCTGTGATTCTGTGATGGAGAACAGGCGGTGAGCAGTGGCAAGGGACCACCAAGCTATCAGGGCACAATGTGTGTGGGGGTGGGTGGGTGGGTGGGGTCTGCCTTCTCAGCATCTCCTCTTTTCCTCCCCAGCTCAGTCAGTGTAGGTCTTCTAACCATTGCCAGCTTAGAGGCAATGTCCACCATCCTCTGGCTGCCTAAGGGCACCCTGCCAGTACCTCCTCAGAGGCACACTCTCGCCTACTCTAAGGGTTACTCAGAATGGCCTTTGTTCTGCAGCTGGGAAAGAACCACCAGCCCTCTTGCCTCTGGGCACAACCGGAAATGCACTCTGGGGACCACCTCTGAGAACAAATAGCAGGCTCACTGGGGTTGCCAATGGCCAGAGGGTGCTGGCTCCATCTGGAACTCAGAGCAGAAAGGTGCAGGAACAGACACAGGATCCCTCCATCAGGTCCCCAGCCTTTCCTGAAGCGGCCTGGTGCGGGTTTAGGGGGCAGAGACTCGAATCTGTAAGAGGTGATCAAGCCTGCTGACCCCCTCTGCCCTTGCTGGGTGGATGGGAGACACTGGGGGCTGATACTGGGCCACTCGGCCCATCCCAACCACCCCCTCCTCCACCTTCTATGTGGCCTCCACCTCCCGGGGTGTCCGATTCCGCTCGGCCTGCATCCGGCTCTTCACCTTCTTGCCCAGCTCCAGCCCTGCCCAGCTCTTGCCCTTGGCCGGTTTGCCGCGGCTCCGGGAGGAGCACCACATACGCTCACAGTACTCATCCACCCGGGGCAAGTTGGCAAAGCCGATGAGCTGCAGGATGTCCTTGTACCAGGCCTTGAATGGGGTGGAGGCCAGGCCGCCCCGGGCTGGGGGCTCCTCTGGCCTCTGCCCCCTGTGGAACAGGCTGTTGAGCTGCGCAGCCACGATCACCTCCAGAGCCAGGCGGGCCACAGTCTGGGAGAAGCCATGCTCCAGTGTAGTGCAGCTGTAGGTGCCCTCATCCAGGCGGCTGAGCCTGCGGATCAGCAGCCCCTGCTCCGTCTGCAGGACTCGCTCATCTGTCTTCACCTGCTGGCACCAGGAGGGTGTGAGAGGCCATGGAGCAGGGCACACACCATCAACTTCTCTGAACCCTGCTTTTCCAGACGTGCCAGTTCAGGGCCCAGATGTGGGCACATCCCTGTCCATTTTTCCCTTCCCAGGGAGGGACGAGCAGCTCAGCAGGCTCAGCCTCCTGGAGACTAAGCTAATTGCAGGCAGGGCTTCACCTTCCCATAACCCAGGCCATGGCCTGGGAAGGGGCTTTTCTAAAATTGGTCTGGTTCCTCTCTAGTCAAAGCTCTGGGGCACCTATCTTGGCCGTGGGGAGCTGCAGGTGGGCACTGGCACACATTCCCAGTGAACAGAGAGGGTAAGAGGGTATATATGGGCTTTTACTCAGGGGGTATGTAACCCTAGCTCCAGGACTGGAATTCCCCTTACTCTACACGGTCTGCATTGTTCACTTCCCCCATAGCACAGGGCCCACAGCCTCAGCCAGGGTGGGCCAAGCGCCCATCACAGTGTGGGAGGCGGGAGTGCTGTTCTGACCCAGCCCGTCTCTGGCCAGCTGCTGTCTGGGCTTTAGTCTACGCGTCTGGATGTTGAAGCTCGCCTGCTTGGACAGTTAGTGCTGTGTAATTTCATCTCGTTGCTTCCCCTGGCCTGGCCTTGGGGGAGTCTCTCAGTGCCTAGCCCAACAGCTGGCCAAGGCCGGCCTCCCCCAGATCCCAAGCTGAAGGAGAACCCCTCCTGTAACCAACCCGTTCCCTCCCCTCCCTGCCTCTGGGAGCTCTTGGGAATTATTCCTCACCCTGCCCTACCCACACCCATCCTCAGGCCCCAGACTGAAGCCATCTCTGGGGTTGACAGAACTTTCCAGATGAGGGTGGAGAGCCTGGACAGACTGTTGGACTTCAGGGAGGAAGTGTGGGGCCAGGCAGTGTGGTTGTGGGGGGAGTGGGGAGGGGCGGTAAGGGCCAGTGGTCAGGGGCCAGGGGCACAAGCCTGGGGCAGAGGAGGACCAAGAGCCCCTGGGGAAAAGACCCCCCTCAAAGATGAGCCATATATGTAAGCCTGGGACTTCCTGAGCAGCCCAGACTCCCCTCCCCCTCTTCCATCGCTGCTACCCACCCACCCCTCAGAGCTCAGCTCAGTGCCTTGGGAGTCGGTGGGCTCCCTGCCGCTGGAGTGGTTCCAGGCACGTCTGGCCCGGGTGTTCCCAGATGGCAGGAGAACAGCACCTCATCCCAGGCAGCCAGGGGCCGAAAGCAGTTTTCTTCAATTGAACTTGGCATGTTCCTCTCAGAACCCCTTCCTAGGACTCAGGACTTGGGATTCAGGGAGAGATGCCACCTAAGGATACATGCAAACTGGAGGCAGGATCCTCACTCACCTGGTCGGGCCCCTGGTCCCCCGGCCTCTGCAAGAACCAGCGCACAGCTGCCTGGGGAGACTTGGGCAGGCACTCCAGGAAGGTGCTGTTGTGCTCCGTGCCGAAGACCATAGCGGTGGCCACTGGTCCTGCAGCCTTCTCTGGAGGAAGGTGGAAGTGGCTCGTCTCAGGGACTGTCCAAGAGTCCCCGCCAGTGATCCAGGGACCTCAATATCCATCAGTCCCAAGCCACTCACTCTGTCCAAAGACGCCCACACACATATAGTGACAGAGCCACTCATATAGGGAAGTTAAGGGCTGTTACAACAGGACAAGTCTGAGGCCCCACTTCACAAGGGCTGAGTCCAGGCCACGGGGTGAGTAGCTACCACTCACCTTCCTGACTCTGGCCCAGGCACTGTAGGGCAGGGTTGCCATGCCGGATGTCCTGCCGGCGGAACCGTCGCTTGCTGGTGCCAGGCCGGTAGCGGGTGCAGGAAGCACCATCCCAGGCGCAGTATGGGTCCCTGGCCAGGCAGCACTCTGCACAGGCACTGCCGTAAGTTTCACACTGGTGCAGCCTCAGCCGGGCCACGCCCAGCCTTGAGCCCACGTACAGCATTTGCTGGGGAGGGACCCAAGCAGAGCCCACAGTGAGCCTGGGCTTCCCCAGAAGCTGCTCGGCTCCCAGCCCCCAGGGTTTCCTGAGATCCCTGCCATTTTCAAACAGAATCATGGGTGTATTCCCAGGAACAAAATGCTTATCACCCACACAATGTACCCCAGACCCTGTGCTAGGACATGTAGAGGGTGAGCAGACCTGGGGTCCTTCCTCCAAGGGGCTTCACCTCGTCCTCTCCCCCAATGGTCTTTATCCTGACTTGCCTCTCGCCTTAGAGGGGCACTCCGCTTTAAGTAATCCCAGGACCAATGTCAGGACCTCCCCAAAAATAAACCGGACAGATAAACTGGGGAAGATGGTATGTGCCGCTTATAAAAGGACACAGCCATCCTCTAAGAAGTGGCTCCCCTTCCTTGCTTGATTTCAAGTCTGGATTTTTGTTTTCCCCCGAGGAGCCAGTATTTGTGGATCTCCCCTTATCTGAACAGCCTCACTTACTCAGGGCCTCCCACTGCCCACTGGCATGGAGATGTCAGCTCCCAGCTGGATCCCAACCCTCTGCAGGGCCTGACCAGGCAGCCCAGCGCCTGCTGCTTGCTGCAGGGCTTTCCAGCGGACACTGGCAGTGTTCAAGGAGGCTCTGGCGGGCTGGGGAGGGGAGGAAGGCGGCAGCTGCTCTTACCCTTTTCACGGAGATCTCCATCTCAGTGATGGCTGTCGGCACCTGAGGAAGGAGCAGGGTCTCAGGGGGCAGGGGTTGGAGAGTCCTCCACTGCACCCCCGCTCTCAGTCTCCTTTAGCCCCTGGGTGGGAGCTCCCATCTCCCAGCCTGGGTCAGTGCATGCCCTGGCTACTAAGGCCAGACAGTCTTTCCCAGAGGTCAGGTTTTAAGAAAGGTCCCCTCACCCTGGCTGGCCTCCAAGTAGGAGTAGGAGGCTTGGCTGAAAGCACCAATCTCCAGTGTCCCTCCCACAACCCTGTTCCCAGCCATGAAGCAGCTGTTCCAGCTCACCGTCCCATGTTGGGAGGCGTGGTAGTCCCCCTGTCTGATTCTGTAAAGGGGCCAACAGAACCTCGTGGGCACTTGGGGTCTCAGCCACCCCTCTCACAGTGACTTGTGCCTATCAGAGCTTTGTCCAGGGGTGCTCACCTTGGCCATTCCCATCTGGGCCCCCCAACTTTCAGCTCACAAAGTGCATCTCCAGGCCCCTCGGTCATTCAGATACATCAGCAAGGCCTCTGCAGTGGGGTGTCATCCCTTTCATCCCCACTGGCTGCAAGCTCAGTCAAGACAGTCCATCTCCCTCCAGTGCTTTGCTCCTGCTTCCCTGTAGCCAGGCTAGACCCAGGGACCCCCTCCCATCAGCCCCTCCCTGCTCACCTTAAACACCTGGAGCTCCTCCAGAACCACCTCCTCAGGCTCAGCTGAGTCCCCAGACTGGAGGGCCATGACCTTGAGCACTGACCCTGAGTCTGAGATAGGGAAGAAGGGGTCAGTAGGAGAGGAAGGAGCAGCCTGGGCTCCCGCACACCTCCCCAGTCCAGCCACCTTACTCAGCCCACCCACCGGTTCCCAGGAAGATGACATCATAGGTCCCGTCCTCTGCCTCCACGCGGTCCACCACGATCTGGCGCAGCTGCTGGGTCAGGTGGGTTTTGACGAGGACAGGGCGGCCCCGCCGAGGCCGCACGGACCGAAACATGAGTGGGTGGGCTCGGGCAAACTGCAGCACCTCATCCGGGTAGTCCTTGGTGCTGCCAAAGGGTCGCCCCGGCTGCGCAGTCATCTTGCTGGGGCACTGTGGCAGCAGCAGAGGGAGCACCTGGAGTCCTGGGATCACACATTCCCACCCAGCCTGTCCCATGCCCCACTGTCTGGGCATGCCAATCTCGGAGGGCTGCTCTCCCCTGCAAGAGGCTCCTTAAGGCGGTCAGGGCTCCCTGCCACACCTCACCTGACACCTCCCCCCCGCCCCCCCGCAGGAGCCCTGGCTCCCAGCTGCTATGGAGCTTTGTGCAGACACAATGCTGTCCCAACTTAGAGCCCCCTGGCATCTCTGCCCTGGCCGGCCAGGTACTCACCACGCCAGGGCGGGGGAAGGGCACCTTGCCCCCATAAGGCCCCCACTGGTGCTGGGGACCATCTTGATGGGCAAAGGGCCCCTTGAAGACCTCCCAGATGTCCTCCATGTGGTACAAGCAGACTGCAAAGCCCTGGAACACAGCACTGCCGAGGGCAGACAGGGACAGTCAGGCCAGGGTGGCCGTCAGAGGGGAAGGGCGCGGCCTGGCTCTGTGGGCAGGGCGGAGGGCGACAGTGCCTGCCGTCAGCAGAAACCGAAAAACAATAATCCCCGGGCGGAGGTAAAGAGAGGGAAGCAGAAGGTACAGCCAGTCACCAAGTCAGGGACGGAGGCAGGGAGCCAGGGCAAAGCTGGGATTTGAAGGTAGAAGTGCGACAGAGGAGGCGGGTACGGAGCCCAGGCCGGGGCGGGGCGGGGGGCCAGTGCGCCCACCTGACCGTGCTGAAAAGCGCGTACACCTCGAGGTTCTTCCCCGGCTTGGGCCCCAGCAAGAACACATCCTCTGGGAGACAGAAGGCCACTGCTATTGTCCCCACTCGCTGGCTCTGGGCCTCCCCACTCCGCCCCCCCAGGCCTCCCTGGGCCCTGCCCTCACCCAGCTGGTCAAAGTGGGTCTCGGCACTACCGGGACCGGGCACCGAGCAGACCAGCCTGGCCTTGAGGAAGGTGCTCCACTTGTTCACCAGCACCCGCTGGCCGCCAGCGTCATTCTGTGGGTCGGAGGCCAGGGTCAGCCTCGGGCCCAGAGGATGGCCCTCCTCCCCTCTTTCACCCTCACCCTCAGGGCAGAGGCAGGGGCACGGGCTCACACCCTCGCCTCAGTTTCCCCACCGCTGAGGGTGGGGACAGGTTGGGGAAGAGGGAGTGCAGCAAGGACTTCCCCGCCCCCTCCCCGCTCTCACCACGCAGACGCGGCCCACGCGGCTGACGGTGACGTGGCCCGGGCCCCCGTCTGGCGAAGGGACAGTCTCCGAGAAGAAGAAGTACACCTTGTCATCCTTCTGGTCAGAGTTGTCCGCAATCCGGGCGGCCATCACGAACCGGGGGTCTGGGTGGGGGGTGACAGGGTGAAGCTGGTGGGGGAGCCTCCTGGGGAAGACAGGTGGCTGAACCCAGTGGGGCAGGTGCTGTCCCACTGGAGGCTGGAGTCTCAGGTGGTAAAGGGGGTGGGCTGCCCCTCCTGTCTCCATTCCCGCACCAGCTCTCCTGCCTCCTGCCCATGCTGGGGCCGATCCCGGCCAGCCTCGCCCTCAGCAGGCCCCAGACTCACCATGCAGGAGGTTCTGGTCAGAGTCAGAACGCAAGGCCGGCCGGGGACCCCCACTCCGGAAGATCATGGCCTCGCGCCCCAGGAAGTCGGCAGTGAGGCCCGTGTACAGCTCCCCACCTGGGGTGGGTGGGCAGAGTCAGGGGAGGAGGGCCCAGCCCCCACCCTTTCCCCAGGACGTCAGCCGGCTCCCACCCTCCCTGTGCCCGCCCAGACCTGAGCATCACCCACCTACAAAGGTGCTGGCGAAAGGACGGCTGGGCTCATGCGGGCACCGCCCTCGCCCACTTTCAACACTGTGGGCCTCCAGGTGAAGTACATGCTGGGGAGAGGGAGGCAGGGGTGTCACCTAGGAACGTAGTACCAGTCTCCCCCACCACCCCCCAGGGCAGTGGCCATCTCGCATTGCGTGCAGCTGGAGCATGGGGGGCGGTGAAGCCACCCTCAACTCAGGGCCTTGGCGGTGGGGTTAGCTCTGGCACAAAGGCGCCTTTCAGGCCTCTGAAACCTCTGCCCCAACCCAGGCTCCGCGGGGAGGGCTCGGGCCGCCTGGAGGAATGTCACTGCTCCCCAGTCCCTGTGGGGCCCAAGGCTCACCTCCCCACGGTGCCCAACCGCGATGAGGGCACAGGTGGGATGGAAGGCCCCAGTGCCACATGCCAGCAGGTGGGTTCTGTTGTGGGGCTGCAGCACCCGCACGAAGTTGGCACACTCCGTCTGGTGGGGTGGGAAGAAGGAGCTGAGGGGCTGCTCACCATCTCCTCAGGTCCCAAGGCTGGGCCCTGCCTGGCTGACCAGCCCTGGGGGACTGTGCTGACATTCTTTTTTCTTTTGAATCCTCACCCGAGGATTTTTTCCCATTGATGTTTAGAGAACGTGGGAGAGAGAGGAAAAGACAGAGAGAAACTTCGATGTGAGAGAGACACATCGATTGGTTGCCTCCTACATGCACCCCGACCAGGGCCCGGGCCAGGGAGGAGCCTGCAACCCAGGTACATGCCCTTGTCTGGAATCAAACCTAGGACCCTTTGGTCTACAGGCCGATGCCCTATCCACTGAGCCTAACGGGCTACGGCTAGGATGACATTCTTCATGGATCTTCAAGAGCCCTCTGTGTCTGTTTCAAATGACCCCAGACAGGCTACCCTGGGTGTAGGTCAGGACTGAGAGCAGTCACTCCCGAGGGCACTCACCAAAGGGTCTCGTCCCTTTCGAACACACTCCTCCTTCTCTCCTGGCTGCGGCGGCCACAGCACCTGAAACACAGCCCTGGCTGACTCCCAAACTCACAGCCTCAGTTTCCCCATCCAGCCCCCCATCCAGAGTTGCCCAACTCTCAGACAGATCCTCTCCCCAATCAGCCCAGCTCACCTCCCGGGGGTCTGCCCATGGCTGGTCCAGCTTCAGAGAATAGATGGCATCGCGACCCCCCAGAAAGAGGCGGTCTCGGTACTCATCCAGGTACATAGCCCGAAGGTCCATGGAGCCCCGAGGACCCAGAAAGATGGCAGAGCGGTTGGCAGACAGGAGTTCTGCAGGGGAAGAAGGGAAAGGTTAGGGCCCCTCAGTCAAGGCGTAGAAGTAGAGGGTCCCAGCTGTGCATTCACCCCACACACACTCACATCTGGAAAATATTTCCATCCACAGGGCTGCCAGGAGGGCTTTTGGGAAATGGCTCCTGGGGGTGGGTGGGATAGGGGGCTCTGAACCCCCACCCAGCCCAGCCCAACCCACCCATGATCAACTCCTATCCCTCCATTCCTTTGCCCCTGATCTTTCCATTAACATCTCCTTCCCAGTGGCCCATCTGGTTCTATGCAGTCCCCACTGTGTAGATGTTCCCACTGGCAGAACAAACAGCAGCAAGCTGGAGGAAGGGTGCGTGAGTATGAGCCGTGCACTGGCGGACAAGCAGGGGACAGTGTCCCAGCAGAGGGAACACCTGGAAAAGGCCTGGTCTGGGAGAGGCCAGGTGTGGCCCAGCTGCAGGCTCTAGTCCAGGATGTGGCTAAAGAGGATTTTCTCCTCCATTGACACTGCCCACCCAGCTCTAGGTGTGGGGAGGCTGTCTGGGGATGCTGGTCCTCGGTGTCAAGGACCCTTGGCATTGGAGGTGGAGGAGATGGGTAGGCAAAGGGCAGACAAGATGAATGAGAAGGGGCCTTGGCCACTCTGGGGAAGGCCCAGTGCCCTATGCCTGCCCATCCTTGGCCTAGCACTCACCCCACCCCCAAATTCAGCCTCTTCCAGGAAGCTCTCCATGGCTGACAGTACTTTGGAGGGGATTTGCCTTATTTAACTTTCCTTATAGTCTGACTTCCTTCCAAAACCACAGCTCCACGGGTAGGACCAAATGCTCCCTCCAGACCTGATATTCAGACTCTCCAGAGTAGAGCCACATCTTCCCCCGTATACTCTCTAGAGCCTGAGTTCTCCCCTTTTGCTTTATTTTGGGGCTCTCCCCTTTGGACTGAGGTTCCTAGAGAAAGGAGATCACCCTGCTCTCCGGCTTCCCTAAGAAGAATTGGTGGAGAGCCTGTGTCTCAGGATCCTTTTGCTGTGTACTGTCTACAGATTCTGAGGAAGCCTGCGCCAGCCGCAGCACAACGCACCATGTTGGATCTGCAGAGGAACCTCCTGGGCTGAGATGGAGAGGGGGGAGGAAGGCCAGCACTGGGGAGTGGGCTGCAAGAGGCAGGGGGTGAGGGGGAGGCTGTCGGGACAAGGGGAGGCCCCCATTGCAGTACGGAAGGAGAGGAACAGGATCCTGCTCTCTCACTGTCTGCCTTGGGCAAGGAGCCCCCACCCAGTACAGACAGACCCTCCAGACCTGCCCTGTCTGTCCCTCCCCATCTCTCTCTCCCCACCTCTACTGAGATCTCTCGGGATCTCCATTCATCTCTCTCATTTTCTCAAAAGTCCCCTTGGCTTTTCCCCTGATGTGTCTGTCCCTGCCACCTCCACCTTGGCCATGCCTCCGGGAGCTGTCCCTCTCCCCCTGCCTGCCTCCTCCCCAGTGCCGGCCCCTGGCGGCCAGAGGAGCACCATCCCGGGGAATGACTGCTAAGTCCTTCCCACTGGCTGTGCAGGGAATGGCTGTATCCCTCTGGCTGGCAGAACAGACTGTCCCGGCTGGCTGGGGCCCCCACAGCTGGAAGTGCTGCAGGGTCCCGGGTTCCCACGACCATGCACATGAACAGGGTGTACAGTCCGTACCTCGGTAGGAGAGCCGCAGGCGGGGCATGCTGGTGCTGGGACTGGGGCTGCACCTGTGGAACAGGAGACTTCCCAAGAGGCAGCAGATGGCCCAGGCCGAGGAGGCCATGCTGGGGACCAAGGGCACCTCGCTGCCTGTGGAGCCACCCTCTGGTTCCACTGCTGGTTGTAGTTTGCTCTCTTGCCGCCAGCCTGCCACTTATAAGGCACTGGCTCCGCCCTGTCCAGGGCCAGGAAGCTGGAGGAGGAGGAGAAGCAGGAGGAGGAGGAGGAGCGGTTCCCTCCACCACTACTGGCCCTGATGCCTCTATCAGATTGGTTGGTTCCTGGGTTCCCCATTGGGGAGACTTACCCAGCTGGCATGGGTAGTTCACACAGAAATGCCCACAAACCCGTCTCCAGGCTCTATCAAGAGGTCAAGAGGCAGAGAACCTGGAAAAGAGGCCAGGAATCAGATCGGAGGTTGATGGTCTGGTGAGGGTCTGGTGGAGCTCTCCTTTGCTCTCTGCCCCTCCAGCATCTGTGGCAGGGAATCCCTCCCCCACAAGCTAACTCTAGGCCCTGTTCATGTTCCCAGCAGCATTCAGCCCCCTGAAGCCTGGGCTTGGCTCCCCAGTTTCCTGCAGTGTCTAAGTTACCTGTGTGTGGGGAGGAGGCCCTTCCAGTGGAAGGGGCTCCATGTTTTGGATGAAGATTTGAGGTTTGCACACCTCAAAGATCTGAGATTGGCTAGAGATGGATGTCTGACCTCCGGGCCCCATCCTGGCTCACTGGGCAGGGGAGCCTCCCTTTGCCCTGCCTCTCTCAGCCACCCAGTCCTTCCAGAGGCCCAGGGCCCAGATTGTCACTCAGTGAGAGGTGGGTTCTTCCCAGAATCCCCCTCTGCATCATAGGCCCTATACATGTGATCCCTCCAGAGTGAGGGTGAAGGGAGGGTGCTCACCTCCCCGCTCCCTCTGCCCTAAGCTCAGATGTAGGGCCAAGAAAGCCACAGAAAGGGACAAGGAGGAGATGAGATTGAGGGGTTGAATCTTGGCAGGTGAGGGGTCTACCGTATGCCCTGATCCCACGGCAGTTCCTATCCCTGTCCCCCACAGCTGTCACCCATCCAGACCCCTACACTCAGACCTGAGGCCCTGGAAGCAAAAAAGATTTCAAACTTGAGCCAGAACTGGGGATCCTGGAATGCTAGAAATTCCTGCAAATTAGGCCTGCAGGATGGACCAGCTCAAGCCCCCAGACTGGGGTCAGGAAACTTGGGGGCATCAGAGAGGGAAGGACCTGGCCCAGGCCACAGAGCAGGCTGAAATAAGCCCACCAACCCTGCTGCCCCTTCCTGGGGTCCTCTTTTGCTTTGGTGACTCCTGGGGGTGGCACTTGCAGTCCCCATCTCATCTCTGGAAGGTAATCAGGTCAGGCCCCTTAAGCATGAGAAGGACCCATGGACCTTGAACCCGTCTCCATGTCCCCATCACCCCCTGACATATGCAAGTCTCCTCATAGGGGGTCAGGGGCACTCTGGGAGGCCAGCGACAGCCCTCAGACCATCCACCTCTGATTATGGAGAATCTGGGCCAAGGCTCTTCCTTCGCTGGGTCTCAGTCTCCTCCTGCCACCTTGGGTGTAACAGACTGTTTGCAGTGGAGAGGGCTGCTTGTGCAGGGGCTGCCACGATGGTGATTATATCTTGGTCCCTCTGAGAGGTGAAGCCCTTTTGCCTCCATCTCCCTGGAGAGATGTTTTGGGCATAACCCTGGCTGGGAGCCAATATTTGGCTGGAGATGGAGCCGGGTGGCCTCTCCGCCATCCTGTAGCCACCGTTTTGGACAGTAGGCCCAACAACTCTTCCTCCTGCCAGCTCGCCATGGGGTCTCTGCTCAGCCAGGTTCCCCGCTGAAGCTGCTGAGGAGCCTGCATCTACGGGAGCAGGAGGTCAGGGCAGCCCACTCCACACAGCCTGGCACAGGGGTGGAGGGCTCAAAACTTAACGTTAATATTTTGTGTGGCCTCAGACAGGTCCTCTCCCTCTCTGAGTCTCAGTTTCCCAATCTGGGAAGAAGGTAAGGGATCTTCTGTAAAGGCCCCTGTTTGTAAGCCTCAGATGAAAAATAGATTAAAGGTCCCCCTGATTTATTGAGTCAATGGGCCCAGCCACATACATCTTGTGCCATCTAATGGACCAAGTGGGAACTGCAGGATGTCCCCACGCTGCCGGCTCCTTCGGGCCCTGGGCAGGAGGCAATAACCAGGCAATCATAGCAAGAAGAGGCAGGGCAGTAAGAGATGTTGCACTGCAGGGGCAGATGCCTCCTGGTTAGGGAAATCAAGGAGGCTTCATGGAAGAAGCACTATCCAGACAAAGATGACACAGCCCAGAAAAAATGGAGAGAAATAAATGAAGCACAATAGTCAGAACTACCCTGTTTCCCCGAAAATAAGACAGTGTCTTATATTAATTTTTGCTCCCAAAGATGCGTCAGGTTTTATTTTCAGGGGATGTCTTATTTTTCCATGAAGAAGAATACGGTACACATTTATTGTTGAACAAAAAAAAGAAAAAGAAAAAGAAAATTTATTACCTGTATACAGTATGGTAGTATTTGTCATCACAAACCAGCTCACTGATTGGCTGCAGCACAGCCGGAGCTGTTCAGGCAGTGCAAGGTCTCTTTAAATCAGGAGTCAGATGCCATACAGTAGCTTCAGAGCCTTATATTCCGGGGAGGCCTTATGTTCGGGGGAGGCCTTATTATTGGGGAGGTCTTATTTTTGGGGGGATGCCTTATATTACAGCGAGAGGCAAAACTGGAAGTAGGTCTTATTTTCGGAGGATGTCTTACTTTTGGGGAAACAGGATAGGTGATCTATGTAGAGGGGTTCAATGCCATGTGCTGGTGGGAGCTTGTGAGCCCTTGGCTGTATGCATGTGTGATGTGTGTTCATGCCCCAGATGCTGCCAGGTTGGTATGCAGAGTGTCACAGCTCAGCCTCTCCCAGCGAGAATTCTGAGGGTGGGAATACTCAGAAGAAAGAGATGCCTCAGCCGCTCTCCCACCAGCCTCATTCTGGAACAGAGATATTGGGACAATCCCATAGAGATCCTTCCCTGATGACCCCTTTCTTAAGGCACCAACCCCCCCAGCCCCACCCATGTACCCTCTTTGTAGCTGGTCCAGTCATCCTCCTGTTTCAGTAATAGAGGGCTTAACTTCGGGTTTCCCTCTTCGCCTCCTTCAATCCCATCAGCCTTCCACATGCTTTGGGTGTCCCCTGGCCTCTCAGGTCCTTGTCCTTCTCCTCTCCCCACCTCAGCCACCCGTCCTGCAAGTCACCACTAATAAGGATGGGACCTTCTGTATCTCCATTCAGAACATCCCTTCCCCTGGACACACCTCCTGCACTCAGTGTCCCCACTGCCACAATTCTGCCCTCAGTGCCTGAGCTCCCTTTCTCTTTGCCCAGCTTGGATCCAGGCCCAGTGCTATCCCCAGACCCTTAAAACACCCCAGAGGCCTGTAGACACTCACCTTCTGCAGCCCTGCCTGCATCTTACAACACCCCTTTCACAGATTCCAACCAGCAGACAGGCCATTCCTGATTCCTGCTCCACCCCCCTTAAATGAGCTTCCCTGGACTCACACTCCCCTAATTCCCACCCATTTCTGTTCCCTGAGTGTTTGCAAAACTTCATGAGTGTTGTCCATACACTTCATCCACTGCTCCAATGAAACCCTCATGTCCAGGTGGCCACGGCCTCAGGAGCCCCCAAGTTCCCCCAAGGAAGCTTTTCTGTGCTTCCTTCTTCCCCTCTTGGGGCTCCTCATTCACCCAGGGTCTCCCCCACACCATCAGCCATGTCTCCTCCCCAGACTGCCCATGTGGGATGCCTGGTTCACTCCTGGGCCATCTCTCTCTACACACCCTCTCCCTGGGGTCTCAGCCAGAACCATGGCTGGGAAAGCGCTTCTCACTCTGATGACACCTGAGTTTATAGCTCTCCTCTGTCTTCTCACTTATCTCCAGCATCCTGTTCCAGAGGCAACTCAACTTTGACATGGACCAAACACTCTCCATCTCCCCTGCAATCATCCTGCCAGAAATGCAGAACCTGACTCTGTTCCTGAGGAAACCCCAGGCAAATCCAAATTGTGAGGTTCTACAAAATAACTGGCCTTTCCATTTCAAATGTCAGGGTAATAAAAGATGAAGAAAGACTGAGAAACTGACCCAGATTAGAGGAGAGTAAGTGGACAGGGTGACAAGACACAGTGTATGATCCTGGTTTGGATCCTGGTCTAGGAAGAGAACTCTAGTAGGGTAACTGACAGTGTGAGTGAGGGGGGCAGATGAGTTAATAGTAGCCTGGGTTTGCTCATTGTCCTGTGGCTATTTAAGATATTAACATTTAGGATCAGCTGGTGTTGCTCAGTGGTTGAGTATCGATCCATGAAACAGGAGGTCATAGTTCAATTCCTGGTCAGGATACAGGCTCAATCACTAGTAGGGGGCATGTAGGAGGCAGTTGATCAGTGATTATCTCTCATCATTGATGTTTCTATCCCTCTCTCCCTCTCTCTCTGATATCAACACACACACACACACACACACACACACACACACACACACACATTTTTTAAAGATGTTAACATTTGGGGAAGCTGAGTAAAGTGCAAATGGGAGTTCTTTGTGCTATTTTTGCAAGTCTGGAATTTCAAAATGAAACATTAAAAATTGTAAAGCTAGCTGGTTTGGCTCAGTGGATAGAGCATCAGCCTGTGGACTGAAGGGTCCTGGGTTCGATTCTGGTCAGGGGTACATGCCCAGGTTGTGGGCTAGATCCCCAGTAGGGGGCATGCAGGGGCAGACGATCAATGATTCTCTCATCATTGATGTTCCTATCTTTCTCTTTCTCCTGTCCCTCTGAAATCAATAAAAATATATTAAAAATTGTAAAAAAAAAAAAACCTAAAGGAAAAAAGGAACCTTCACTTTTCAACACCCCATCACCAAGAACCCATGCTTCCCTCAGGCTTCCATATCTCAGGAAACAGCAGATTCATCCTTGACTCCCTACTCTCTCACACCACGCATTCAGTCCTTCCAGTTCCAAAATGTGCCCTGAATCTGTGCACCTCCCTCCACCCTTTTTGTCCTGCTGTGCTGAGAGCCACCTGGCCTTCTCACCTAAGGCTGCTGAGGCTCGGTGCCCAGCCCAACAGTCTTTCTGCTCCTGAGATGCTCCAGTCTCTCCCCAGCCTTCTCACGGGGTTCCTTAGACCTCAGGTCAGTGCCACCTCCTCCAGGAAGCCTTCCTGGACCACACTACCCATGGCCACTACAATCCTCATTCCAGCACAATGCTGGTTTCCTCACTGCCTATGTCTTCCTGAGGTGACTATAAATTCCACACAATTAGGGACTGGCCTCTCTCTGAAGGGTCCCAGCATCCAAACAGTGTCAGGAACATTGTAGGGGTGACCAAGCCATGTAATGGTGCCCTGATTGGTGGTGCTGCCCTCTGTAACCCTGTCTCCTCTCCTGAGAGGTCATTCCTGGCTGCACATGTAGGTCCTTGAGTTCTCTCCAGCTCCCAAGGGCAGGTGTGAGGGAACCCCTTTTCTCTCCCTTCGGGTATCTGTAGGGTCGCCTGCCAGCTCTGGCCTTCTCTGGAGGCATCTCCAGAATTCCAAGCCTGTCTCTGGAATGCTGGGCCTGTCTGGGGAATGTCAAGGCTGGGACGCAGGTGGAGAGGCTGTAGAGTGGCTGGGTGGAGCAAAGACAGCTGCTGACATTCTGGCTGGAGCCCAGACACCATGGCAGCTGTCCCTCCTGCAGGCACGACAGCTCACACCTCCACTTCCTTGCAACACCCCCTCCCAAGACCAGTGTCACTCTTCCGGCCGCAGCTCTGGCCTGGACACCCCCACTAAGTTGAGAGCCACCAGGCTTTGAGCCTCCATTCCCTGTTGGGTTCCTGGAGCCTCTGAAGTTCGAGAAAAGTGGAAATTATTCCCACACCAACCTGGTCCATCAAACAGAGCCCTCCCTGGGAGGATGACCTTTATAGGTGCCTGTGCCTCTCTGGCCCCGAGTCCTCACCTGTCACACGGGTGAGGGCAGCTTGGTCCCTGGGAGTCAGTGTTGGCCAGAGGGAAATCCAAGTGAGTGACCAATGGACTAGAGCTGTGGGCCCACTGGGCCCCCACAGTACCCTCTTCTCCCCAACAAGAGGTGAGATGGAGCTTGGCCTGCTGGTGTCTCAGACTAAGGACGTGACCAGGCTTAGCTGGGTGCTGCAGTTAGTTATTCCTCCCTCCAGTGACAGGGCCCCGGGAGCTCATGAAATGCAGGAGTCACCACAAATTTCAGATGCTGAATCGCTGGAAACAGGGCCTGGGCATCAGTAGTCATAGAAAGGAGGTAGCAGGGTACGGAGCATGGTAGTGTCTGATCCAACCTAAACCCTCCTACAGAAGGCAATGTGTAGGGGTGGCTGGAGCATGGGCTCTGG
Source organism: Lasiurus cinereus (assembly GCA_011751065.1). NCBI lineage: Eukaryota > Metazoa > Chordata > Mammalia > Chiroptera > Vespertilionidae > Lasiurus > Lasiurus cinereus. The sequence goes on along the minus strand of JAAGEH010000125.1, from coordinate 321,413 downwards.
GATAGGGAAGGAAGTGGTCCTCAGGGCAAGAGTAAACACTGGCTGGGGAAATGTCCACAGAACTGCCCCGGCCACAAAGGAAAGCCAGACACCAGGCCTCCAGGGAGCAGGGTTTTATTTGTATTCCCTAGGATAGGGCTGGGGAGGGAACCAGGAAGGGCCTTCAGTTAAGGACATGACCAGGATCACATCGTGGGGACCCTGGCCCCCAGCTCCACCCCAGGGCCCAACGGGAGTTGAAAGGTGGTACTGCAGCTCTGGGTGAAGGTCCACATCTACTCCACCCCCTTCATAAACTCCAGGAATTCTGTGGAGAGAAGGGCAGGTGTGGGTCAGAGGTGGGGGCTGGCAGGGCATGGGCAGCGGGAGATCCAGTGCACCACCCCCTCACCATCATAGTCGATGCGGCCATCATTGTTCTTGTCGCCATCCTTCATGAGCTCCTCAATGTCATCCTCTGTGATGGTCTCGCCGGTAGCCTGAAGCATCACCTTCAACTCGTCCAGGTCAATGTAGCCATCAGCATTTCTGCAGGGAGTGGGGGCAAGGGAGGTCTCAGGGCCTCTGGTGGGGGCCAAGGAGGGGAAGAGGCAGCCCTACCCACGACCCAGGGAGGGAGGCAGGCAGAGCAGGGCAGCTGGTAGATGAGGCATCCCACTCCCTCATTGCACAGAATGGAGGAAGACTGAGACCTGGAGGTCAAAACACTGTCCCTTTCCCCAGCTCTACTAGAGTGGGGGTCAGAGGTCAAGGGTCACACACTTACTTGTCAAACATGCGAAAGAGATCAGAGAGCTCCTCCTCAGACTTCCCTTTACTGTCATCCTTCATGCACCGAACCATCATGACCAGAAACTCCTCGAAGTCTACTGTGCCACTTCCTGAGGGGTGGAAGCCATGGCCATTAGAGAAGAATCGTCAGAACGGCTGGTACAGCCCTTGACCCTAGAGCCTGGTGTCCTCACTGCATCCACCCATCGACTCCATGAGGAAGGTAGTCATTATACCCATTTTATATAAGACAACTGAGGCTCAGAGACTAAACAGCTCCTTCAAGAGCACAGAGTAATAAGTGGCAGAGCCAGGATTCGGATCCCCAGTCGCCTGCGGTGCTTTCGGTTTGGGGCCTGGCGGGGCAAAAGGGCTTACCATCCTCGTCCACCTCATCAATCATCTCCTGCAGCTCTTCAGGGGTGGGGTTCTGGCCCAGCATCCTCATCACCTTTCCCAGTTCCTTGGTGCTGATGCAGCCGTCCTCAGCGCCCAGCACGAAGATGTCAAAGGCTGCTTTGAACTCTGTGTCCAATGGTAGACAGAGAGTGGAATGGTCAGGGCTCAGCAGCCAGGATCCCAGATGGCCAGACCCCTGGGGTCACTTACCAACCTGCCCACTTCCCTCTGAGACCCCGAAGGTCACAGCAAGAGAGATTCCAGCATCTGGTCTCCAGCCTGGGGTCCTCATGCTCCCCAAGCCCAGCCCTGTTGTCCCCCGGTATGTATGTTGGGGAACTCACCATTTTTCTGCTCTTCTGTCAGCTGCTCTACCTAGAGAGGAAAAGAGGTCTCAGGATTCAGGCTCAGGCTCTAGCTGATGTTGAGGAAACCAACCCATTTCACAGGTGGGACAATTGAAGCCAGAGAGGCAGGCCATTTCTAGGTCACTGATACCTCAGGCTTCTTTCCTGCCCCAAGCCCTCTGGTGACCCAGCTGGCCTCACTGAGGGTGGGCTCAGGGCCAGGGTGGCAGGTGGGTACCCCCTCCAGGATCAAGGTGACCCTGAGTAACAATAGTCAGTGACCACTCAATGCCCTATCAGCCTCCCTGCTGAAACCTAAGCTGGGTGGCCCGAGGGACAGCTGTCCCTCAGGTTGGGACAATAAAACCAGGGTGGGGGTAGGTAAAGCCACTCACTGTAACCTGACCAGAGTGGCCACTGGGCTATTTTTAACGGGGGACAAAGTTAAACCTGGTGATTGTTCTGGGAACTCTGGCATGCAGCGGGTGGGGCAGTGTTATCTGGCCCCCTGGCCTGCTGGTGCCTCAGGAGCCAAAATTAGTCCCCAGCCCCGCCAGGCCTTGTATGGGCACGGGCAAAGGGCTGCTCCCCCCAGCTCCATGGACTCCTGCAGGCTAGGCAGGGGCACCCCAGAGCCAGCTGTATCCCTTCCCTGCCCAGCAGTGGGGCCACAATCCTGGGGCTGAGAGAAAGATTCCTTTGGAGACAGTCTGTGTCAGATGTCCTTGTCTCTGGGGCATGGGGAGGTCAGCAAACTAAGCCCCGCACCAGGATGGAATAGCATCTGAAGCCCCTCAGTGACCACAGAACGTTCAGGGACCTGGGGTGACCACTCTCCAATCCTAGTCCCCTGATTAGACTACTGAGCCCTGAGCCTGCCAGGCCAGATGGGAGCTTCAGCTTCTGTTCCTTCTTTCCGGCTCTCCCCGATGCTCATTCCTTCCCTGCTTGTCCCTAAGTTTAAAGCCACTTCCCCAGCTCAGGATTCGACTATGCGGCCCCCTCCTCACAACCCCATGACCCCCTCCATAGCATCTTCAATCAGACCAGAGGCTGGCGGGGGCTGGGGGATCATGAGAGTGTGAGAAGCAGAACTGAGGGGGAGAAATGGATGTCTCAGAACAAAAAGATGGGAGATGCTGAGAAATGCAAAGACACAAATACAGAAAGGCATGGCCGAGAGACAGTGACACAGACTACAGACACTGGGAGACAGAGGCAAACATGATGCTGAAAGGTGGGACTTCCTCCTCCACCCACTCTCCCATCCCTGAATCCCTCAGCCCTTCCACACCCTAGAACACCAGACCCAGCATCCCCTTGAGGGTCTGGGCTGAAAGTATGTAGATCTCCTCCTGGGTCCCCACCACTTCCCTGGGATGACCTTGTTCCCCCATCCAGAGCAGAGTGACTCCCCACTGGGCCCACCCATCCCAGTCCCTCACCGCAGCCTTGTAGATGTCATCCATGCTGTCGGCTCAGAGGGCAGGCTGCTGGGGTTGCAAGGAGGCCCCGAGCTTAAATAGCCCTGCCCCTCTGCATTCCGGGCCCAGCCCACCCCTGCGTGTAGCATCCTCCCCCCTCCTCCCCCAGCCCTGGTGATCTCAGGCTGGCCTGAGTCCCTGCGTCCTCTGTTCAAGGCAGGAAGAGATGAAGGGCTCAAAAGACCAGGTCTCCTACCCTTTGTTCCCCAGGAGACTCTCTGGAAAGTTTTCTTGAATGAATGAAAACATGAGCCTGGGATAGGACAGGAACTACAAAGCAGTGGGGCCCAGGCCAGGCCTCTGTACACAGCTCAACCTCTCATCCCATCAGGGAGATGGATGATATTACTCCCACTTTTCAGATAAGGAAACTGAGGCTCCTAGAGGGGTGATGACTTGTCCAAAGTCTGGATGACTTGGCAGCCCCAGCCGCAACTGAACTCTGCAGTGGGGCACAGCTGTGTGCAAGGAGAGGCTGTGAGGATAGGGCCTGCTAACGGAAGCCGCCAACGCCAAGCTCGGAGCACTGTGCTGTGGACCCACCTGAGGGCAGAGGAGTCTGGAGCCCTTCAACCAGCGGTGCCAGAGGAGCCACAGCCCAGACCTCTTCTCTCATCCGAGCAGTACTAGCTCTGGGCTTGGTCAGCTGCAGTCACCCAACTAACACATCTACAGATGCCGCCCCCCATCTATGCCAGCCTCTCCCCTTCCTTCTCCAGCTGCGTTGCCACCTCCTTCTTCTAAGTCCGAGCCGCGCCCTGGGTCGGCGCTCTGCCTTTGTGCCTGCTCTCCCCATGCCAGCACTGTGGGTCCCGGGTCCAGGGCCAGTCGGTCGCCCTTTGAAGCTCCGGCAGAACGCCACTGGGGAGTCTTGTGCCCAGAGGACAGCACTCCGCCTTCTCGTGGTCTCCACTCCCGACCCCGTGCTGAGTTCCCGTGACCGCACCAGTTCCCGGCTCCGCAAGCGGGGCCCCTGCTTGAATTAACCCTCTCCGTTCTCCAGTAGCCCACGTGACAGAGGGTACCGGGTCTCGAAGAGGCTGACAACCGGCCCAGAGTCATTGTTTGGACTCTAAGCACGGCTTCCATCTTCTTCACCTCTCCCGCTCCGAGCCCCACCGAGAATGAGCCCCAGAGCCAGGTGGGGGCGATTACTTGTTCCCTTTCTCGGAGGGAGAACCTGAGGCCAGGCGACGCAGAACTTGCTTCGGGTGGCCAGGGAAGTGCTAGGCCTTCTGTCCTCCTGGGCATCAAACGGCACTGCCCAGAGCTACCCGCCGCCGGCCTCCGCGTCTTCCCGGCTGTGAGGGGCGCAGGGCGGCGCAAAGCGGCCCGCGCGGAAGGCGCACGCGCGCTGGGAGTGGTTGCTGCCAATGACGCGCGAGGGGCGGGGCGAAGGCCCGAAGAGGCGGTGGGGCCAAGATGGCCGCGCAGCGCGCGGCGGGGGCGGGCGCGGGCGCGGGGGGCCGCGGGGGCCGCGGGGGCCGCGGGGCGGTGGGACGCTGACCCCGCCCCCTGCTGCTGCCTGTCTGCGCCGGGCCGCCGCGGAGCCCGGAACATGGCGGCCGCGACGTGCAGCTTCGGGCCCGAGCGGGAAGCCGAGCCGGCCAAGGAGGCGCGCGTCGTGGGCTCTGAGCTCGTGGACACGTACACGGTGTGCTGGGGCGCGGCGCCCGAGCCGGGAGTGGCGGCGGGACCCCGGAGTCCGAGGCCCGGGGGCTGGGGCGGAGCTCTGGGCCCCGCGACGCGGGGAGAATGGGTCGGGCCAGCGGTTTGGAGGAGGGGGCCTGGGATAGAATACCTGGGAGAGGGACCTGGGCCCCGTAGGTGCCGGAAGAGCCGCTAGAAGGGGTTTTGAGAAGCGGTGGGTGCGCGTTCAGGAAAGGAGGCTAGATTTGGGGCGGGTCTAGAGATAAAGGGAGGGATAGCGGCAGGATTGGGGTCCAGATAAGGTAGAGGCGTCTCTCGATCCTCTGGGCCTGGAGGGGCGCCATCCTAGGGGAAGACAGGGGGTCTGGGAGCGGGAGGATTAGGGAGGGGGTGTCATGGGGTGGCATTCAGGGAACCCTGCAGGTCATGGAGAAGGAGAGGGGGCGGAGCCTTGATCTGGGGGGCCAGGGGTCGCAGTTGAGATAGGCTCTCCAGTGAGGACGGATTGCGTTTGGGGCCCCAAGGTTCTGGGGGGCTGGCAGGGACAAGAAAGGGGGAGGGTTGGAGCCCAGACACGGGAACATTGAGGGGGTCGCTCAGGGTTGAAAACGCCAGACCCAGGAACCTTAGGGGTCTTCATAGCTTCGGGAGCAAGTTGGGCAGCAGGCCCCGACCCCCACCCCTCTACATACACGCACGCACACTTCAGAGCTATGGGAGAGACAGCGGTGGTGGTGGTGCCGGGGGATAGAAAATGGGGAGAGTCCCTGACTGTGATGGAGTTGGAGTCCTCCTGGGTTGGATGTCAGGCTTATGTGCCTGACAAGGCTGCCTGGGATGGGGTCACTGAGCATCTCTCAGCCTCCTGTCCTTTGTTCCCACAGGGAGGGGGGCTTTGGCCCTGCCTTGGGCCCATACCCTTGGCCTTCATCCTAACCCTCCTCCTGAGGGTCATTCCTCTGGCTCTTTCTGCCTTCTTGGGTGGGAGGGTGGGGAGGGATGCTGCCAGGCTAGAAAGAGGGGCTGCTGGCGGATCCTGGAGCCACAGGCTGGCCCTAGAGAAATGGCTTCTCCTTTGTAGAGGCTTCGGCTGAGTTGATGATATTCTCCTCTCCTCCCGCCCCCCCCCCCCACTTTGCTGCAGAGAGGGGCGGGGCACTAGGACCTGGGGTCCTCCTCTAGGTGAGGGTTCAGGTCTCTAAGCGGATGGCTGGCTGCATTCAGCTGAAGGGTCAGCCCCAAAAAGTTCTCTTCATTCCACAGGGCTGAGCCCCTCCTTTGAATGGGTGTGGGGAAGGAGGGTGATCAGGCCTACCCTACCATTTTGTCTCCAGGTGTGCTGAGTTGATTATTAATATACCTACCTTTTCATTGACACTTGCTGCAAAGCATTTTCATGCATTACCTTATATTATTTGATTACCTTATATTATTTGATTACCTTATTAAATAGGGCTTATTTGATCCTTAAACCTATCAGATTTTAAGATGGAGGAACAGAGGCTCAGTGAAAATTCAACTCCCGGTCACTTATATATGTGACTCATGCAGAAGCCACAGCCAGGGAATGGCAGAACACGTTTTGAACCCATATCTTCCTTGACGCCAAGGCCCAGTCCCCTAACGGCTAAGCCATTTTGCCTTCTGTTATGGCTTAATAATTCATCACCACTCTTCTCCCCGCCCCTCCTCCCCAACAGCTTCTTAGTGCCTTGACTCTTGGTTCAACAGCAGCAATCACAGCTGTTAAACAGCTAAAAAGATTGGAAGAGGGCCTAAACCAGTTTGGCTCAGTGGATAGAGCGTCGGCCTGCGGACTGAAAGGTCCCGGGTTCGATTCCGGTCAAGGGCATGTATCCTGGTTGCAGGCACATCCCCAATAGAGGGTGTGCAGGAGGCGGCTGATCAATGTCTCTCTCTCATCATCGATGTTTCTAACTCTAGCCCTCTCCCTTCCTCTCTGTAAAAAATCAATAAAAATACATTTAAAAACTCGACATTATTCCAATGAAGTTTAAAAAAAAAAAAAAAGATTGGAAAAGGGCTTGCTTCCAGGATATAGGCAAGGCACCTGGGAAAAAATACAGTAGGAAAGTTGGCCCTGCCAGACCTGGCCTTGTTCTACCTCAGAACAAATGGCCCTCCCTGAAGCTCTGGTTGGATTGGCTTTGAATTATCTGGAGAACGGAGGCAAAAAACTAAAGAGATGGCTTGATATGATAGTTTCCTCTGTTCCTCACTGTTGGGTAGAGCCATAGACTTGTCCCATGTGCCAGATCCAGTGCTAGGACCATGGAGGAGGCTGAGGCTGAGAGAGGGCCCTGCTTTGCAGCAAGAGTCAGGTGCAGCCTAGCTTCGGGGGGGAAAGAGGAGGTTTGAGAGGGTCTGGGTGTCCTGCAGCTATTGCTGGGGGTGAGGCGGGGCTCTCTTGTCACTGACTGGGCAAGGGCTGCCTGCTTCCTCTTTTAGGTTTACATCATTCAGGTCACTGATGGCAACCATGAGTGGACAGTCAAGCACCGCTACAGTGACTTCCATGACCTCCATGAAAAGGTAATAAAAGTTGGGGGACCTGTGTCTCAGAGCTTGGGGACTTTTAGGCCAAGTTCCCATTGTGCCACAGATTCCTTTTAGCACAAAACATACTCCATGCCTATAGTGTTCTTTAATAAACAAGTTTACTAATTTAATTGCCAGAAAAACTAGTGACTCCTGGGAGTTCAACCCTAGCATAAGGCAGTGTGTGAGGAGCATATTTGAACTTTAGTTTTAAGGTAGCCAGTCCTAGCTTGGATGTGAGATGCCGAGACAGTTTCTTGGAGGAGGGAATAGGTTTTAACTTGCTTCACCTGACTATAGCTATTCTATAACCTGTACTTTAAAACTGGCTGTAATTCTATTTCTTCCTTTGCTTTTTGAAAGAGATGTCTTTCTCTGGGTCATTTGTAATGTGAAGGTTTTAAAGACAGGCCACCACCCTGATTGTCTTCATTCTTGTTTGGAGAAAATGGTGATTTTAAGAGCCTTTTCTAAATGTCTCCAAATGGAGCTTCCTGTTTGGGATTATGCTGTATTTGTCATATTCACAAGCTTTATGAGGCCAAACCCAGGTGCCCTGCTTTGATCACTAATCCTGGTACAGCTGCTAGGAGGGGCTGAGGAAGTCAGGACAAGCATCTGTCTTCAGGCTGCTAGCCTTGATCTTGCAAAGACCAGAACCTCTTGGTCTGTGGTTGACATGCTTATGTTTTTTTACAGCTTGTTGCAGAAAAGAAGATTGATAAAAATCTGCTTCCACCCAAAAAGATAATTGGGAAAAACTCAAGAAGTTTGGTGGAAAAGAGGGAGAAGGATTTGGAGGTCTATCTCCAGACACTCCTGGCCACCTTCCCCAGCGTGGCCCCCAGAGTGCTGGCTCACTTCTTGCATTTTCAGTTCTATGTAAGTTCCTCTCAGGTTTTCTCTTTCTCCTGAAATCCCACAACCACCTGAGCTCAGGGCAGCACACTTTACCTTTGAGGAAAGGTGGGCTGGAATTTGATCCTGAGGATAGAAGATGGAGGACCATCACCCTGGTGGGGATGGGGTGTGGGTAGAGCATGTTCATCGACAGACTTGCCTTACATTAGGCAGACTATGACTACAGAGAGACTTCCCTCCACCACAGGCACTTGGGTAGCAAAAGCAGCCTGTGGGTGTTTAAGCCAGGTTTCTATCCAAATGGATGGGAGTAGATTAGAAACAGCTAACACCTAGCATAGACTAGTGTTGAGTGGTTGGCTCACAGTCAAGACTCATTAAGGGATCGGTTTGTGCGGGCAGAATTGCCATCTGGAGGCATTGTCAGGTCAGGTGTGAAGGAGGGTAGGTGGCTTCCTCTGATGCGAGTGTATGTTGTGGAGCAGTTCTGCATCCCCTTCTATGTGGAGGAACAGCTTTCATGGCCACTGGTGACAAGGAAGGAAGTTTGGCAGTGAAACCAAAACATTAAAAGCAGCTAACAGTTCCACTTTTTATTTTTTATTGATTTGAGAGGGAGATGGAACGAGAGAAACACCCATCTGTTGGTGCACTTATTTCATTGATTTTTGTTTATGCCCTGACTGGGGATTGAACCCAAAACCTTGATGTATCAGGACGCCATTCTAACCAACTAAGCTACTGGCCAGAGCATAATTCCACTTCTTAGAATTCATTCTAAGGAAAAAAAATTAGGAAACTTTGGAAAGGATTTAGGGACAAAGGTAGTCATTCCAGGATTATAGCAAGATATTGAAAACAAAAGTCCCACAGGAGGTGATTTTTTTAAAAATCAAGAGTACAACCATATAATTGGATTTTCTGCTAGAAAAATGATGGTGTGCCTATGGATCTATTGACATAGGAAAGTAAGTGTATTACTATATGAAAAGAGCAGGCTATAAAACAGTATGTAGAGTATAGTCCCATTTTATTTTTATTTTTTTTTAATTTAATAAATCTTTATTGTTCAGGTTATTACAATTGTTCCTCTTTCTTCCCCCTGAAGCTCCCCTCCATCGGTTCCCACCTTACCCTCTTCCCTTACCTCCCGCCCCACTGTCCTCATCCATAGGTGTATGATTTTTGTCCAATCTCTTCTAGCACCCCCCTCACCCTTTTCCCCCTGAGAATTGTCAGTCCACTCCCTTTCTATGCCCCTGATTCTACTATATTCACCAGTTTATTCTGTTAATCAGATTTTTAATTCACTTGATTTTTAGATTCACTTATTGATAGATATGTATTTGTTGTTCATAATTTCTATCTTTATCTTTTTCTTCTTCCTCTTCTTAAAGAGTACCTTTTAACATTTCATATACTACTGGTTTGGTGTTGATGAACTCCTTTAGCTTTTTCTTATCTGTGAAGCTCTTTATCTGCCCTTCAATTCTGAATGATAGCTTTGCTGGATAGAGTATTCTTGGTTGACAGTCTTATGAGTGCTCCCTTGTAGGTAAATAACTGTTTTTCTCTTGATGCTTTTAATCTCTCTTTGTCTTTTGTATTGGTATTTTAATTATGATGTGTCCTCTTTGGATTCCTTTTGTTTGGGGTTTTGTGCACTTTCTGAACTTGTAAGTCTATTTTTTTCACCAGGTGGGGGAAGTTTTCAGTCATTCTTTCTTTCTTTTCTTATTTTAAATGAAATCTTTATTATTCAGATTATTACATTTGTTTCTCTTTTTTCCCCTCCATAGCTCCCCTTCACCTGGCTCCCACCCCTCTCTCTACCCTTCCCTCCCTCCCGTTGACCTCATCCATAGGTGTATGATTTTTGTCCACTCTCTCCCTGTACACCCCTCACCCCTTTCCCCCTGAGATTTATCAGTCCACTCACTTTCTGAGCTCCTGATTCTATTATATTCACCAGTTTATTCTGTTGATCAAGTTTTTAATTCACTTAATTTTTAGGTTCACTTGTTGATAGATATGTATTTGTTGTTCATAATTTTTTTTATCTTTTCCCTTTTTCTTCTTCCTCTTTTAAAAAGTACCTTTCAGCATTTCATATAATACTGGTTTGGAGTTGATGAACTCCTTTAGCTTTTTCTTATCTGTGAAGCTCTTTATCTGCCCTTCATTCTGAATGATAGCTTTGCTGGATAGATTATTCTTGGTTGTAGGTTCTTGCTATTCATCTAGTTGAATATTTCTTGCCACTCCCGTCTGGCCTGCATCGTTTCTGTTGAGAAATCAGCTGACAGTCGTATGAGTGTTCCCTTGTAGGTAATGAACTGTTTTTCTCTTGCTGCTTTTAATATTCTCTCTTTGTCTTTTGCTCTTGGCATTTTAATTATGATGTGTCTTGGTGTGGTCCTCTTTGGATTCCTTTTATATGGGATTCTGTGTGCTTCCTGGACTTGTAAGTCTATTTCTTTTATCAGATGTGGGAAGTTTTCAGTCATTATTTCTTTAAGTAGGTTTTCAGTATCTTGCTCTCTCTCTTCTTCTGGCACCCCCATAATTCTGATGTTGGTGCACTTGAAGCTGTCCCGGAGGCTCCTTACCTTATCTTCACATTTTTGGATTCTTTTCTCTTCTTGCTTTTCCAGTTGAGTGTTTTTCTGATTCTTTATATCAAATTTTTGACTTGATTCTTGCTTTCCTCTAATCTGTTGTTAGGTCTCTGTATAATATTTTTTATTTCAGTCAGTGTATGTTTAATTTTTAGTTGGACCTTTTCCATCTCTAGTTGGTTCTTTTTTATCTCCTCTTGGGTCTTGCTAACTTTATCCATCTTTTCTAGGATATTCTTGAAAAACCTTATAAGTGTGGTTTTGAACTCTATATCCAGTCGTTTGTTTTCCTCCATTTCTTTTGTTTGTGATCCCTTCCCTTGTCTCGGCATTTTCACTATGCCGGGAGAACTTCTGTGTTGGATTCAGCCTTATGATACCAGACTTGCAAAACTGCAAAAGCCTCTCTGTTGAGCTTGGAATGGGTGGAGTCTCAGGGGCTTAACTGACTGCCTTGCCTTCCAGTTGGCCCCGCCCTCCACACCCCCCAAGTCTCACATGACTGGGTAATCGTTGGAGCGGTCCCTGTGTGCGCGTGCTCTTGCAGTGCCTCTAGACTGCTGCCCCTTCGGCTCCCCTGCGCTCCGGGACCATATGAATCTGGGTCCCCAGGACTTCGCCCGAATCTGGGGCTTAGTGGAGTTAGAAGTGACAAAGTTGGGATGCTTTGTCTCCCGCCCTCTCGTGAAAGCCAGTGGCGCAATCAGCATTCGGTCTTCTATGAACAGTACTTGTGCGCACTGCCCGACTACTGCACTCCTGTGACTCCCCCAAATTTTCGTGCACTTCTCCCTTTTCACGGTCCAAACTCCCCCCATATGAGTTTTGGCTGGATCTGGGGTTTAGTGTCATAGGATAAGGGGTTCAATGCAGTTGGGAGTCTCCTTCTCCCTCCCACCAGAGAAAGCCAGCCAGGTTCTCCAGCACCCGCTTTCTCCATGCATGCATCTCCGCACCTCAGCTTTTTGCAGCTCCTCTGGGTCTCCGTGAGCCCCTCTCTTTCCTTCTAGTTGTAGAACTTCTACTCAGCCAGCTTTCCTGTGGTTCTGGATGATGTCTGTTTTGTCTTTTAGTTGTAGTTTTGAAATTGTTGTGCGAGGCAGCAGTGTAGGTATGCTGCCATCTTGGTTCTCCCCTCAGTCATTATTTCTTCAAATAGGTTTTCAGTATCTTGCTCTCTCTCTTTTTCTGGTACCCCCATAATTTGGAAGTTGGTATGCTTGAAGTTGTCCCAGAGGCTCCTTACACTATTTTCATATTTTTGGATTCCTTTTTTCTTTTTGCTTTTCTGGTTGAATGTTTTTTGCTTCTTTGTATTTCAAATCTTTGACTTGATTCTTGCATTCCTCTAGTCTGCTGTTAGGTCTCTGTATAATATTTTTTATTTCAGTCAGTGTATGTTTAATTTCTATTTGGTCCTTTTTCATATCCTCGAGAATCTCACTAAATTTATCGGCTTTTTCTAGGAAATTCTTGAAAACCTTATAACCATGGTTTTGAACTCTATATCCAGTTATTTGTTTTCCTCCGTTTCTTTTGTTTGTGATCTGTTTCTTTGTCTCTGCATTTTTGCTGCTTCCCTGAATTGGTAGAGTAGCCTTGTGTGCTAGGTGTCCTATATGGCCCAGTAGCTCCGCTTCCCCAGTTACCTGAGGTGGGCAATCTTGATGCACTCCTTTGTGGACTGTGTACAGACTTGTAGGCTAAGTCTTGTTATTGGTATCATTGGGGTAAATTGACCTCCAGGCTAATTGATTGTGAGGATCAGCTGTGTATATGCCAGGAGAACTGTACTGGAGACAGCCTTATGAGCCAAAACTTGCAAAATTGCAAAAACTTCTGTTTTCAGCTTGGATGGGGCAGAGTCTCAGAACTGAGCAGACAGCCTTGGCTTTCCATCAGCCTGCCCTATACGGCCCCTGGGTCTCAGTGTCCCTTGGTAATTGCTGCAGACCTCTCTGTGTGCACTCTTGCATGCCTCCAGACCTCTGCTTTTTGTGGCTCCCCTCAGTTTCTGTGCGCTCCTCTCTTTTCTTGACAGTCCAGTCTCTGACCCCCCCGTATGAGTCTGGGACCCCAGGGTCTTGCCTAGAACTGAAGTTCAATGCAGTCGAGAGTTTCCGTCTCCCGCTAGAGAAAGCCAGCCAAGCACTCAGCCACCCGACCTCTCCGCGCACATGTCTCCGTACCTCAGCTTTTTGCAGCTCCTTTGAATCTCCATGTGCCCCTGTCTTTCCTTCTACCTTCTAGTTGTAGAATTTCCACTCAGCCAACTTTCCTGTGGTTCTGGATGATGTCCATTCTGTCTTTTAGCTGTAGTTTTGAAATTGTTGTGCGAAGCAGCAATTTAGGTGTTTACCTATGCCGCCATCTTGGTTTCTCCCTATAGTCCCATTTTATTAAAAAAAGAGTTTTGTGAATATATTTGTTTAGGAAAACTCTAAAAGTTATATACCAAAATAATAGTATTATCTGTGGGTGGTAGTATTTGAAAGATTTACATTTAATTATTTTCCTTTTTTGTGCTAAAGATAGGAAAGAATCCATTCCCCTTTCAGGCTCATCTTTTAAGAAGGGACTTATGGGGCTGTTGTCTTAAAGGCTCAAAAATTGTTTAAAAACAATTTTCCCTGAAATATTTTCAGAGTAAGATGGCTGAACTTTTCTTGAGTGCTAGATTGAGCCTGAACATTTGGTCATAGCACTAGTGCTGGGCTACTAAGCTTGAAGGGGCCATGTGGGAAAGGATGGCAGGTACAGATGGGAGATGCATTTATGCTTTGATTTTGTTTAGCATATACCAGCAATGTATGTGGTCAGCAGTTTTCTGGTGTAGATATATTTTTACATTTTCTTTCCTTATGTGAGAAAAAATTCATGGCTCTTTCAGACAAACTTTACCGGTTAGTATTTTAAGAAATACTGTACTTTATGAAAGCTTTGATTAACTATTTAAGGATAAAACTTGTTAGCAGCCCTTTGAAAGTGTGAGTCATTGCTTTAAGACCTGGGATTTTGAGCAGGTAGTCACTCTGCCTCAGGTTTTTCTCACCTATGAGCATGGAAAGGCCTTCACTTCTCTTCGGAGATATGTTTGCCTTAGGTGGGCTGGGTTGGCCCACATGTGTGGTTCTGGTTTGAGTCGTGCTCTACTCCTTGGAGTAGTATGGACATATTTAAAATTACTGTTATCAGACAGGTTCCCTGGGTTATAATTCCAAGGTGTTAAAAAGTATATAATTGAACATTCAGTTACATCAGAGTTTCTCAACCTCATGGCATTTAGGGCTGGATAATTGTTGTGAGGGCTGTTTGTGCATTCTTTAGCAGCATCTCTGCAATCTACCCATTAGATGCTAGTAGACCTCTCCCGCTAATCACAACCAAAAAAATGTCTGCTGTCTTTGCCAGATATCCCCCCGAGGGGCAAAATTGCACCTAATCTTGAACCATTAGATTAGATCTTCAAATGAGTTTGAGCATAGAGGGCCTAAAGATTTGTCAGCCTTTTCTACTATCTGGGAGCTCTTAGAGAATGTTCTCTCAACCTCTATCCAATCTGTGTCCTCCCTGAAATTGTTCCCAGCATGCTCTACCTCATGGGACTGACATTGAATAGGGTGGGCCCAGGGATCCCTGTTTGGCTGAGGTGTAGATTTTTTTTAAAATTGAGATATAATTCACATATCAAAAAAATGCACTCTTTAAGTATATATAGTTCCCTGATTTTTACTCTACTCACAGAGTTGTGCGTTTATCACCACTATCTAATTCTAGAACATTTATTACCCAAAAAATGGAATCCTGTACTCATTAGCAAAGTCATTTTCCATCCTGCCCTGTCCCTAACCATCCCGACTTCTGTCTCCATGGTTTCATATGGCTTTTGTGATTGGCTTCTTTCACTTAGTGTAATGTTCTTTTTGTTTTGTTTTGTTTTTAATATATTTTATTGATTTTTTTACAGAGAGGAAGGGAGAGGGATAGAAAGTCAGAAACATCAATGAGAGAGAGACATCGATCAGCCACCTCCTGCACACCCCCTACTGGAGTTGTGCCTGCAAGCAAGGTACATGCCCCAACCAGAATCGAACCTGGGACCTTTCAGTCCGCAGGCCAACGCTCTATCCACTGAGCCAAACCGGTCCTGGCATAATGTAATGTTTTCATATTGTATGATAAGCTCCTTTCATATTTTAGCATAAATCAGTACTTTGGTATTTTCATGGGCTAAATAATCTACTTGGATAGATCACATTTTGTTTATTCATTCATCATTTAATAAACATTTGGATTGTTTCCATTTTGAGGTTTTATTTTTTTTTAAATAGATTTTATTGATTTTTTTTACAGAGAGGAAGGGAGAGGGATAGAGAGAAACATCAATGAGCGAAAAACATCAATCAGCTGCCTCCTGCACAGTCTACTGGGTACATGCCCTTGACCAGAATTGAACCTAGGACCCTTCAGTCTGCAGGCCGATACTTTATCTACTGAGCCAAGCCGGTTAGGGCATTCATTTTTGGACTATTATAAATGATACTGCTATGAACATTAGTGAAGAAGTTTTTGTGTGGACATGTTTTGTTTCTGTTGAGTATGTAGTAAAAGTGGAATTATTAGGTCATATGATAACTGTTTAACTTTTTGAACAGCTGCCTAATTTTTTTCCAGAGCAACTGCACCATTTGACATTCTCACCAGCAGTGTATATGTTCTTCTCTCCCCACATCTTTGCCAACACTTATTACTGTTCATTTTTTTGATAGCCATCCTAATGTGTCTGAAGTGGTATCTCATTATGATTTAGATTTGCATTCACCTAATGACTAATAATGTTGAGCCTCTTTTCAACAAGAGGCTTATTGGTCATTTGCATATCATTGGAGAAAATATTCAAAACTTTTGTACTTCTAAAAATTAGGTTACTTATCTTTTTTTGTTGAGCTGTAGTTTTTTAGATATTTTGGATATTAGACCCTTAATAGAAATGTGATATGCAGATATTTTCTTCCATTGTATGGATTGTCTTCAGTTTTTTGATAGTAGTGTACTTTGAAACACAAATTTTAGATGATAGTGAAGTTCATTTTATGGTTTTTTTCTTCATTAGTGTCAGTATCTTGCCTAACCCAAGTTACAAAGATATACAACTACGCTTTCTTCTATGAATTTTATAATTTTTGCTCTTATGTTTAGGTCTTTGATCCATTTTGTGTTGTACATGGTATGAGGTAGGGGTCCAACTTCTTACTTTTGCAGCATGGATTTTAATGGCAAGGAAGAGAGCACTGCTTCTTTCCTACCAATTCTAAGATGGGGCATTTGGAGGCTGGTGTAGCCCTGAGTTGCATTGAGAGGGCACTGGGCCTATTGCTGTGCTGTCTCTTTTCAGAAAGTGTCCCATAACCTGGACCCTTAATGACAGACCTGAATCCAGGACCCTAGAGCAGAGGTTTTAAAATTCAATGAAGTAGAATTCCAGCACCCCATTTTGGGGTAGGCTGTGTAACTGGGGACTTGAGAGGTAGGCAGAGCCAAGTTTATTTCAGCCCAGCTGCTTCCAACTCAGGTATCTAACCTCTCTATGTCTGAGTTTCTCTTTTGTGAGCTGGAAAGTGGTGGCGTTGGTTCTTGAGGATTGTAGGATATGATGCAATGAAGATAGAGAGCCTGAAAGAGCAATGGCCCCCGGCCGAGCACACCAGGTGCCAGCCAGTACTCTCAGTTATCTTCAAAGGTGACATTTATATCATTTTCTTATTTTAAAGCCAGTTGGTTAGAACAAAGACACTTTGAAATTTGAAATCAGGAGCTGTGATGGAACTGTTACCATCTTCACACCAGCCTTAGCATACTCATCCATCATTTGTTTTAGTTTCAAAGTACTGAGCCTGTACATGATAACAGATTTCTTTGCAACTCACAGTCTTGGAGCTCTGTTCAGTTAAAGTTTAGGTTTGAGCCCTAGCCAGTTTGGCTCGGTAGATAGAGCATCGGCCTGTGGACTAAGGGATCCCAGGTTCGATTCCATTCAAGGGCATATGGCCTGGGTTGCAGGCTCAATCCCCCAGTGGGGAGTGTGCAGGAGGCAGCCAATCAGTGGTTCTTTCTTATCATTGATATTTCTATCTCTCTCTCCCTCCTCCTTCCTCTCTGAAATCAATAAAAATATACGAGTGTACCTCTCACGTCCCATGTGGTTCAGGGTTCAGGTTCTGGAGAAGGCCACACATAAATGAAAGAGACTAAACAAGAAAATACTAATTTGGAAATTGGGAGCCAGGCAGAAGCCCAAAAGAGGACTCCGCTTTGCTCTGGCCTTGCGATCCCTTTTATTCAGTTTTGGGATCCACCTATAGCCCTTAGGCAGACAATTTCCAGTAACAGGCAAACTATCTTATCAGTAAAGATTTACATGAGACTAAAAGGTGGAAGTTGCTTCAGCTACCTTTACCTCAACTAGACAGTGGGTGTATGGCTCTGACCCTTGCCAGAGCCTCAAGGTCGACCAGCCTTCCGGGTTCCTTGTCCACACCTCTCTGCTAGTAAAGGCAATGGGCAGCTTCCAACAAAAATATATTAAAAAAAAAAAAAAGTTTAGGCTTGAATTCCTCAATGGAGAATTTTTATTTAAAGTTGAATGGCACATAGTATAGCTGTTCCTGCTATAATGCCTCTTCACAGACATGAAGTGAAAGTTATATAGGGACATACACATGAACATATGTGTTTAAACCATACAGTGATGTGTAACTGAGCCCCTCATTAATACCCCATTGAGCGTTTTGCTTAAGCATGTGCCAAGCAGAGGCATCAGGCTGCCCTGGGGTTATGCATTGAGTGTATGTATTGTGGGGGTGCAGTTGGTCATGGGGCTCCATATACACAGACATACTCAGTCAGAATGGCAATTGCAGAGCCACGGCCCAACTAGTTTATGGTGTGTGTGTGTGTGTGTGTGTGTGTGTGTGTGTGTGTAGTTCACATTGCTGCCCAAGGTGGCACACCAACACATGATCCTTGCAGGAACCTGATCAGTTGGTCTAGAACAGTGGTCGCTAACCTTTCAGTCCTCATGGACCACCAGTTGGTGACTACTGGTCTAGAATACACTTGGGGTTGGGTGTTATAGTTTGTAAGCATAGCTAATAATATATATATATTTTAAAATATATTTTATTGCTTTTTCGCAGAGAGGAAGGGAGAGGGATAGAAAGTAAGAAACATCGATGAGAGAGAGAGAGAGACCGATCAGCCACCTCCTGTACACCCCACACTGGAGATGTGCCCGCCAGCAAGGTACATGCCCCCGACCGGAATCGAACCCAGGACCTTTCAGTCCGCAGGCCGACACTCTATCCACTGAGCCAATTATTCAGCAGCTAATAATATTTTTAATTGACATTTTTATTGAGGTAGAAAGACTGTCTTTTTTAAAAAAAAAATACATTGCAATTCAGATCATTCATGCACCCTGAAGCACTTTAGGTCTCTGTAGCTCAAGCTGGGTGGGGCACATGGGGAGTAATCTGTCCCTGAAGTAGTATCTGCAGCAGCTTTGACTGGGGGCCACCTAGGCCCCCACTTACTGCCTGGCCAGAGGGATGCTTGATTCTGCACACCTTTGCTATGCACACAAGGCTGCAGTATAGCCAGAATACTCTCTGAGGAGGCAAGGTGTTTCTCTGAGGAGACCAGTGCTTGGGGCATTTCTTTATTGCTCCCTGATTAATAAAAGTCTCTCAAGGTGACGATCAGCCTGGGAAACTTAAGTAGATAGTATGGCAGCAGCCTGCACTTCCTGTGCCCCAAAGTATGGGAAGAGAAATAGTTATATAGTTTGCTTTTTAGATTGCTCAGAAGTGAAAATGTGCCCTTTGCTTAGCAGTAGCCCTTGGCGCTCAGCTTTCTGTGTTTCTGGTAATTCCAGCCCTTTCTGCCTAGTGGGAGGGGCAGACACCAGCTGCCTGAAGAGATGTAACTTTGAGGGTGGGGGTTGTTAGGTGTTGATGGAGGGCAGGGAGCCCTTTTCCCCTGAGAGACCTCCTAGGAGCCCCAGAATGAGTCACACAGGCTGCAGGGCTCAAGCTGTTTAGGACTCTCAAGGCTCTTTGAGGCAATCCTGACTGCTTGGGGCATGGGGAAGTGCAGATTTGGAGACAGAGCTTGGTTCTCAAAACTGTTGGTAGGGAAACGGGCCTTTGGATTCAAGCTCTTCCTAATCTTCAGTTCTTCACAGCAGCCAAAGAAAATATAACTGAGTTTAAGTTGTGAGAGACTGGAGTTTAACTCCAGTGTTAACCGGCAGCCTCTCCCCTTTCTGGCCCTCTCCTGCTCAGAGCCTCCTCAGGTAGGAGTGGTTAGGAGCCAGCAGTCCCAGATTGCAAGAGGGATGCCTCACTGCCGGTTTAGGTCCGATCCGTCGGACTTCACCCAAGGGATCCCAGATTGGAGAGGTGCAGGCTGGGCTGAGGGACACCACCACCACTCCCCACCCTGTACCAGGCCAATAGTTGTATATAAAAGGTAAGAAAGAGACCAACAAACCAAAGAGAAGACAGGAACAACACTCCCTGTTTCCTCTAACCTGGTGCCTTCTGAGTCCTGTAAACATGTGAATTGCACGTCCTGCTGGCAGAGATGTTCCTGTGAATTATGAAGGCAGTTGTGCATCCTCCATCTGGACCTGTTTATGGAAAGTCCTGTTGGCCGCTATCCGTCAATTAGTTAAAATCCTTACCTGCAGGATATGGGACTGTAGGCCTGGGGGCCCTGCCAACCCCACAATGACACCACTAAAGAGCTAAAACAATCGGTTGTGTACACAGGCTTCAGGGCCAAGTACTTGGGCATGTGGCTTTGCTAGTTTTTAGCTACATAGAACTGGAGAAGTTACAGCACCTCTCATCTCAGTTTGCTCATCTGTGAGGCAGGTTTCAAAATAATGTCTTCTCCATGTAGGGCATTGGGAGGATTGAGTGAACCACCACATGGCGAGTACTTGGGCCCAGCGTGAATTTGCACCTCAGAACGTGACTGAGAGCTTGTCCTTGTCGTGTCTCCGTCACATCATTTCAAATGAAGTTCTTTCCTGCTGCGTTCTTGTGGCCCTGGGGCCAAATGGTACTGTTACAGGGCCTGACGGGTGAACTCGCTTTTTCCTAGGACACCTTTGGAATGTGTCGGGAGGGTTGGCTCTGGAAGCTCTCTTATTCCACCGGGTTACGAGAGCCCTTTTCCAGGGGCAGCAGGGCTTCCTCTCTACCATGCCCTCCTCAGATCTCCCAGGGCCGGTGTTTTAGCCGCTGGCTTCCTGGATAGCTCTTAGCATAGCCAAGTTTTGCCAGCATCCTGAACCTCATGTTCTCAGCCAGTGCCTCTGTGAGTTGGAAGTTGCAGCATTAATCTGGTTTCTGTTCTGCTTTTGAGGAGACATTGTAAATGTCCATATAACTGGGAATATTGCATTTCCCTTTCGTAGGCACCTAGATTTGTTATAGGTTTACTCCTTTATTTTGTCTGACTTTCTGGAGAGCTGGTGTTGCAATAGCAGAGGAGGTAGATAGGGAGTGTGCAAGTCCTAATGACTACAAATTCCACTGACTAGGGGCAGGGGATTTCCTAACTGGGTTTTTTTTTTTTTCTTCTCTACAGGAGATAAATGGCATCACTGCTGCACTGGCTGAGGAGCTCTTTGAAAAAGGTATGTGGCCAGGGGTCCCCGAAATACTGGTGTAACTTACTCAGCACTGTTATGTGGCCAGGGCACGAGGTAGCACAGAACTCCATCTGTTGGGCTGTGCCAAGTGAATCCTAGCCAGGGCTCACCTCCCGGGAGTTGCTCAGGTCCCTGAATCTGATCCATAGCCAAGCCTGCCCGTCTACCTACCCTGCTGGCAGCCAGCTCTGAGGAGGTGGGGTCCTTCACCTTGGGGCTCTCAGGTTCTTGTGTTGGGGAGTAATCCCAAGCTCAGGATCTAGTTCAAAGCTCTCTGGTAGAATTCTGGAAGGTGAGTAGCATCGTGCCCTGTTGCATCTGGTTCGTCCTTACCTAAAAGTGATCAGATGGCAAACCAAAGCTGAGCATCGGTCATGGACCTGCAGTAGAGCATAGTTACAGTAGCTAACATGTGAGGTGTGCTTCTGTGGTCCAGCCTGGTGTTCAGCATCTTAACTGCCATGCCACCTCCTGTCTCTCCTTTGGGGATAGGGAGTGCGGATGAGGGAACTGAGATGAAAGGCTTGGTGATCTGCTTAAGGATACATGGCTGGGAGGAGCAGAGTGAGGACCAAATGCTAGTATGTCTGGCTCAGAACCCCCACCTGCTCTCAGGCCCTACACTGTGCTGGCATTTGAGGCTTCACCTAACTAAGATGTCTGTATCTTGGAGGTTGCAGCAGAGGTCTGTTGTCCACAATGTGCCTTGCGTCAGCTTTATTCTGGCTTAATACATCAGGTTTTAAATGAGCCTCACCTCAGGGAGGCTCCTCAGGCACAAATCCCATGGCCCTTCCCTCCTTAATCCCATGTTCTGGGCCCACCATGAGTTCAGGAGGCAGCTGCTCCTGTGTGCCCAGAATGGTGGCTGACGTGGTGCAGTGCCCATAGCAGGTGCTTGCCAAATGCTTGTTAACTGTTAGCCAGGTGGGCAGACGCCCTGGCTGCTTGACTAGGACAGGGCTGGAGGTGGATACTCACCCGGGTATGGCTATTGTAGGAGAACAGCTCCTGGGGGCCGGCGAGGTCTTTGCCATCAGGCCCCTGCAGCTCTATGCAGTCACTGAGCAGCTACAGCTGGGAAAGCCCACGTGTGCCAGTGGGGATGCCAAGACTGATCTCGGGCACATCTTGGACTTTACCTGTCGCCTTAAGTACCTTAAGGTAAGTGCAGCACCACATTTGTAGACGTGATGAGCGTACAGCCAATGTGGGGCCTAAAAGCTCACTGACTGGCAGTGTGTGTGAAAGAGGCTGGGTGGGCTATCCCAGAAAGGAAGGCCATTTTTGCTGTTCTTGACACTGAGCTTCCGGCTGTGAGCAGCAGGGGGCAGTCATGACCTAAAATCCCTTGCTTTAAACCTCAGCTTTAATCTGCTTTGTTAACGGAGGTGCATGCCCACCATGCCTCATTGCCAGGCAGATCTTAGAGTCGAGGCAGTTGCTGCAGCACTGCTCTGTGAACATGAAGGTGGAGCCATGTGGCAGCATCCCTGACTCAAGCCATACCTGTGCTGCAGGTTTCTGGCACAGAAGGACCTTTTGGGACCAGCAACATTCAGGAGCAACTCCTGCCTTTTGATCTGTCAATATTCAAGTCTCTTCATCAGGTGGAGGTAAGGCGCTGGGCTGTGGAGTGCAGGCAAGGCTGAGCCCTGCACAGGGACCATGTTGCTTAGGAATAACTGGACTTAATTGTAAGGCACTGTTACTTTCGTGTTTGTTCGTATGTGGCAGATTTCATCTAGGGGAGTAAGGCCAACCTGAAGGCAGAGAAAGAGGGGCTCTGCTACTCTTGGCTGGTCTGCATGTCTCTACCCCTGGCATGGGGCAACATTTGAACAGGATGGAGCACTGGTGCCCACGCCTTTTGGGCCTCCTCGTTCGAGTTGAAATGCTGAGAAGCCATCCTGAGGTTCAGGCGGAGCTAGTTCAGGTCTTTCCCAAGGCAGGTCAGCAGAGGGCTTTGAATTCTCTACCTTCTGGCATGCCCATACATAACTTTGCATTACTCACTGCTGAACATTTGGGTTCAGGATGCCAGTTTTGTTGCTATTTTTTAAATGGGAAAGAGGGACTCTAACAAATAATACGAAATGTATTAACACACCTATTTCTCAAGCATGGCTTTTGTGTGCAACCCTGTGCCCCATGTTTGATGTACACTTTTTGGCGGATTCTTCCTAATATCCCTGTAAAGTTGGCACTTTTATTCCTCTTTTATAGTTGAGAAAACTGAGGCTTAGGGAGGTTAGGAAGTTTGGCCAAGACCACATGGTTAATGAGGGGAAAGCTGGGATCTCAATTCAGCTGATCCCCACACCAGAGCCTCTGCTACACATTGGATTATTCTGCCTGCAACATTCTGGGCTTGTTAACTGTTAGCCAGGTGGGCAGACGCCCTGGCTGCTTCCCTTGGTGGGAACTTGTGGGAACTCGACCAGTGCAGGTCAAGTGAGGACTGAGAAGTCAGAGGGGTGCCCGGCCCAGCCTTGCCCTGGCTCAGCAGGCTGAGTTTCCACTGCCAGGGCCTGGGTATGTGTCATTCCAGCAGTGGCTCAGGGGAGTGTGCTTTGGCTTTGCCCCCCTCTTTTCCCCGTGTCCCCTCATAGGACAGCGGACACCAGGGGAGTGGGGCAAGGTGAACAGGAGGGTCCACCGTGTTCACTGTGCTTCAGAGGCCCTTTGCTCTCAGCTCTGATCTCTGTGGCCCACACTTTCTGTCCACCTACCAAGCCCCAAGCAGCCCCTACATGGACAATGGAATTCATGGCTCATTGTGAGCCTTACCAGATTTTTCAAATGCTATTTAGTCAGCACTAAAAGCTGGGGAAAGGAGAGACAGGATTTGAATCACCTCTTGCCACTAACCAAGGCTTCGGTTGGTTCAGCGATGCCGTTCCTGAGACATGGCTGTTCTTGTTCCAGATAAGCCACTGTGATGCCAAGCATATCCGGGGACTGGTCGCCTCGAAGCCCACCTTAGGCACGATGAGTGTGCGCTTCTCAGCAACCTCGATGAAGGCGAGTGCCCCCTGTTTCTTGCCTGGAGATGTCTGTAGGGCAGGATTGTGTGCTGTGGTCTCCCCCCACCGAGGGTGGGAGTGTGCACCACCACTGTCAGAAACCGGAAGCTGAATCTTCCCTAGGCCTGGGTAGCCATCCACTCATGGGAGACATTCCAGCACTTAGCAATGCCTGGTATGCTTTAGTCCACATCTTCATCAAAAATCATGCTGTTAAACGAGACATTTTAAAGAACTGGGTCCCCGACCCCCTGCCCTCAAAAAAAAAGTCACTGGTGTTTGATGAGCAAATTGTTAAGCAATGGCAACTGGCAGGATGTTTATAGCTAGATTGATACAAACATTCCGCGGAGCTTAAAAAGTCCTGACTTAGTACTCGTTTGTGTCTTGTTCTTAGTGGACTTAAAGGAGACAGGTGAGGCTATGGATATGTTAGGCTCTGATGTTTGTATATGAGCCGCAGTAATACTAAAATTGAGAATATAAGAGGTTTCTTCTCTATTTGCCTTTTTATGGATTGCATCTTAGTAATGTTAAAATTCTCAAGAAAAGCATAGTGGCAACTTTTATGACTTAGACTATCAGATCAAGATTTAGGTTTGGTGAAATGTGAGACTTACTGACCAAAAGAAGACTTGTGTTAGTCAAGAGTAAGGGTGTCAGGCAACTTTGTCTCTCTCCAAAGCACTTCCTGCCGCCTGGCTCACAGGGCTCAAAATGATCCATCTAGAGAGGAGAGGTCTTATGGGCCTGAAATGTCAAGATGGGAGTCTGCTTTCTTCCCCTTCAATGGTGCCCTTGTGCACTGGGCTGCTACCTCAGAATTGTTGAACTTGAACCCTGTAAAGTAACTGTTACAAGGGCTTGCTGTTGCCAAAACCGGTTTGGCTCAGTGGATAGAGCATCGGCCTGCGGACTGAAGGGTCCCAGGTTCAATTCCAGTCAAGGGCATGTACCTTGGTTGTGGGCACATCTCCAGTGTGGGGCGTGCAGGAGGCAGCTGGTCGATGTCTCTCTCTCATCGATGTTTCTGACTTTCTATCCCTTTCCCTTCCTCTCTGTAAAAAAAATCAATAAAATATATATTTTTTTTAAATAAAAAAAAAGGGCTTGCTGTCCACAGTGCCAGCTTGGAAAGTACAGTTGCTTGGGAACACCATGAATTCTGACCTTTAGCCTCTGAGATTTAAGCCAGAAAAGGCATCACCATATATATGGCAAAAGCTTTTTTTTTTCTTTTTAATAAATCTTTATTATTCAGATTATTACAATTGTTCCTCTTTTTTCTCCCCATAGCTCCCCTCCACCCAGCTCCCACCCCATCCTCTGCCTTTACTGTCCCCCCCTTGTCTAAATCCATAGGTGTATGATTTTTGTCCAGTCTCTCCCTGCACTCCCCTCACCCTTTTCCCCCTGAGAATTATCAGTCCACTACCTTTTTATGCCCATGATTCACCAGTTTATTCTGTTCATCAGATTTTTTTTTTAATATCTTTTATTGATTTTTTACAGAGAGGAAGGGAGAGAGATAGTTAGAAACATCGATGAGAGAGAAACATCGATCAGCTGCCTCCTCCACACCCCCTACTGGGGATGTACCCACAACTAAGATACATGCCCTTGACCTTTCAGTCTGCAGGCTGATGCTCTATCCACTGAGCCAAACAGGTCTCGGCTGTTTATCAGATTTTTAATTCACTTGATTTTTAGATTCACTTATTGATAGATATGTATTGGTTGTTCCTAATTTTTATCTTCTTTCTTCTTCCTCTTCTTAAAGAGTATCTTTCAGAATTTCATATAATACTGGTTTGGTGTTGATGAACTCCTTTAGCTTTTTCTTATCTGTGAAGCTCTGTATCTGCCCTTCAATTCTGAATGATAGCTTTACTGGGTAGAGTATTCTTGGTTGTAGGTTCTTACTATTCATCATTTTGAATATTTCTTAGCACTCCCCTCTGGCCTGCATCGTTTCTGTTGAGAAATCAGCTGACAATCGTATGGGTGCTCCCTTATAGGTAATTAACTGTTTTTCTCTTGTTGCTTTTAATATTCTCTTTGTCTTTTGCTCTTGGTATTTTAATTATGATGTGTCTTGATGTGGTCCTCTTTGGATTCCTTTTGTTTGGGGTTTTGTGCGCTTCCTGGATTTTGTAAGTCTATTTCTTTCACCAGATTTGGGAACTTTTCAGTCATTATTTCTTCAAATAGGTTTTTAGTATGTTGCTCTCTCTCTTCTTCTGGCACCTCCATAATTCTGATGTTGGTACACTTGAAGTTGTCCCAGAGGCTCCTTACACTATCTTCACATTTTTTGGATTCTTTTCTCTTTTTTACTTTTCCAGTTGAGTGTTTTCTGCTTCTTTGCATTTCAACTCTTTGGCTTGATTGTTGTGTTCCTCTAGTCTGCTGTTAGGTCTCTGTATAATATTTTTTATTTCTGTCAGTGTATGTTTAATTTCTAGTTGGTCCTTTTTCACCTCCTCTTGGGTCTCGCTAAATTTATCCATCTTTTCTAGGAAATTTTTGAAAAACCTTATAACCGTGCTTTTGAACTCTATATCCAGTCATTTTTCTTCCATTTCTTTTGTTTGTAATCTCTTCCTTTGTCTCTGCATTTTCACTGCTTCCCTGAGTTGGTAGAATAGCTTTGTGTGCTAGGTGTCCTATATGGCCCAGTAGGTCCGCCTCCCCAGTTACCTGAGGTGGACTCTCTTGATGCACCTCTTTGTGGACTGTGTATACAGCCTTGTATTTAAGTCTTGATTGTTGTTGGTATCACTGGGGGGAATTGATTTCCAAGCCAATTGGTTGTGAAGATCAGCTGTGTCAATGCCAGGAGAACTGTGCTGGACTCAGCCTTAAGACTTGCAAGATTGCAAAAGCCTCTGTGCTAGGCTTGGATGGGGCGGAGTCTCAGGGATGAGCAGACAGCCTTGGCTTCCTGTCAGCCCCTGGTCTCAGTGTTCCTTGGTAATCGCTGCAGCCTTCTCTGTGCGCAGGCATTCGCACCTCCGAATCTCTGCCTTTTCGTGCGCTCTGGGGACCTGTATGAGTCTGGGTCCCCAGGAGCTTGCCTGAAATTGAGGTTCAGTGCAGTCTGACCTGGATTTCAGTGCAGTTGGGAGCTTCTGTCTTGGATGGAGTACAGTCTCAGGGCTGAGCAGACGGCCTTGGCTTCCAGTCAGCCCCACTCTATGCAGCCCCTGTGTCTCAAGTGTCTCTCAGTAATTGCTGCAACCCTCTCTGTGTGCACATGCGTGTGCCTCTAGACCTCTGCCTTTCCGGTTCCCTTGCGCTCCGGGACCCATATGAGTCTGGATTCTCAGGGTCTCGCCCAAAACTGGGGTTCACTGCAGTCAGAAGTGAAGTTCAGTGCAGTTGGGAGGCTCTGTCTCCCGCCCATTTGGCTTTTGGCAGCTCTTCTGAGTCTTTGTGATCCCCTCTCTTTCCTTCCAGTTGTAGAATTTCCTTCCACTCAGCCAGCTTTCCTGTGGTTCTGGATGATGTTCGTTCTGTCTTCTAGTTGTAGTGTTGAAATTGTTGTGCAAGGCAGTAGTCTAGGTGTTCACCTATGCCACCATCTTGATTTTTTCTATGTGGCAAAAGTTTGAAAAGCATTTGCTCTTGAAGCAAGACCGGAACATACTCCAAATAACTGTATGTTGCTAAGCTTTTCAGTTATTTCACAATTGCTTAAAGACATATGAACCAAAGCCCAAGTTTAATGCAAGTTCACTTCCACCTGCTAAATATGCCCAAGCTCTTCCTGAAATTTTGCAATGATTGCATTCCCAGTGAGTGTTGCGTGAGGGCCCAAGTGTGCTCAACAGATGTTCTTTCACAGGAAGTCCTCGTTCCTGAAGCCTCGGAATTTGATGAGTGGGAGCCAGAAGGCATAGCCCTGGAAGGCCCTGTGACTGCCATCATCCCCACATGGCAAGCACTGACAACTCTAGACCTGAGCCACAACAGCATCTCCAAGATTGACGATTCTGTGGTATGCTCGCATCAGTGAGCTCTAGGGTTTTCTACCTGAGGTTGGGTATTTAAGTGGCTTTTTCTGGAAAGACCACAGAAAACATGAGCTCTGTGTATTGCCTGCAGTTTTTAAAATTTGAAAATGGGATTATTTAAAGCAAATGAGATAGTACTTAGAACCAAATGAGGCATACCAATTACATGCATATTTGATATAAAAACATAGTGAGTGATGAAATTTAATCCTAAGGAGTGGAATGGAAAAAACCACTCCACAGATTCCAGATGTGCTTCTGTAGGAGTGACATCCAGATAGCATTTGGGAAATAGGAATGTGATTCAGGTATTTGTGCTTCCTAGTGGTTGGGATTAGAGAAAAAGATGGACAGACTTCTTTTTCTGAGACCTAGCCATTTTTCATTTTCATAAGCCATGTGTTCCATAGAAATGAGCTGTGTGCTTATCACTGGAGTCCCTGTGTGTTCCTGTGCACATGCCGCTGGGTGGGCACCGAGAGGTGTTACATCATTGGCCCTGCAGAGATGGCCAGCCCAGGAGTTCACGGTCAAAAGGAAGAGTCCCTTGCCCTAGGCCAGTGGTCGGCAAACTCATTAGTCAACAGAGCCAAATATCAACAGTACAACGATTGAAATTTCTTTTGAGAGCTGAAAACCGACTTTTGTGCATGGGCCACAAAGTTTCAATCACACTATATGTGCACACCTGCACGTGGTATTTTGTGGAAGAGCCATACTCAAGGGGCCAAAGAGCTGCATGTGGCTCGTGAGCCACAGTTTGCTCTGACCACTGCCCTAGGCGGTTTGGCTTAGTAGTTGTAGCATTAGTCTGGACTGCAGAGTCCCGGGTTCTATTCCATTCAAGGGCACATACATTGGTTGTAGGCTCGATCCCTCCGGGGTGCATGCAGGAGGCAACCAATCAATGTGTCTCTCTCACATTGATGTTCATCTCTGTCTTTCCCCCTTCCTTCCACTCTATTTAAAAATCAGTGGAAAAAATATCCTCGATGAAGATTAACAGGAAAAAAAAAAAAAAAAAAAAAGGAAGAGTCCCAGGGTGGCCTTGGCAAGTGTTGTCCCAGGCACCAAAAGGTTGATTCCCAGTCATGGCACAAGCCCAGATTACAGGTTTGGTCCCTGGTTGAGAAAAATTCAGGAGGAAACCAATTGATGTTTCTCCTTCACATTGATGTTTCTTTCTCTCTCTCCCACTCTCCCTCTTCCTTCTTCTCTTTAGGAAAAAAAATCAATAAAAACATTTTTTTAAAAAGTCCCAGGGTGTTTGTTCACCGTGTGCAGGAGTGACATAGGGTCTAGCCTCCTAGAGTAATGTCAGGCATTGTCTTTTTTCTCCCCACAAGAAACTGATTCCAAAGCTTGAGTTCCTGGACCTGAGTCACAATGGAGTGCTAGTTGTGGACAACCTGCAGGTAATAACATCTTTGAAGACTGTTGCCACGTATGGGCTTCTTACAAGGTCCCTGAGAGCTCATAAGGCTGACTCAGCCTTGGGAATTTGGCTATACCCTGGGTTTTCTCTCTCAGGCACTGGAAAGTTGTCTGGGTACCCCAGAGGTTTATAGGAGCAGGAGCTGCTGCTATCCCTTAAGGGTCCCAGTGATGCACGGAGTGATTATCATTGTAGTTCTCCAGAATTAGAAAAGATGCATAAGTACAAATCAAGCGAGGTGAATATGATGCACCTCCATCATGAAGGTACAAGCTCGTTTTCAAAGCTCACACCTTATCCCATGGGTTGTGCTGTCTCTGCAGGGAGTGCCACTGGGCTGTGGCATGTGCAGGGGAAAAGAGGGAGTTCCCTTCCAAATATTGGCCAGAGGGAATGGAGCTGACCTGCAGAGCTGGCCATTTCGGGTTGGAGGCTCATCACACCATTAATGTCGGTTCCCTTTCCTTGGAGCCTTGACCTAGACCACTTTACCCTGTTCTCAATGTCGCCCCAGCACCTGTACAACCTCGTGCACCTGGACTTGTCCTACAA
Source organism: Lasiurus cinereus (assembly GCA_011751065.1). Taxonomy (NCBI): domain Eukaryota; kingdom Metazoa; phylum Chordata; class Mammalia; order Chiroptera; family Vespertilionidae; genus Lasiurus; species Lasiurus cinereus. The sequence goes on along the minus strand of JAAGEH010000125.1, from coordinate 291,974 downwards.
CAAGCTGTCCTCCTTGGAAGGGGTTCACACCAAACTGGGGAACATCAAGACTCTGAACCTAGCTGGCAACCTGCTCGAGAGTCTGAGTGGCCTGCGCAAGCTCTACTCCTTGGTTAACCTGGACCTCAGCAACAACAGAATCGAACAGGTGAGCCATGTCCCCTCTTCGATATCAGGGTTGTGGGAGGGCTGTTTATCATGTTAAAGAAGAATGCTAAGCCTTCTTTCATCTAAAAGGCTGTCAAATGTGTTGTCATGTTGCCGAAGTATTAAAAGAAGGGACAAGGGGAATGGAATTCATGCCTTGCAGATGGAGGAAGTCCGGAGCATAGGCAGCCTCCCGTGTCTGGAGCATGTGGCTCTGCTGAACAACCCCCTGAGCATCATCCCTGACTACCGGACGAAAGTGCTGGCTCAATTTGGAGAGAGGGCCTCTGAGGTAGGCTGCCAGGGTAGGGGGTGGGTTAGCTTGACCAAAGAGAGAGTCTAGACAGAGTCCACATCTTCACAGCCAGAACCACTGCTGATGTCCACTGTTTTATTACCCTTGCCTGCTTCAGAAAGACTTCCTCGCCCTAAGTGGCCTTTCAGTTCTGGGAAGTCTGCTGCCTCCCCAAGAAAAAACTCCCTCACCCTTCCTGCAGCCCGTCCTATCATCAGCCAGTGGCCAACACGGTTCCCCAGAGGACTTTCTCACATTGCCTCCAGCAGAGTTGCAGTCCAGGAGGGCTCCCCATGAACCCACAGGCACAGCCTGAGTGTGGAGGAACTGTCTTCAGCTTGTTAAAAGTAACATTGATTATTATAGGCAAGGGTTAGAAATAAGATATTTAATATTTTATTGATTTTTTTTTTGAGAGAGAGAGAAAGAAATATCCATCTGTTGTTCACTTATTTATGCAACTCATTGGTTGTTCCTCATATATTCCCTGACCTGGGATCAAACCTTGGCATATTGGGACAATGCTCTAACCAACTGAGCTACCTGGTCAAGGCCAGAAAAAAGATATATTTTTTTAAATCCTGTGTTCTGGACCCCAAGGGTGGGCCCACCTTTGCCAGTGAAGCCCAGCAGTATCTGCTGCCTATTGAGTGTATCTGGCCAACAGCCACCCTGCCAACAGAACAGGTCTTTAGCCAGGTTCACCTGTCTCCTTAGCCTCAAGCAGGCTCCTCCCCCATTTTCCCAAATTCCAGGCCAGAAGATACTGGAAGGCTGCATTCTTCTCTCATCCTCCCCACCCCCAATCTCTCTTCAGTCCCAAATGCTGCTCACATTGTCACCAAGACAGTGTTCACAAGATGACATCTGCTCCCCTCCTCCCACTCCACACTGCCTACCAGCCCACAACCCTTCCTGCATTTGCAGACAGAGTGCCTGCTTTCCATGCCTCTGCTCTCCAGTTCCCCAGCCCAGAGGCCTTATCTAGGCCCTTTGTTGATCTGAGTTCCACCGTAATTGGGGACTTAGTTCAAGTCACCACCTTCCCCCAACTGTAGCCATCCAAGAGGCTTCTTCACCCTTGTATCCCTGCCTCACCTTTTTGGAAAGGGACTTATAAGGAACTTGCAGGTCACTTCCATGGGTGGTTAGGAACTCACCTCCCAGTGAGCTGAGCCTCATAGGCCTGGCCCCACATTGTCAGCTCCTGTCATTCTGCTCTCTGCTTGCCAGGCTTTAGGCTGATCATTGTTTCTTAATTCTGTAGGTCTGTCTGGACAACTCAGTGACCACAGAGAAGGAACTGGACACGGTGGAAGTGCTGAAAGCAATTCAGAAAGCCAAGGAGGTCAAATCCAAACTGGGCCAGCCTGAGAAGAAGGTGGGTCTGTATGGAGGAGTGGTGGTGAGGAGTAGCCAAGGAAGGAGCTGGCTCCAGTGGAACTGGGTTCTGGGCTTACTCAGAGCCACTGAGTCCTGACGCATGACCTTAGGCAAGTCACACGGTCCATTTTTATCTGCACAGTGGGGGTGGTGAGAGTACCTGCTATACAGAGTTGTGAGGACTGGCTGAGACTGACTTGGCCATCCCCGATGTTTGATGTTTGATGTTTGTGAGAACCTCTGAGTTCGAGTTCTGTTCTTCCCGATCCTTCTCTTCTTTCCCGGGCTGACTCAAGCACTCTCCTAGGTTGGTGAGGATTGCCAGCTCTCCACTGCCCCCTGCATCAGACCCAGCAGCTCCCCTCCTACTGTGGCTCCCACCGCCGCCTCCCTGCCCCAACCCATCCTCTCCAACCAAGGTAATCATGTATGTAGCTTTTTGCCTAGCAGAGCCACATGGGCCCTGGCTGGGCTGGGATCGGGGGAAGGTGCTGGCACCTGCTGCTGGCAGGGTTCAGACACAGGGTGGATGTGGTGCTGTCTGCCAGCCAGCTCCTCTCTGGGTGGCATGTGGTGGGAGTGCCTGACCTGATTACAGCTCTGGTTTACTTAGTGAGGACCACCCCCCACATTGTTCTGACACCCACATCAGCTCCTCTAGGATACCATAGGGTGTCACTATGGCCCTGAGGCTGCTCTTGGAGCAGGCTCAGGACTGCTGGCTCCCCCGCAGGCTGTGTGGGTGGATTGGCTCTTTATTGGCGGGAAGTCAAGCCTTGTTACTTTCCTGAATCGGCTGCCTTGATCCCTGCATGGGGAACTTGCTTTTATCATAGCCTCATCTCAGTGGCTCAGGCCCAAACACTATTTCTGGGGCCCAGACAGGCTGTCCAGGACCCATGAAAGACCAAGCCTTTTCACCTGCCCACTGTCTTAGCGTTTTCAAAGGGCTTTCACCTCTGAACCCAGGCATCCTCGGAGATGAGTGAGTGAAGCAGGTCCCATGAGAATGTCTGCTGGCCCGGCCCCCGCGGAAGAGGGGAGGGTGTGCCGTCCCGAGTGGAACCGAGGCTCGGGACACACAGGAAGGAACGCCGCCCGCCCACCCGGGCTCCTGGAGATGCAGAACTTGGTGTGAGGTCTTGGGAAAACAGTTTGACCCTATGTTTCAAGAGCCAGAAAAACGTTCCCACTCCTTGACCTGGTAACCCCAAGTGGTGGGGAGTTTGTCTTGGTGGGATAAGATAATGGGAAGGGGAGATGATGAACTGCTCACTGCAGCGCTATTTATGCTAGCAAAGCAGAGGATATGACAGACATCAGAGGATAAGAGGGAGATTAGGCAGTGGTACAAAATACTCTGCAGCCATCATGTCAGAGAGGAGGGCTGGGTAGGAAGGAGGCAGAATGCTTAGGGTAAGTCAGCCTGCTGCAGGGCGATGCATCGAGGTCACAGCTGCGAGATGCGAAGAGCATTCCTGAGAACGGATGCTCGTGTCACGTGCCAGAGCGATTGCCAGTTTGCTTTTGTAACACTTGACTTAGAAAGTTTTATTTTTTTACATAAAAGGGGCAGGAGGTTTATATCCCACTGAAGACTTCCCTGACCCTGTCTCCTGCTCAGGGCCAAAACCCTCTTTGGGCCTCACAGCACTGTGGAGGACAGGGAGGCAAGTGATTCTAGGCCAGGGACTTGCTAGTTCTCAGCCAGCTTTTGTGGAAGTGATGAACGAGTGTGTGAGTGAGCGAGCAAGCGGAGAACAAGATGGTAGAGAGCAGACCGAAGGTTGGTTGAGTGAGGCATCGCCCCCAGGGCCATAACTACAGGCAGCCCCCTATTTGATGGTGAAGCCTCTGCACCAGCCAGGCCCAGGCCTCAGCCCCCTTCTTCACTGCCCCCCACTCCTGGGGACACCACCGAGTGGCTCACTGGTCTGTTCCCCTTCCCCAGCTGCTGGACATTTAGACTCTGTCTCCAGACTTGCACCTCTTATAAATAAAACTGCAGTGGATGTCTTTGTGTGCACATCTCTTTCCTTTCTGTGAGAAGCAAAGTCGGGCCCCCATCCAATTGCACTCCTGATGTCCTCATCCCATCCTCTGAGTGGCCCTTTCTGACCACTTGTTTGTACTGACTGTGGTCCAGGAAGGAAGCAGGGAGATGATCCCAATTCTCACTTCCTTGGCTCCAAACAGGGCTGGGGGTGGGAAGGGGTGTGGCAAGAAAATGTTGCTTTCTTTTCTCGCTAATATGGAGGAATCTACAAATATTTTTGTGTCCAGCCATGAGCTGCTAGGTCTTGCGTGGATGGGCATGGATTTCCCCATGTGGGAACTCCTTTGCTCCCAGCCTGATCCTTAGAAGTGTGTATATTTGTGAATAAACTGGGCACTCAGAGGCCTGCGTGAAGGGGAACTGTCCAGTGATTGGTCATTTCAGAAGCTGTTAGCCAGCTGGTTGGAGCCACAGATTGCGACTGATAGGCGCTAATGTGCGGAATGTCAGGGTAGGCTCACCAGGAGGGCAGAGCTAAAGGCTGGAGAGAAGGGGTGAGGAGCAGGCTTCTGGCGTCAGACAGCTGAGTTTGTGTCCCAACTTTCTTGACTGTGTTCCCTCAAGCAAATTGTAGCCTCTCTGAAGTTCTTTTTTTCAACTATAAAGTGTGAATACCCAACTTCATCGCTTCTAAGATGCACACGACTCCTGAAATTGAGATGTGTCTTTCAGTCAGTGTTGTCTCATAGTTGCTGGTACTCATGATGGAATCGTGTGGAAACCTGTGGACACCTGCTAAGACCAAGATGCATGTCCATGCATCTTAGATGTGATGAACTGTAAACAAGATGTGCGTGAGCCAACACGGGAAGCATCGAGCACTGCTCCTGGCTCATCAGAAATGGTCATGGAGGCCTCCCTCTCCCGTGTCCTTGTGGGGGAGTTTCAAGATTACCAGGACAGTGCCGCTGAGGAAGTTGTGTGCCCCAGGGACGACAGAGACCCTGGGGGCGTTTTGTAGAGGGAGAGGTATGGCTAGAGCAGGGGGCTTTGCAGTGGTTGTGTGTAGGGGTCCTCAAAAGCTGGGCAGGACCTGAGCATGTGAGGGAGGAGGGGGGGTTCTAGGAGAGAACAGTGCACTTACGCATAACTGTGTGCTTGCCCTTTCTTCCTGGGCAGTCCCTGCTGCTTCACTGGAAGGGGGAAGGGAGGTCTGGGCTTGGGCCCTCAACCAGCCTATCCCATGGGCAGAGGACCTGGGTTCTGCGAGTTGTCTTATCCCTGGGCAGCAGTTGAGCTGGACTAGGGTCTGTGACCTCTGGGGCTCTCACCTATGGTGCCTGGTTGTAAAGACAGGCCAAGCCTTGGGCTCCTCCAGATTTTTGTGAAACAAGGTTGATGCCCAGTGTTCACCCAACAAACTGCACTTAGGAAAACATTAAAAAAAGGCTTTGCCCTCAGCCAGTCTAGGTGTGAAACATCAGACTTAGATGTAAAACAGCCTCAGCAGGATTTAAAAACACCCAGTGTTTCCACAGTGCATAAGTCAGTATGTGTTGTCCGTGGAGGGCTGACTAGGAGAGGCCAGAGGGGAGGTCCTGTGGAAGCAAGCCATGGGTACCCGGCATGGGTAGTCCTTGAGGTCCTGTGCCCTTGTGTGCCTGTGAAGCTCTGCAGAGATGTCAGATCGGGGTGGGCTGTGTCCAGCCATTTCTCTGGGAAGGCTCTAGGAGTGAACATGTTTAAGGCTCTTGATGGACATACTGCCAAACTGCTCTCCTGACAGGCGGGCCAGCTCCCACGCCAGTGCCTGCCTTCATCCAGTTGGGCCAAGTCAGAGCCACACAATCATTCTAAACTGGTGTCTTATTCCAGCTTGCCCTCTGTGCTTATTTGTGAAGGAGGGTGAGCATTGTATGATATTATTGGCCATCTTTTGTGAAATGTGTCTGCATTTTTTTGCAGTCTGTCTCCTAGTGGGATTCCCAACTTTATCCCTTATTTTTGTCATCTGTAACAGCTTAATATATATATATATATAAAATTGATTTTTTATAGAGAGGAAGGGAGAAGGAGAGGGATAAGAGTTAGAAACATCTATAGGAGAGAAACATCAAGGTATATACCCTTGACCGGAATTGAACCTGGGACCCTTCAGTCCACAGGCTGACGCTCTATCTACTGAGCCAAACCGGTTAAGGCTGTAACAGCTTTTTATAGAAAGATATAAATGTTCGTCAAATACTGCAAGTGCCTTTTTTTTTTCATTTCTCTGTTTACTTGTAGAAGTTTAGTTTTTATGTAGTCACATTTCAAATTCTTCCTTTCGATTTAGGCTCAGAAAGTCTCTCTCTATCCTGAAATTGGATAATTAATAATTTGTTCTTCAAGTTATTTCAGGATTTCAGTTTTAACATTTTATTCTGTAATCCATGTGGCTGGGTTTGGGGATCTGACAATCCCCCGGCCATGCCAGAACCCTGAGGGCCCAGTCCCATTTGTTGAATGGCTGCTCTTCCTGCCCCACTGTCCCACCCGCCTGCCCCTGGTCTCTTCAGGAATCATGTTTGTGCAAGAGGAGGCCCTGACCAGCAGCCTCTCATCTACCGACAGTCTTACTCCCGAGGACCGGCCCATTGCTCGGGGATGCTCTGATTCCTTGGAGTCCATCCCTGCAGGACAGGTAATCCCTGCTTCCTGCTTCTATGGATTGGTTACCTCGGTGCCAGCTCTGTCTGAGGCTATCTGGAAGTAGGAGGTGGCCTGCCTAGAGTTGTGGCAGATGGTGCCAACGATTGGTGTGCTTTGCTTTCTGTTTCCCTTCCCTCCCTCCCTCCCTCCCTTCTTTCTCTCCCCGCTTCTCACTCTCTCTGTCTCCCCCATCTATATCTCCCCCTCCCCCCACCCCATCTCCCTCTGTTAGTGGGAACAGACAGTTCTCTCACTGGGCCCTGGAGGGCAAAGCCAGATAACCTTTAGTTCACATGAGTGGATTCCCTTGGGGAAAGCAATTCTGAAGGTTCTAGAGTGGAGGGGGCCTTGTTTGGGTTCCAAACCCATCAGGAAGAGTTTTTCCCCTGTTACCTGGCACTCCAGGACTATTCTGCCCATCCCTGCATGTCTTCCTGGTAGTTTGGGACACTGTGTGACTGTGGCACCTTCTCTGGCTGCTGCTAAGGGTTCCAGAGCTCCTCTGTGTGTCCTGGAAAGAGAAGGAGGCAAATGTGTGAGTGGCTCATTTGCCATGTTGGAGAGTGCTTGCTACCTAGACCTCCCTCTAGCCCCATCTCTAGTCAACAATAGTCAGGGCCGTGTGACCCCTGTGGTGGTTTGAGAGGCCTCACCTTATCCCAGCACACCATGGCACTCCCTTCTCCTTCCTTGTTATCCAGAGACCCCTGGGAGGGCCTGGGCCTTGCCAAGTACTGTGCAGCCTCTGTTCATTGTGTCTTCTGCTGGCCAGTTACCAAATTGGTGTACTGCCCATGAGGACCCTCTGGGGTGGCACAGGGAGCACTCGGATGCTAGACACAGCGGCACAAACTGACCTTCAGAGTGGCAAGAGGTTGTGGCCCAGGAGCTGGGAGTGTGAGCTGGGAGCAACTGACCCAGGTGGGAACCAGCCTTGCTGTGCATTGGCAGGATAACTGGAGGTCTCTTTGTCTCCAGGCCCCATAATTCACCCCAGAATGGAGCATGGGATGGTGAGGAACTTCCTGCAGGGAGGGAGGATGGAGGGCAGGGTGCCTGGCTCAGGATCTAGCACCAGAAAATGCCAGGGAATGGCTAATGCAGTTGGGGGCTGACCACATTTCCTTCTCTGTCAGGCACCTTCTGATGATTTAAGGGATATACCTGGAGCTGTTGGCGGTGCAAGGTAAGGGAGAGGTTGAGAAGGCCTGTACACACTCAGCTGTGGGCTAGTGGTAACTAGTTGGATTTTGTTAAATATGTATTCACAGAAGTCCTCCAGAACTACTCTTCCTTTAAATTAAACACAGATATGAAAAGCTCTGGTCTACTTCTAAATTTGAGTCTAATGACATATGTCATCCTACATGAGGGATCAGCAGAACAAGGCTGGTTTGGTCCACAGCCTATGAGATAAGAGTGATTGTTCCATGCTTAATGAGCTGTTTTTAAAAAGAAAAGATTATGTGGTTGGGGGGCCCCAAAAGCCCAAAGTATTCATCCTGTGACCCTTTACAGAGGAGGTTTCCCGCCCTGCTGTACACACACTTTGTGAGGGCAGTAGTGGCCGAGAGGGGCTTGAATTTAAATGTGAAGGTCCTAAGCACGCCCCGAAGGGAACTGTTGTCAGCTAGCGACTCTGCTCCTGGCCAGTGTCTGAATGACTAAGATCTTTGTGATGCTTCCGATGGGAGAACTGGGCAGGACTGGCCTTAACATCTGTCATCAGAGTCCTGGGCATGTGGACTCTTGAGAGACTGGTGGCCCCAGCCTTCTGGCACCTTGGCTCCCCAGCGGGGCACTTGTCCTAGGAATAGGCTCAGCTATTTAGCAGGCTTGGGATACCCATGAATTGGTTCCTCAGGACCAGGGTATAGCCGCAGACGTGAGAGGTGGTGTGTCCCAGCCCAGCGTGTCACTGACCTGGCTTTTCACACAGTTCAGAGCACTCGGAGCCGGAGGTCCAGGTGGTACCTGGATCTGGCCAAATCATCTTCCTGCCCTTTACCTGCATTGGCTACACAGCCACCAACCAGGACTTCATCCAGCGCCTCAGCACACTCATCCGGCAGGCCATCGAGCGGCAGCTACCCGCCTGGATCGAGGCAGCCAACCAGCGGGAGGAGGGCCAAGGCGAGGACGACGAGGACGAGGATGTGGCTGAGAACCGCTACTTTGAAATGGGGCCTCCAGATGTGGAGGAAGAGGAGGAAGGAGGCCGGGGAGAGGAAGAGGAGGAGGAAGAAGAGGAGGAGGATGGTGAGGAGGAGCGCCTGGCCCTGGAGTGGGCTCTGGGTGCAGACGAGGACTTCTTGCTAGAACACATCCGCATCCTCAAGGTGCTCTGGTGCTTCCTGATCCACGTGCAAGGCAGCATCCGCCAGTTTGCCGCCTGCCTCGTGCTCACTGACTTTGGCATCGCTGTCTTCGAGATCCCGCACCAGGAGTCACGGGGCAGCAGCCAGCACATCCTCTCTTCCCTGCGCTTCGTCTTCTGCTTCCCGCACGGCGACCTCACTGAGTTCGGCTTTCTCATGCCAGAGCTATGTCTGGTGCTCAAGGTGCGGCACAGTGAGAACACGCTCTTCATCATCTCAGATGCCGCCAACCTGCATGAATTCCACGCCGACTTGCGCTCATGTTTCGCCCCACAGCACATGGCCATGCTATGCAGCCCCATGCTTTATGGCAGCCACACAAGCCTGCAGGAGTTCCTCCGCCAGCTGCTCACCTTCTACAAGGTGGCGGGCGGCTGCCAGGAGCGCAGCCAAGGATGCTTCCCAGTCTACCTGGTCTACAGCGACAAGCGCATGGTGCAGACAGCTGCCGGGGACTACTCGGGCAACATCGAGTGGGCCAGCTGCACGCTCTGCTCTGCTGTGCGGCGCTCCTGCTGTGCACCCTCCGAGGCTGTCAAATCCGCTGCCATCCCCTACTGGCTGCTGCTCACGCCCCAGCACCTCAACGTCATCAAGGCTGACTTCAACCCCATGCCCAACCGTGGAACCCACAACTGTCGCAACCGCAATAGTTTCAAGCTCAGCCGCGTGCCACTCTCCACTGTGCTGCTGGACCCAACACGCAGCTGCACCCAGCCACGGGGTGCCTTTGCCGATGGCCATGTGCTGGAGCTACTTGTGGGCTATCGATTTGTCACCGCCATCTTCGTGCTGCCCCATGAGAAGTTCCATTTCCTGCGTATCTACAACCAGCTGCGAGCCTCACTGCAGGACCTGAAGACCGTGGTCATCGCCAAGACTTCTGCGACTGGGGGCCAGTCCCAGCGGCCCCTCATGGATGGCCAACCTGCTGAGAACAGGGTCAGGTGAGACTGAGCACAGCACAGGCTTTCAGGGACAGGGACATGGGACTGGTACGTGCACAGGGAGTTCACTGCATCTGAGACCACTCACAAACTCCATCTCTAAGCACCTGCAGAGTGCGCGTGGGTGTAGGGGGGGCCCAGCCCCTCAGCTGCTCCTCAGCTTGTGACTGCCCTCAGCAGTGTTCCTGACCCTCGGGCTTGGCACAGGGCTGCTCTTCTCTCACAGGGCTTCAGAAGAGCCTGAGAAAGCTTTCCTTTCACAAGGACAGTCTGGCCCAGTCCCCTGCCACTTAGGGTGCCTGAGCTCCTGCCAGCAGTGTAGGCCAGGCTGAGGAGATCGCCCTACCTTGTTTGGCTTTCCCTGCTCTGCTCCACGGCGCCCAGGCCCAGCCTCTAAGAATCACCCACCATCTCCTCCCCTCAGGGCCTCACAGTCCCATGCCAAGCCTTACCCTGTTGAGAGCCACCCAGCCCTGCTCAGGAAAGCCTGAGTTGCTGATGGGGCTCTCTTTCTGCATATAATTTAGGGAGTCCCCTTCAAAGGAACTGAGTATGTGAACTGGATAGTCACAGCTCCTTTTTTCCTGGGGGAGATTGAGGCACAGAAAGAAGGAGTGACAGCTGGGACCCCTGTCCTGCTCATTCTCACTCTCTTCTCTGCCCTGCCCCCACCCCCACCTTGATTTTCCCTGGGCCCCCTCCTTCGGTTTCCCTGAGAGCTGCCTGAGGCAGGGGTAGGGGCCATCTATGGGAAGGGATGGGACATGGTCCCACCCTCAGCTCACTTCCATCTGTGCCCTTAAGGGAGTCCCTATCTCCTTTCACTGCCCTCCTGGCTACACATATGCTGGAACTTTCCCCTCATGGGCAAGAAAGCCCTTCATTTGTCACCTTCTTGTTCCCCAAGACAGACAGGCTCACTTTCTTGTCTATCCTGGTCGTCAGTGGAGACCATATTCTCACCCCAGCATCTCATAGGGCCTGCCTTCTCCCTCCAACCATCCCACTGAACTGATGCTTCCAGCCTCTTTTTGGATAAATTGGGTGCCTCTCCTATGCCCAGCTCAAATCCCATGCCCTCTGAAGAGACCTCTGATGCCTAGTGAACAGCTTAGGCCTGAGGTGGCCCTGCCCAGCTGTCTCCCCATCTCCCTGCCCCTATGCTAAGGCTTTGGTGACATTTCCCTGCCACCTGAGAGCCTGGCTGGAACATTCCTCTGCTGCATTCCTGCAGCCGCATCTCTGTCCACTCCAGCAGGAGGACAGCCGGGGGCTTCTTAGGAGCACGTGGCCCAGTGCAAAGCCAGAGGGCAGGGATTTGATATCTAGACTGTCCAGTTGAGAAGACAATTCCCAAGGACTTCCCTCAACTCAGGCACCGGCATGTAGGCATGTAGTCTGGTTGCAGGGAGCGCCCCAACCTCCAGGAGCTTTAAGGGTTCTGTGTCCAGGTTGGGGTGGAGGAAAGCCTGAGCTACCTGAGAGGACCCAAAGGCAGACTGAGGGGTAATTTTGAGTTTTTGGTTCTCAGACTTCATTGCACCCAGATCCCAGCCCTGGGTACCTGAGTCATACTTTGGACTCTGCAGTGACATTTCTGACTCTTCTACCACCTGGTCAATACAAGTGTTTGGTTTTATGGGCCACCAGTGTCTGGCCGTCCTACCCCTGGGGTGCTCCCATCTGCCCATCTGTCTCCCAAGAGAAAGGGCCTGGATACCTTTTCTCTGCTCTTTTGTCTGCCCAAGGCCCCATAGGTGGAGTGTGAGTGGTGCATGTGTTCCCCTCACACTTCTGAGGTTGAGCATGTGATATGAATCTCCTTTGGGGTCTACATCTTAATGTAGTCTTTCTTGGGGGATTGGGAGGTGCAGTGGTGACCAGAGTCCCCAGGAAGCCCTGGCAGAGGCGCCGGCGCCAGCACCAGCCCCAGAGGAGGCCCCAGCTCTGGCCCGGGCAAAGGCCTCAGCCCCAGAGGAGACCTCAGTGCCAGCTTTGGTTCCAGCAGAAGCCCCAACAGAGGCCTCAGCCCCAGAGGAGACCCCAGCTCCAGCCTTAGTGGAGGCCCCAGCACCAGCTGAGGCCCCCGCCCAGTACCCAAGCGAGCACCTGATCCAGTCCACCTCAGAGGAGAATCAGATCCCCTCACATCTGCCCGCCTGTGCGTCGCTCCGGCACATTGCCAGCCTGCGGGGGAGTGCCATCATCGAGTTCTTCCACAGCAGCATTGCAGAGGTAGTGGCCCGGGTGCTGGTCTTGCTGGCTGGCACTGGGGTGGAGAGGTAGCATCGTTGGTCCTGGAGACTGTGCAGAATTTGTGTTGGGGTCAGCCTCAGATTCTCTGACTTCTCTGTGCTGGGTTTTCCCCAGCTTCAGCTGTTCACAGCTGAAGGATCTAGTTTGGGAGGTCCTGGACTGCCCTTCCCTGGTCAGTCCTATTTTCATTGCCCCCTGCGACCACTCCTATTCTTGGGCCCCCGGCACACCGCACTGCACATCCTTCTCCCCTTCCTCACCTCCTCTCTGCTTCCAAGGTTATTAATCTATTGACAGGATGTGATGAACTGCCTGAGTCTCCTCACCCAAGGCTATGGGCACATCATAGGGTGGTGGGTCTAATGGGGGGCCTGCCTGCAGGTCTGTTTCAGGCGCGGTCTGGAAGAGAAGCTGCGTACTCTGCCCAGCCCTGCTTTGCTGCAGCCCTAACCCAGGCCCTTTGTGTCCAGGTGGAGAATGAGGAGCTGAGGCACCTCATGTGGTCCTCGGTGGTGTTCTACCAGACCCCGGGGCTGGAGGTGACCGCCTGCCTGCTGCTCTCCACCAAGGCCGTGTACTTCGTGCTGCACGACGGCCTCCGCCGCCACTTCTCTGAGCCTCTGCAGGGTAGGCACCAAGGCCTGCTGCCACCCGGAGCTGGAGCTTGTGCCCAGAGATGGGCCTGTTGTATGGCCTCAGTCAGCAGTGACTCGGCTGCACTGGGCTGAGAATCTCTTGGGGTTGGGGGTGAAACAGCCCCCCCTCCCATGCTGTCATGAGGGACCTAGAGTCAGACATGAAGGTGCCAAGCCAGGACCTGGGGAGCACCTGGGCACTAGCCACATTAAGGGCTGGAGTAGCTCTGCCCCTCAGAACCTTAGTGGGGGAATCCTGGTGACTCCACTGAGTCAGGCACGGCTCAGATTGCCCATGAGGCCTTGTGTGTGTGGAGGGGAGATGGTGCTCATCAGCTACTTAGGCCAGCCAAGGGGACCCATTTCTGCTGGACTCAGCTATGCATAGGCCTCTCATGCTTGCCTGGCACAGCACCCTCCACCCCCTTTTCTCCATAGATTTCTGGCATCAGAAAAACACTGACTACAACAACAGTCCTTTCCACATCTCCCAGTGCTTTGTTTTAAAACTCAGTGACCTACAGACAGTCAACGTTGGGCTTTTTGACCAGTATTTCCGGCTGACGGGTGAGTGACCACTGCTTTGTCCTATTTTAGTGAAGGCCAGTGTTACCAGGGGGCTCCCACCTTCCATCTGTGGGTGCATTATTGCAGACAGAATCATCTGCTCCCAAGCCCCTTCACGGGAGTGGGGAGAAGCAGCTTCAGGAACTGCTGAGAGTGCAGAACTCACCGACCAGGGCTCAGGGCTGGAGGGACAGAGCAGCGAGAGCGGGGCAGTGCCGGAGGCAGGCTGAGTGGGCCCTATGCTCAAGGCAGGATGTTTCTGACTCACACTTCCTGAGGAGAGAAAACTAAGCTATTTCCCTAATGCCTCTGTATCCCCTTCCAGAAAACTGTCACAGCCCTTCCGGCCTGAGAAGTGGCCTGCTCAGGCCCCATGATGCTTTCCCACGTGGGCCTTCTTGGCCCTGGCTGTGTGGTCTCCGGGTCCAGGCTGACCTGCTAGAGACTGGAGATCGCTCTAGCAGCAAGGACAGGGCTGGGAGCAGCTGCCTGTAACTGACCAGCCCCTTGTCCTACAGGCTCCTCCCCGATGCAGGTGGTGACGTGTTTGACTCGGGACAGCTACCTGACACACTGCTTCCTTCAGCACCTCATGGCCGTGCTCTCCTCCCTGGAACGCACGCCCTCACCTGAGCCTGTGGACAAGGACTTCTACTCGGAGTTTGGGAACAAGACCACAGGTACCCGCCCAGCTCAGGCTGGAGACAGGCCATCTGGCCTCGCCAGCCCCAAGAGCGCCGCATGCCTGGAGCACTCTCTTCCTCATTTTCTCTCTTGTCCCACTCATCCAGCTAGGGATTCCCATGGCAGAGCCTCCATCCCAGTAAACCCCTAGCCATCTGGTAGATGCACCTGCTCTGGGCTGCTGGCCTGCGGGTCTCCGCTGGGCATTGGGGCTTGGAGTGCTCTTGCCTGCCTCTGGGTGGCCTATGGGCACTGACATTCCCGTCGCACCACAGTTCCAGCTCCAGCCCAGTGGGTATCTCTCTGCAGGGAAGATGGAGAACTACGAGCTAGTCCACGCGAGCCGTGTCAAGTTCACCTACCCCAGTGAGGAGGAGGTCGGGGACCTGACGTTCACCGTGGCCCAGACGATGGCGGACCCAGGGAAGGCACCGGCCCTCAGCATCCTGCTGTATGTGCAGGCCTTCCAGGTGGGCACACCGCCACCTGGGTGCTGCAGGGGCACACTGTGCCCCAAAACACTCCTGCTCACCAGCTCCGAGATCTTCCTCCTGGATGAGGACTTTGTCCACTACCCACTGCCCGAGTTTGCCAAAGAGCCGCCACAGAGGGACCGGTACCGGCTAGACGATGGCCGCCGCGTCCGGGACTTGGACCGTGTGCTCATGGGCTATCAGACCTACCCACAGGCTCTCACCCTTGTCTTTGACGATGTGCAAGGCCATGACCTCATGGGCAGCGTCACCCTGGACCACTTCGGGGAGGTGCCAGATGGCCTAGCCAGAGCCGGCCAGGGCTGCGAGGTCCAGTGGCAGGTGTTTATCCCCAGCGCCGAGAGCCGAGAGAAGCTCATCTCACTCTTGGCCCGCCAGTGGGAGGCCCTGTGCGGTCGGGAGCTGCCTGTTGAGCTCACTGGCTAGCCCAGGGCTCTTTGTGTCCAGCCTGGGTGTCCATTCAGTGTGGGGAAGCAGGCTTTTTTTTTTTTTTTTTAATGATTTCTCCTCCTTTTGGTACCTTCATTTAACTGTCCTCCCATAGAATGTGAACATACGTGTTCAGTTGATTCTTTGTAATCCCGGGAGTGACAGTGCCAGCCCCTCCAGGGCCTCCTGTGCCATCGGCCTCCCGTGGATCTGTCGCCTGCCCCTGGTGGTGTGTGACCAGGCACAACAGTGTCACATCTTCTGTTGTAGGACTGTTGTTAACACAGGGTGTCGTGAGTCCTCTTTACTTCCTTACACGTCTTTTTCTGAAATGTCAAGTCCAGTCTTGTTGATGTTGCTATTGTCATTTGCTGCTAATCATTGAGCTGGCAGCAAAGTGCACATTGGAAGTTCTCACTCTCTGCAGTTTTCCAAAGTGAAGGCTTCTTTCTCCTGGTCCAGACAAGCAGGAGCGCTCCATGGGAGTGGAAGTCCCCAGGCCTTGGGGCTGAGGGATGGGAGCAGGGGACCTGGAGCTGCCAGCATCGAGTGTGGCTCCTGTTGCCTATTTTCTCTATTCCAATAAAGTAGAGTGTGACACTGTCTGGGTCTTTTATTTCAGAGTCCACTGGGGTTCCAGTGGGGCAATTGGTCCAGGACATGCCTGAGGGAGAGAGGGTCCCCTAGAGACACAGGACTGTGAGGTATTAGGGGAAAGGAAGGAGGTAGAAGAGGCAGAGGGGATGACGGGCAAGGGGAGCTGCTGTCCCGGGCCAGAGGCTGGGGGGAGGGGGCGGTGTGAGGGGACCATGGACAGGGCCATGCTGGGCTGTGGCTAAACCATGAGTCTCAGGTAAACGAGAGCAGAACCCCAGGGTATGGCTAGCACACAGGCTCACTGCCCTTCTGCCTTCCCCGGGTCTGGAATGTCTCACCTGGCCCAACCCCACCAAAGGCTGCAGCCTGTTGTCAGGGTAAGGCCTAGAGTCAGGATTCTTTACTGTGGGGTCTGCAGGGGGCAGGCCTGTGGGGAGCTGGCCCAGGTGGGATCATGGAGAGGAGGCCTGTGCTCATCTATGTCTGCTCATGCACTGAAAGCGGGATTATCTCAGGGAGCCTGCTGAGGTAAAACCTAGGACTTATTTGGACCCAGCACCTGTGTCCCACTTTAACTCATTTCTACCCCCTCCAGAGCCAGGGATCTTAAGCCCACTTGACTCCCTCTCTCATCCTGGCCCAACCAGGAGTCTCAGTCCCCAAGGTGCAGGGACATTTGGGGAGGAGATAAGTGAGGAGCTGCCAGCCTGGCTCCCAGGCCCGCTTCTGCTCTGTTTTTCTTGGTACCAGCAGCTGGAGATCCTGGCCTAGAAGACCCATCACCCTCAGGAAGACAGGGTGTTGGGGGAGCCACTGAAGGGTGAGCCCCACCAGTGGCCCCACCAGTTGGTAGGGGGAATGCGAGCCCTCTGAGGATGAGTAAGAGAGGGCAGGGGACAAGGCTTCTTCCAGTCAGACCATTATCAAAGGCATTTGTAGATGGCACCTGCCTCTTTTATCTCAATCATCTGTAAATAGGACAATGACCCCAGAGGCAGGGTGCACCATTCCCAAGTGTAGCACACGGAGATCTCGCCACCTGAACTATTCAAGGTTCTACAGCCCAACATGTTAACAGCTGACCAGCCTGGCCCAGTGAGGGCTTGACCTACTGGGAGAGGCTGTGTAGTGTCGGGGGTGGGTGGGGGGTAGGCTCTGCAGACAGCAGTTGTGGGATTTGATCTTCCTTAGATAAGTTACCTAGCCCCTCTGAGCCTCAGTTTCCCCAACAGTAACAGGGATAATAAAAGTGGCCATCAAAAAAAAAAAAAAAAAGTGGCCATCATCTGCCAAAACCGGTGTGGCTCAGTGGATAGAGCGTCGGCCTGCAGACTGAAAGGTCGCAGGTTCGATTCCGGTCAAGGGCATGTATCCTGATTGCGGGCATATCCCCAGTAGGAGGCGGCTGATTGATGTCTCTCTCATCGATGTTTCTAACTCTATCCCTCTCCCTTCCTCTCTGTAAAAAATCAATAAAATATATTAAAAAAAAATAAGTGGCCACCATCATTCATTCATTTGTTCTGCAAATCTGTCTTGAGCTTCAGTGGCTCCCCCAACACCCTGTCTTCAGACCCTTTCCCTGTTCTCCCATAACATTACAGCAGGGGACAAAAAACTAAACCAGAGTCAGCTTGTGGCCAGTGCTATGAGGAGATGAAGGCTGGTGACCTTTTACCTAAGACTGGACCTTGAGGTCATTCCCTGAGAGAAGATCTGAAATGATAGCAAGGCAGCTGCTTGCTGTGGCTGGAACAGGGTGAGGGAGAGCCGCAGAGGTCAGGAAGGTCGGCCTGGCATGGACAGGTGTGCAGAGCAGGGCTCCTGAGTGGAGAACAGATGGATCGGGAGGCAGAGCAATGCAGAGGCTCCGGGGAGAGAGGGAGGTGTAGGGATAAGGTTGGGGCTGGACTAGTTGGAGGCGTAGCTGGGGCAGGTGAGAGGAGTAGTGGTCCACTGTCCCCTTGGCACAGAGCCTGGCAGGGTGCCTGAGGCCTGCTTTTGCCCTCAGCAGTTGGAAAGGTTGATGCACATAAACCTGATTCGGGCTGAATCCCCCAGGCCCTCTGCAGACGTTGGGGTGGAGAGCGGTGGGCATTTGCATTTGGATTTGTTTTGCAGCCTCTGATAGACCCCAGGTTCGTGGCTAATGGTGGACTTGCAGACTGTGGTGCCAGGAGAAGGTCCCGGGGCCAGGAAGCCCCAGCAAGGCCTAGGCCAACCATGCAGGGGTCAGTAGCCAGCACCTTCCCTTCCGCCTGCAGGCTGCTGATAGGCAGGAGGAAATCCTGGCGGGTTCCTGTGGGGGTGAACTGGCGGGGCCTCGAGGCTGCTTTTAAAGCGAGTGCCCGCCCCCATCCCACTTGCCCGCCCTGTGCCTGCCTCCCAGAGCTCATTCCCCTCCCAGGCTGCCCCAGCTCTGTCCTGGACAGTGTGCCTGCCAGCCAGCGCTGTCCATGGCAGGGCCCCGGGGCCTCCTCCTGCTCTGCCTCCTGGCTGTCTGCCTAGCAGGTTCCCGCATCGTCGGGGGGCAGAAGGTGAGTGTGAGCCAGTAGTAGGGGGTTATGCAGGTGCCTAGGCCCTGTTGGCCAATGGTGGGAGCAGGGAGGGAGTGTACACAGGTCGGGCACAGGTCTGGGGACACATGAGCAGCTGGTACATGTCTGACCTTCCCTGAGCATCTCCTTAGGCTGAGCTCTGTGTGTGGTTGCTTGAGGTGGCAACCTGCTCTGCTCTAACTGTGCCCAGCCAGCCTGCCGTGTGGTGTGGTATGGTGTGGGCAGCCGTCCCTAGGCCTTCCAAGCCTGAGGGTGAGAGGCACAGAGCCAGGCCTGTGTCCCTGCCCTCCAGCCTGGACTGAGGCCTGATTTCTGTGTCCCTGGCCTGAAGATTAGAGATGTGATTTCTTACTCTCTCAGGGCTGACAGATGTGTGTGGGTGCTGGCTATGTGTTGTGCGTGTGTGTGCGTGTCCCAACCCCAAGAGTGCCCGGGGGCAGAATAGGTCTACTGACCTCAGTTTAAATGGCAGCTAACAATAACGCCCTCACGCCTAGTAACTGCCCTTTACTGAGCACACAGCCCTGGCACACCCAGTATTATCCCCGCAAACTCTCCCCACCCCTAGGCAGTGGGTCCTGTTCTCCACCTGAGGAAGCTAAAGTTCAAGGATGGTATTCAGGTCAGTCCGGCTCGGCTATGCCCCAAGCCATCACCTGCAATTCCCTGCCTGCCGTGTGGGAGCAGCAAAGAGGTTCTGGTGTGGGGCCCTCAGGCCCATATGGTCTCACCCTTCAGGCTGCCCCTCTGTGGGCCCCCCAGGCCCTCTAACAGAGATATTATCTGAAACTGGAGTTTCTGGAAGAGCCTTTAAGTATGGAAAGAGTCACCTGGCTGGGGCCTGCCTCCAGGTGAGGGACCCTCCCCTGCAAGGCCAAGTTCATCTGGTCTCCGGGCAGCTGCTTCTGTCCCCGTATCACTAACAGGCAGACTGAAGTCAGGAGAGAGGAAGGATTTACCAGGATCCCAGTGCCAGGCAGCATTAGGATGGTAACCCAGGCCCTGGCCACCTTTAGGCATCTTCTCTTGTATTCCTCATGGTTCCTCCAGGAAAAAGCAAGCTAATGGACCTCTCCAGGTTCAGGCCCAGGTCAGGGAAGGGGACGGGAGGTGCTAGACAGGTGCTGGTGCTGGTGGAAGAGCCCAGGGTGAAAAGCTGTTCCTGCAGGTGGTGGCCCGCTCCCTCCCTGCTTCGTTTCCCCAAGTGTACAATGCAAGGGGATTTCAAAGCCTTTGCTACTGCCTTATGTTCTGGGATCAGGGGTCAGAAAGGAGCTTCAGACGGGATTTTCTCCTTGTTGGAGACCCAGGGTTCTGACCACCTCTAAGCCTGCATTCCGGGGCTGGGGCTGGGCCAGGGAAGAGGACCCAGGCAGGGGTTCTTGTTGACACAGCCCTGCTGGCCTCCTCACACAGTCAGTCACTCAGCCCTCAGCATTCCGTGCTGTGTGAGACCCGCTATTAGGAAATGTTAGGAAACTGAGGCTCTGAGGGGAAGGGCTAACCTCTGGGTCACACAGCCAGTGAGTGGCAGGACCTGCCTCAGACACAGGCGGCTCAGGCAGGAGAGGCATGGCAGGCTTCCTGGGGGAGGGGAGTCTTAGCACCTGTCCCTTCCACAGTCTGTGGCCATGCACCTCCATGCTAGGAGTGTGCTGGTGCTAACCGGGCCTGTGGTCCCTACAGAGTTTGAAGGCAGAGGGGCATTGATCCAGGTCAGGGAAAGCAGGTAGGGGTGGGGGTGGGGGTTCCCTTCCTTTGAGGGACTTAAGTTCTGAGCCCTGGACCCCTGCTTTGGGGGAATTTCTTCCACATTCTCACAATAGACTCAACACTTCGTGTCTCCTTAACTTCCCCAGCAGTGTCTCTGTGAGAAGCAGACATTGCCAAATTAGTTCTGGATTTGGGCAGGGAGGGGGGCAGCATCCTCCTGGCTCTGGCAGATCCTGAGGTGCCCCCAGGAAAAAGGGAATCTGAGTCAGCACTTGGATGTGATCCAGCCTCACTCTGCCCAGTGGGACCAACGGTGACAGGGAGACGGGGCGGGAGCTGCTGATGCTTCTTGCAGGCCACCTTGCAGGGGCACCCGAGGGCCTGCCTCTGGGGTCCCAGGAGTGTGATTTCCCACAGATTTACAAATGAGATGTCCCACAGGACTCTGGCCTCCTCCTGTGCCCGGACCCCCACTCCTGGGCCCACCAACGTTCCTCTAAGATCTGGCCTGTGGTGAGCACCATGGCAGCAGTGCGCAGCGAGCCGTCCAGGTGGCCCTCCAGGAAGCCGGCTGCCTGCTGAGCCTTTGCCCTGAGCCAGCAGCTGCCAGACCCTAGAGTTGCCCAACTTCCTAGCTGCTCCCTGGCTCAGCAAAGACCCAGCCCGGGGTGGGGAAGGAGACCACACTCCCAGCCCACAGCTTGGCCTGAGGCCGCTCGCAGCAACTTCCCTCTGCAGACCGCAAAGGCTTGAGCGGAAAAGGGAAAAATCTCAGCGGCGGCACAAGGCCGCTTCTCTTCTCACTTTGAGAGGCCACATCTATAATGTGTTCTAGGAAAGAGACGTCCTGCGCTCTTTGGACCAGTGTGCTCAGCATTTTTTAGATGAAAACATCTTGGCCTTCCAGGCCATGCCCCAAGCCCCCGCCTCACCAAGCACACCTTCCCCGTGGCCCTTCTCCGGCTCACAGCCAAGAGCTTCGCTTGTCCCTCTGAGAGACAGGGCCTTAGGCTGCTGGGATTTAGTTGCTGCAGAGGCCGCCCCAGGAGGGACTCGCAAGAGCTATGTGAACGAGGTGCAGGGGTCAGCTTCTTCCCCCACCCCCACCTCTGTTTTTCTTGCAGCAGCCAGAGAGCCCTTTAAAACACAAACTGAGCCTCAATTGGCTTGGCCAAGTCTCCTGCCTCCTTCAGGCCCTATCTCAATTGTCACCTCCGCCAGGAAGTTGCCTGGGCCTGCAGCCTGGCCCCTCTCAGCTCCCTCCCGCCAGCATTGCCCATCTGGTGATGAACTGTGGACTGCTGGGTCCAGCCAGTGGGGCCGTGAGCTAAGCCCTGGGTCAAGGCTCCCAGAACATGACAGATGCCCTCGCATGCCTGCCCCCAAGAGCCAGCCTCTCAGGTCTGGGCAGGCTCCTGGGTCCTTTGGGTTTGTGGAGGGTCATTTGGCAACAGATGCAGATATACTCGGGGCCAAGTGGAGACAGGTCTCCCCTCCCAGTGTCAGCCACGTCATTTACTGTTCTATTTTTACATGAAAGGTGAGACTTAGCACTGGGTAGAGAGTCTGGGTTCTAATCCCTGATTTGCATGCTGTCACTGGGCAAGCGCCACCCACTGGGGGTTCAGTTTCCTCATTTGAATGGGTTGAGGTGGAACGAGGTGGCTAGATTCTCTTGGTGTGGAAAGTTTAGACTCAGACTTCTGGGCGTGCTTGCGGGCCCTGGGCAAAGGTATGCGGCTGTGGACAGAGGGACAAACCATGGCAATCACATCCCGTGATGGGCAGGTTTCCCTTGTCTTGGTGCCTTCCCTGTCCTCATCGAATCCCCACTAAGCAGGTGGGAAACCAAGGCCCAGAGAGAACTGCGAGGCCCTGCCTGGTCAGGACAGAACCAGGACTGGTCCAGGGTCCAGGCCCCTCATTCCAAATCCCACCCGTGGCCCAGGTGTGGTCCAGACGCTGCGATGTGAAGACCAAGTTTGTCACTCACATACCCTGCACCGTGTGCCCTGCCATCAAGAAGCGGGTGTGTCCCTCGGGCTGGCTTCGTGAGTTCCCGGAGAAGATATCCCAGGACTGCCGGTGTGGACCCCACCCCATCTTTGCCCACTTCCAGGGGTATCCTGTGGGTGTCGGGGCAGGAGGGGCCGGGCAGGCCTGGTAGGGTCTCACTCACCTACACATTTGTTGGTCCTCCAGTGGGGAAGGTAGAAGAATAGCAAGAGGTGGGGTTTATTGAGTATCTACTGTGTGCCAGGCCCTGTGCTCCACTCTGGCCCGGCACGTGGACAGGAGGTGGAGTAGGAACACTGCAACCTACACGTCAGGAGGCTGGGGTGGGGGCCCTGCCCACCACCCTGCCTACTGTCCTACCTACTTGCCCACCTCCCTGCCCATCCTTCATCCTCAGCTATGAGGTGCAGCTAGGGGGCTCTCTGGTGTCCATGAGTGGCTGCAGTGTGGCGTGCTGGAAGGACGTGGTGCAGAAGGCCTGCTGCCCTGGCTACTGGGGGTCCCAGTGCTATGGTACTGGGGGGGTCCCAGTGTATGGTATTGGGGGGTCCCAGTGCTATGATATGGTATGGTGGGGGGTCCCAGTGTATGGTATTGGGAGGTCCCAGTGTATGGTATTGGGGGAGTCCCAATGCTATGATACAGCAGCGGGTCCCCACTTAGTTCCTAACACCCCAGCCCTGGGCTCCCCATCTGCAGCATCTACCTGCACTCCCTTCCACCTTGTTCACTTAATGGACACTTACTGAGCCAACACAGCTGGCTGCCCGACTCCGGCTGCCTTGGGGAGGGGCCACCAAGAGCTGCTGGGTTCAGGGATGAATCTAGAGTTCTGAGACCACAGCCTGAATTATTGGGGGGGGGGGCGGTCCACAGAGTGCCCAGGAGGGGCAGAGACCCCGTGCAACGGCCATGGCACCTGCCTGGATGGCATAGACAGGAATGGGACCTGTGTGTGCCAGGTAAGAGTCGGGCAGGCGGGGTGGGGACAGTGAAGGGGCCGCGCTGACTGGGTGTGCTCCTCCACCAGGAGAGCTTCAGTGGCTCCGCCTGCCAGGAATGCCGAGACCCCAACCGGTTCGGGCCTGCCTGTCAGTCAGGTGAGCTCTGGAAGTTTAAAAGGACATTTAGGGAAGAAGGTGGGTCCAGTCCCCACCTCTTGGCCCACCCTCACCTGTCCCCACAGGATCTTGAGCTGAGGGCGCACACTTCCCCTTGCCCAGCCCACCCCTCTCTGCCCTGCCCCAGATGCCCACCCCAAGGCCCCTGGCCTACCTGGGGGCTGGCCACTGTCCCCTGGGGGCCCGTGGAGACCCAGCTGTACAACTACCCCCACCAGCCTCTCTCCCAGCCCCTCGGCCCTTCGCTTCCCCTCTAGGGACACAAACTGGTCCATCACACCTCCAGCCCTTGCACAGATTCTCGGGGGCCTCTTGGAGGGCCTTCTGAAGCCCCCTGAGCCTCCAGCCTGGGCCAGGTGCCTCCCTGGGCTCCTGCCACCCCTGTAGTCCTCCCTCACAGCTCTGCACTCGAAGTTATGCCAGTTGGCTGAATTCTGGAAATGCAGAGGGCAGGGACTCAATGTCCTGTGTGTCCCTGCGTGAGGCTAGGGTCCCACCTGTCCCCGGCTGTTCTTCCCAGTATGCAGCTGTGTGCATGGCGTGTGCAGACGTGGGCCACTCGGGGATGGAAGCTGCCTGTGCTTTGCTGGCTACACTGGAACCCACTGTGACCAAGGTGAGCGGTGCTGGGGACGGCCCGGGCAGCGGGTCCTTGGTGGCCAGAACAGGAGGGTGACTGGGTGACAGATGAAGCCTGAACCTCAGTAGGAATTCTCTGCACCCTGATTTCTTTCTAAGTTGATCAGAGGGAGAGGGAGGTCTCATCTGAAGCTCAGAGAGGGCAGGGCGCTCGCTGGCCAGTCTCACAGCAGTCTGGGCAGAGCACCTCTGCTCCTGTGTTCCTTCCCAACCTGGGGTTTCGGCCCCGCAACACTTTCCCCCCACTCAGAGCTGCCCGAATGCCAGGCCCTGCACTGTCCCCGCAACTCCCAGTGCTCTGCCGAGGCCCCCGCCTGCAGGTGCCTGCCTCCCTACACCCAGCAGGGCAGCGAATGCCAAGGTAAGTCTGTGACCTGGGGGAGAGGGGGAGCAGGCACTGGGAGGATGTCCTTTTAAACCAGCACGAGAAATCTGACCGTGAGGGAGGTGGAGGGGGCTTGTCCCCAGAGTCTGGGCCAGCCTGCTCCCCCGCCTTTGAGCCATCCCTCTGGAAGCTGTGGAGGAAACAGGCTCTTGGGAGCTAAGCACACTGGGGCTTTCTCTCTGCCCTGCAGCCCCTGACCCCTGCCGCCCATCGCCCTGTTCCCCACTGGCCCAGTGTTCAGTGAGCCCCACTGGGCAGGCACAGTGTCGCTGCCCTGAGAACTACTACGGCGACGGAACAGTGTGTCTGCCCCAGGACCCATGCAGCACCAACAACGGTGGCTGCCCCAGCAACTCTACCCTATGTCTGTACGAGGGGCCCGGCAAGGTGAGCCCCTCGCCCACCCAGTGCACTGGCCGTGGGACCCTGGCAAATCACGGGCCTCTGGGAGCCTCGGCTGCCCCATTTGTGAAATGGGAAGAGAATGCCACCCTCTTCTCGGAGGGCGGTGTGGGGGACCGAGCAGAGCTCAGTGGGCATGGCAGATGCCAGCAGTGCTCAGGGACGTGATGTCGCCCTCTTGGCCCTGCCCAGGCCTCCTGCACGTGTAAGCCCGGCCTTGTCAGCATCAGCGGCAATGCCTCTGCAGGCTGCTTTGCCTACTGTTCCCCCTTCTCCTGTGACCGGTCAGCTATCTGCCAGGTGACCCCTGATGGAAAGACCAGGTAGGCCAGGGGCCTTGGGGTGGGCATCTGGGGCAGGGCAGAGAGGGGTGGGCTGGGCAAGGGGAAGTGTGCGCCCTCAGCTCAAGATCCTGTGGGGACAGGTGAGGGTGGGCCAAGAGGTGGGGACTGGACCCACCTTCTTCCCTAATCAGTTCTCTGCCCCCTAGCTGTGTGTGCAAGGAGGACCAGGTGGGGGATGGGCGTGCCTGCTACGGACACCTGCTCCACGAGGTGCAGAAGGCCAGTGCCAGTGTGACAAGGGTCCTGGGACTGAGAACCGCTCTCGCCATGCTAGGTGTGTGGCCTTGCCCCTGAGCCAGCTCTGCCCAAGTACTATGGAAGCAGAGTGTCTGTGGAGGGTGCACAGGGGAGGTGGGAGCTAGTCCCACAGGCCCTGAGGCCCACATCTACCCAAAACTGGATCCAGTGCCCCCTAGCACAGCTCTCCAAAACCAAGGACTGATGCCTTAGGGTCAGATCCCTTCTGACGCACCCTCTCGTGTCTCCCAGATGAGGGCTGCCAGGAGATCCTCACCACTTCGGGCCCATTCACTGTGCTGGTGCCGTCCCTCGCCTCCAGGATCTCTTGGACCCTGAATGTGAGTCCCTCCCCACTGAGGAGCTGGCTGCAGCCCTTGCCTTCTTCCTGGACCCTGCCCCAGGCTTCTTCCCTCTAGGGAACTGAGGCCTGGGAGGCATTTATCCCCTCTGTAGCTTGAGCAGGGTGGCATGAAGAGAACCACCTGCCCCAGGCCTCCTAGGCACTCGATCCCCTTGTGCCCACAGGCATCCTATGCCCAGCAGCTCTGCAGACAGCACATCATCGCAGGGCAGCACATCCTGGAGGACTTAGGGACCCAGCAGCAGACACGCAGGTGGTGGACACTGGCTGGGCAGGAGATCACTGTTACTTTCAACCGCTTCATGGTAAGGAGGGGGGACTGGGGACCAAAGGAGCCACCGGTGCAGGGACATGGCTCCAGCAAAGGTGTGGAGGTGGGACAGAGTCAGGCCAGGGGGCTGGCATGTGGAATCTAAGCCAGAGGTCTCATTTCTCAGCAGAAATACTCCTACAAATACAAAGACCTGCCCCAGCAAACGTTCACCGTCCACAAGGCCAACTACCCCGCAGCTAACGGCGTCTTCCACGTAGTCACTGTCCTGCGGTGGCAGCCCCCACCAGAGCTCCCCACTGACCCCAAGGTAAGCCAGTGTCTCCTCTCTCCTACCCTCGCCACTGGGTGACCTCTGACCCCCACAGAATTTAAAGAGGTGGTTCTGGGCAGGGCTAGAGCTGCCTCGAGCTGAAGCAGCCTCACTGATGACCCGCCGAGGCCCTAATGCTTGTTCCTTCCTACAGAAAACCATTGGCCAGATCCTTGCCTCCACTGAAGCCTTCAGCCGATTTGAAACCATCCTAGAGGTAAGTTCAGGGGAAAGGTCCTAGTCTGTCTGATCTTTTGGGCCAGGATCCCTTATTACCTGCAGTCTGCCCCACAGCAACCTGAGGTTCTGCAGTGGCACAGGCCTTTGCCCAGGCCCCCATCCTAGCACTTGCCCCTCACCATCCTGAGGTTCTGCAGGACCCACTGTTGATTCCTACCACTCATTCCTGGTGGAGTTCCCAGGCAGGGCTCAGAGATGGGGGCCGGCCACGGAGCCTCCCTGAGCCTCCCTCCCACCACCACAGAACTGTGGGCTGCCCTCCATCCTGGACGGGCCCGGGCCCTTCACAGTCTTTGCCCCGAGCAACGAGGCTGTGGACAGTTTGCGTGATGGCCGCCTGATCTACCTCTTCACAGCAGTAAGCTAGGCGGAAGGAAGGGGCCGGGGACATGGGGGGCAGGAGGGCTTCCCTCTCCCCTACCAGGCCTCCAGCAGCCAAGCCCTCTGTCCCTTGCCAGGGTCTCTCCAAACTGCAGGAGCTGGTGAGGTACCACATCTACGACCATGGCCAGGTGAGGGTGGCCAGCTTGCACCCGGGGCTGGCCTGTTGGGGGTTGGTCTGTGGGCTCCGGCCTTCCCAGGGGCCCTTCTTCTTTCCTTGCCCGTCTGGACTACTCTGCCACAGAGTGTAGTCACCCGGAAGGACCAGGTGTGGCCCCAAGGTGTGTGGCTAGTGCCCAGCCTAAGGCCACCCTCTGCTCTGCCCCAGCTGACTGTTGAGAAACTCATCTCCAAGGGTCGCGTCCTCACCATGGCGAACCAGGTCCTGGCGGTGAATATCTCTGAGGAGGTGAGATCAGGAGCACCGGGAACGAATGGAGGGGCTGGTGATGAGTGGCAGCTCTTTCACACCTGCCTTCATGCTCCAAGCCTGTGGCCAGCAGGCCCCGGTGGAGGTCGTAAGGGAGGCAGCACAGACCAAATCCTTCTCCCGGGCCGACAGGCTGGGAGGGCTGCAAGGAGGAGGAGGGAGAGCACATACGTGGGGTGCTCCCTGGGAGAAACCACGTGGTCAGGGCACTGAGGCTGGAGCGGTGTTGCCCAGGAGAAGGGAGGAGGGCAGCAGGGAGGTGGAGCGGAGGCAGGGGCGGGGCTGAGCCTGCGGGGCTGGAGCATAGCATTGCACACTGGGCTCTGTCACAGGGCCGCATCCTGCTGGGACCCGAAGGCGTCCCGCTGCGGAGGGTGGATGTGCCAGCTGCCAATGGCGTGATCCACATGCTGGAGGGCATCCTGCTGCCCCCAACCATCCTGCCCATCCTGCCCAAGCACTGCAGCCAGGAGCAGCACAAGATCGTGGTGGTGAGTACCCGCAGTGCCACGGGCCTTGCTGAGACCCAGTGCTGCTTGTGTAGGGGTGGCCTCCAGAGGGCGCGCTGGTGCTCTGCCACAGACCCGCCTGCGCTCGCCCACATCCCCTGCTGCTCTTCATCCCTGTGAGGCCTCTCTGGCATCTCCCGCCCCGTCTGCAGCTTCCCTGCCCAGGCCCGGCACTCACTCACACGAAGCTCCTTCCGCCGCAGGGCCTGGTTCTTGTCTTCCTTCTGCCCACACGCCATCGCCTGGCCCTCCTGCTGTTGCCTCTTTCTCAGACCCAGCTCTCGGCCTCATGCCACTTGGGGTTCACTGAACAAATAAGCCAGGACTAACCGCCCCTCCTATCCCCTGCCCAGGGCTCCTGTGTGGACTGCCACGCCCCGAACACCAGTAGCACCTGCCCCCCTCACAGTGTGAAGCTGGTGAGCATAGCGTGGCCCAGCCCTGAGGGTTGACTCCTAACGGCCTGGGGTCAGGGCGGGCAGTGGGGCTGGGAGGTGAGGCCGGACCTGAAGGTTCAGCACCCCTCAGCCCTGCCGAGAGTGGGAGTGCTGGGCCCAGGGGACTGAGGACTTGTGGCCAAGGCTGCCCAAGACACATACCTGCTGACCCCTTGGCATGGCCCACCCCAGGACATGTCCCCTGAGGAGTGTGTCTACACCTATGACCCTTCTGGGCTCAACATCCTGAAGAAGGGCTGCGCCCACTACTGCAACCAGACCTTCCTGGTGAGCTTTTGCGGGCACCCTGTCCCCGGGGACCTGGGGCACTCGCTTCTCCCCGGGGCCCCCAGGCTGGGCCGAGCGGGCTGCCTTCCTCAGAGAGATGTGCCGTCCTATGGTGGGAAGGGTGCCCAGGGGGCCTCTGCACCCCCGCTCTAGAGAAGGGACCAGGGAGCAAGCAGCTGGGGCAGTGGGGGTGGCATGGGCAGACACGCTCCATCTCTTGCAGAAACCTGACTGCTGCAAAGGGTTCTTTGGGCCTGACTGTGCGCAGTGTCCTGGGGGCTTCTCCAACCCCTGCTATGGCAAAGGCAACGTGAGTCCCCCTGCCCCGGGCTGAGATGTGGGGGCGGGCAGCCGGTGACTGGCTGTGTGTCTGAGCCAAGCCTGCCTCTGTGTGGCCTCAGGCTCCTCACCGAGGTGTGGAAGTTGAGTCATATTTTACTCCTTTAGTTAGAAGTAATCACTGGGCAGCTTTTTAGATCTCCTTTCATAAAGGCTGTTTGCGAGGAGTTCTCTTCTGTGGCCTGTTTTTGCCACTTTGTGACATCGGGGTTACCTTGCACCTGGCCAGGGGCAGGCAGAGGCGCGGTGAAGCCTCCCGGCCTGGCGCCTTGAGGAGGGCAGGGGCAGTCTGGAGCAGCACCGGTGATCTGGAAGATGCAGGGGGAGGTCTCCCGGGGGAGCCCGTCAGCGGGTAGGAGATGGGCGACCCCTCCCCGGGACTGACTGCTCCTGCCCGCAGTGCAGCGACGGGGTCCTGGGCAATGGGGCCTGCCTGTGCTTCCCGGACTACAAGGGTGTCGCCTGCCACATCTGCTCCAACCCGAACAAGCACGGAGACCAGTGCCAGGAAGGTGGGTGGTCCTGGCCCAGCTGCCTGCCACGGAGAGAAGGGTTCTGCGTGGGAAGTGGCTGAGGACCCGAGGAAGGGGTCAGCCCCAAGAGCGGGGAGGATTTGGGAGAAGTCGATGTCTCCTTCACCCAGGTCAGGAAGAGAACCGTGGTTTGATCCAAAGCATCCAGGGTTTCGGTCAGAGGAGAACTGGGGGGGGGACCTGGGGCAGGGCAGCTTGAAGGGGTGACTGAAAGCAACAAGAGGCCCCTCTCAGCTCCTCGGCCTGCCTTCAACTCGGTGAGCTCGAGTGCTGCCCCGTTCCCAGCACGCCCCCGCTGCATGGCTCCCAGCCCGCCTGCCCCTGCCTCACTTCCCTGCTCCCCTCCCCTCCCTACAGATTGCGGCTGTGTCCACGGTCTGTGTGACAATCGTCCAGGCAGTGGAGGGGTGTGTCAGAGTGGCACATGTGCCCCAGGCTTCAGCGGGCGCTTCTGCAACGAATCGGCCGGGAACTGTGGGTCCACGGAGCAGGCCCAGAGCTGCCACCTGCACGCCCGCTGTGTTAGCCAGGGGGGCATCGCCAGGTGAGGCTCGCGCTTCCTCTCTGCCCGCCCATGACTTCACTGCTCAGCCTCTAGCCTCGCCCAGAGGTTCACTGGAGGCCCCTCCTCCCCTCCCCCAGGTGTCTCTGTCTCGATGGCTTTGAGGGCGATGGCTTCTCGTGCGCACCCAGCAACCCCTGCTCCCGCCCCGACCGTGGTGGCTGCTCAGAGAACGTCAGTCTCCTTGTCCACTCACTGATTCCTGCTTCAGGGGCGGGAGGAGGGACTCCTGCCTTCTGCCCTCTGCCCTCTGCCCTGTAGCCCTGACACGTTTATTCATGGCTCTCACAGGCCGAGTGTGTCCCTGGGCCCCTGGGCACCCACAACTGCACATGCCACAAAGGCTGGAGCGGGGACGGCCGTGTGTGCGTAGCCATTGACGAGTGTGAGCTGGACACGCGCGGCGGCTGCCACGCCGACGCCCTCTGCAGCTACGTGGGCCCCGGGCAGGTGCGGCCCCGCAGGCTGGGGACGCGGAGCGGGCGGGGGCATCCGTTCCTCCCCCCACGCCCCTCTGGCTCCGGGAATGTCCCTCTAAGAGCCGAAGCTCAGGGCCTCCAATCTCAGACAGACACAACTAGGAACCAGTTCTGAAGGACTGAGTCGTACGATCTGGAAGCATCAGACAGGTGCTGGAAGCCATGAGAGGCTCTGGGAGTTATTTTGTTGTTGTTGTTGTTGTTGTTTTTTTAATAATGTTAGAGCATATGGATTTTTAGAAAAATGTTTTTTTTTTATTGATTTCAGAGACAGGAAGGGAGAGAAAGAGAAACATTGATGAGAGAAAATATCGGCTCCTTCCTACACGCCCCCTACTGGGGATCAAGCCCACAACCTGGGCACGTGCCCCAACCGGGAATCAAGCGTGTGGCTTCCTGGTGCATGGGACAACGTTCAACCAATTGCACCACACAGGCCGGCACAGCTCCCGGAGTTTAATGGAAAGCGCATCCAAAGCCAGTCTAGGCCGCACTTTTTCCAAATCAGAGGCTGTGACACCCTCTCTCAGGGCTAAAGAACTCTTAGCACCAAATCAGTGAGTTCTCTGCTCTAACAGGGCAATGGGCCAGTGTCCATTCATTCACTCATTGGTTTCCCACGTGTTACCAGCGTCTGTTCCCTGCTAGTTCCTGTTCTAGACGTAGGAATTTGATGTTGAGCAAAGCAGGAAGTGACATTCCCAAATCTTTACATTCAGGGGCCATGGCAATCTCAGACTCGTGACAGGGTCTCAGAACCAGGAGCCTTCCATGTGAAGCATTTCAGGCCTGATACACTCGAGGGTGAACTGGCGTTTAAGAGTATCTAATACGCCTACGGGGAGGCCAGGCCTGGCTGCCTCAGGATCAGCCTCTTCATGGCCCAGTCCTGTGCAGGGACCTCTGGACTCCCTGTCCTCCCACCCCACCAAGGCCTGAGCCACTGGCCAGGGGCCTTCACAGTGAGAGCTCAGATGCGCATGAGCACTGGAGCTCCAGACTCCACCAGCGGCATTAAAGTTCAGCCCCGAGGGCCGGAATAAGGCTGAGATGCTCCAACTTGCAAACAAGGGCAACTGAGATGGGGGAGTCTCGCCAGTCAGTCACCTGCAGTGAGGACAAGCCCCCTGAAGGACAGTGGGAAGGACTGGAGCTGCTGAGCAGGGGAGCAGGGTTGGAGGTGGGATCAAGCTGCTATCCCTGGGGCTGCCCTTGGCAAACACCAGCCCACTCACCCCATACCACTGGCCCCAACAGAACCGGCAGGTTCCAGTCTCTCCACGGTTACTGCCCTGCCGGTGCCATTACTACCAGACTCATCCCGAGAGCCGGTCTCCCCTCCAGGCCCCATCTGGAGCACAGCTCTCCAAAGTGGGGCTGGGAGAAGCTCCAGGCCTCCTAGAGGAGCAGAGGGGGTGCTTCTGGTGATATGAAGCCCTCTGCTTCCCTCTCCAGAGCCGGTGCACCTGCAAGCTGGGATTTGCGGGGGACGGCTACTCATGCAGTCCTATCGACCCCTGCCGGGCAGGCAATGGTGGCTGCCATGACCTGGTGAGAAGGCGTGGAGCCTGGGGGTGTCTCCGGGGTGGGCCTCAGCTGCAGCTCTCTGGGTGTCCCCCGTCTCTGGTCAGAATCAACATCTTTCTAAACCCCAAATCCAAACGGTGTCACGCCCTTGCCCACAGGATAGAGCTTTCACTTTTATTTTGGCCCAGCCTTTGCCTAGACTGCTCTCTGCCCTGACCCGCCCTCCCCCGCCCGCCCTCCACAGTCTTCTCATGGTCACTCCGTGCCCCTCGCTGTCCCCTATCTCACTCACTCCGAGGCCACCAGGCCACTACCAGTGTATTCCAGAAGGCTTCCCGGAGCCCCACTTTTGGCCAGCTAGCTCCTTTCCTGAGAGTACAGGGCCTCCTGGGCCTCCCCAGACCTGGGCTTTATGACGCATCTGTGCTGACGGGGTGGGTGATGTCAAATTCACGGTGATCTGATCTGGCGAGGCACATGAGGAGCAATGCAGCCGGGGCGGCAGGGGAGGCAGCCCGTGGGGACACGGGTTGGAGAGGCAGATAGATAGGAGGAGGATGGGTGACAAGGGTGGACAGAGAGATGGAGGATGGGTGCTGTCAGCTTGCCACATGGGTGCTAAATGGAGGGCCATGTTTCTCTGCCCCACCCCCACCCAGGCCACCTGCCAGGCAGTCGGGGGAGGCCAGCGGGTCTGCACATGCCCCCCTAGCTATGGGGGTGATGGCTTCAGTTGCTATGGAGACATCTTCCGGGTGAGTGGTTCCCTGTGCCAGGGGAGGGGCCCTCTCATGCACCTCAGGTGGGAAGGGGCAGTGCAAAGGTCCCTGAGAGGTGGGGGGTGGGGTGGAGCCTAGGGTTTGTCCCTAAGTCCATGGCCTCAGCTCTTTCCCTCCCCTAGGAGTTGGAGGCAAATGCCCACTTCTCTGTCTTCTACCAGTGGATCAAGGTAGGACAGGGCAGAAGGCTGGGTTGGGCTCAAATCCAGGAGGCCTCCTGACATGGGTGCCATTTGACATCTCTATAGCGGGGGGCAGGGGGGCAAGCCTGGAGGCTGTGAGCAGGCGAACTCAGGGTGGGGCTGCCTTCACCCTCCTCCCGTCCCTCTGCACACGGCATGCACAGAGAGCCGGCATCACGCTTCCTGCCGACAGCCGAGTCACAGCCCTGGTGCCCTCGGAGTCTGCCATCCACAGGCTGAGCCCTGAGGACCAGGCTTTCTGGCTGCAGCCTAGGATGTTACCACAGCTGGTCAGGTGGGCAGCCAGGGTTGGGCCCTGGGTGGGGGCTTCTGTGTGAGACCCAGCTCCTCTGAGGTTCTCTGCCTGGCACGTGTCCCCCCCCCCTTGGGTAGAGCCCAGTCCCAGAGGCCTCTACAGGTTATACTAATCTGTTCCATGGTCCCCCCAACTATCCCCTCAGGGCCCATTTTCTCCAGGGGGCCCTCTCTGAGGAGGAGCTGGCCCAGCTGGGCGGGCAGGAGGTGGCCACCCTGAGCCCCACCACACGCTGGGAGATTCACAACATCAGTGGGGTACGTGGTGAACTCTGGGCGGAAGGGGGACTGTGCAGGGCATGGGAGGGAACTTGAGTGACCGCAGGCTTCCTGGACCAGGAACTCCAGGGGATGAGATTGGGGTCCCTTTGCTCTGCCCAGGGCTAGGCTCAGAGGGTGTGCCAGGGACACTTTAGCTGCTAGGCTGGGCAGTGTTTGGCCCAACAGTGACCGCCCTGTCAGGGGTTGTCTGTCCATCTTTGTGTACACACCACCCCTTTCATGCATGGGCCCTGCTGAGGGTCCGTGTGCCCATCTGGTTACTCCTGGGTCTGAGGGTGTCTGGACCAGGCTGAGGGCCACCTGTGGGTGCCTGTGTGCCCAGCAGCCTCTGTTGGTGCTACACCCACTCTTGCGTGTCTGCCTGTGTCCACTGTGGCTGAGCTCTGCCTGCTGCTTTCCAGAAAGTCTGGGTGCAGAATGCCAGCTTGGACGTGGCTGACCTCCTTGCCACCAACGGTGTCCTGCATGTCCTCAGCCAGGTATGGTGGAGGGGGGTGTGCTGGGGGCTGCCGGGGCAGGCCGAGAGGCAGTGACATGCTAACCAGCCCCCATGCTCTGTTACAGGTCCTACTGCCTCCGAGAAGGGACGTGCCGGCTGGGCAGGGCCTGCTGCAGCAGCTGGACTCAGTACCTGCCTTCCACCTCTTCCGGGAGCTGCTGCAGGTGAGGGCGGGAGGAGAGGGGAGTTCCCGGT
This sequence comes from Lasiurus cinereus, assembly GCA_011751065.1. Lineage (NCBI taxonomy): Eukaryota > Metazoa > Chordata > Mammalia > Chiroptera > Vespertilionidae > Lasiurus > Lasiurus cinereus. Next base: position 258,135 of record JAAGEH010000125.1, on the reverse strand, counting down.
CAGGGTGCCCTTCCCCAGGTACGGAGGGGGCTGGCCGGCCCCCAGGGTCCGGACTGAGAGTGATGATGCGATTATGCCATTCCCTAACGCCTGTCCCTAGCACCACAGTCTGGTGCCCCAGATTGAGGCTGCCACCGCCTACACCATCTTCGTGCCCACAAATCACTCTCTGGAGGCCCAGGGCAACCACAGCAGCCTGGTGAGGTCCCAGGGAGGGAGGTGGGGTGGTGGGCCAAGGGGCAGGGGGTGGAAAGCCACATCCAGGGCCCCGGGTCGCCGGCAGTCCCTGAGCTTCTCCTCCCCTCAGGATGCAGACACAGTGCGACACCACGTGGTCCTGGGGGAGGCCCTCTCGGTGGAAGCGCTGCGGAGGGGGGGGCACCGCAACTCCCTCCTGGGCCCCGCTCACTGGCTTGTCTTCTACAACCACAGTGGCCAGGTTTGTGGGGACAAGGAGAGCTGGCCATGAAGCCCCTTCTCGTTGGAGCTCCTCCGTCTGGGAGCCCCCTTTTGTGGAGATGGTCCCTGAGGCGAGGGTGGGCTGGGCTGGGCTGAGCCTCCTGCCCCCCTTCCCAGCCTGAGGTGAACCACGTGCCGCTGGAAGGCCCGGTGCTGGAGGCTCCTGGCCGCTCGCTCTTTGGCCTGTCGGGGGTCCTCAGGGTGGACTCGAGCCGCTGCCTGCATAGCCATGCGGAGGCCCTGAGGGTGAGACGCGGGGCCGGGAGGGCAGCTGCCTTTCAGACTGGGAGGTGCGGGCAGCAGGCGGGGCCCTGGGTCGGGGCTAAGAGAGCTGTCAGTCTGTGGGAAGGAAGATGGGTTTGGGGCCTCCTCCCAGGGACCACCTGACGCTCTGCGACCCCCTCCCTCCCCACAGGAGAAATGCATAAACTGCTCCCGGAAGTTCCGCTGCTCTAAGGGCTTCCAGCTGGAGGTGAGGCTGGCCGGGCGCATCCCATCCCCGCTTCGTCTGCTCTCACTGCCCCCAGCTAGCTCACCCGGTGTGGGGCACTGGAAGGGCATGGCCTCTCCACGCCCTGGTGGAGGCCAGGAGGCCTGGGCCCAGATCTGCCCAGAGCAGGCCTCACTCAGCCTTGTACCCGGAGGCCTGTGACCTGTGGCCCAGACCTGATGCTGAGCAGGAGCTGTTCTGGGTGTCACATCTAGCTGCCTGTTCTGCTCTCCTGCTCATGCCTTATCCACTGATACCTGTGGTCCCTCTGGCTGTCTCCCCATCACAGTCCTGCCCTACCCAAGCCACCGGCTGAGCCCTCCTGCCTGTTCCCATTTGCAGGACACTCCCAAGAAGAGCTGCGTCTACCGATCTGGCTATTCCTTCTCCCGGGGCTGTTCTTACACGTGTGCCAAGAAGATCCAGGTTTGCCCTGAACCTTCACACCCATGTCTTTGACCAGAATGAAGTGGGGGCCCAGGGGAGATCCCAGATTAGAATTCAAGGGCAGAAGCAGGGCTGGGACTGGGCAAGGCCAGTGAAGCAAGGCCAGAAAAAGGGGAAGAGACAGGTCTGAGGCCAGAGGGGCTGGTGTTTGTTCCTGTGGTCATGCCCCCGGGGAGGGGTGGGGGAGGGAAAAGGCCCAGCGTGAGCACCATCAGCCAAGCCCCAGGGGCAGCAGCTGGGTCCAGCTGTGCCTCGCTGTGGGACTGGCACAGCCCTGCCACCGGGAAGGCTGCCGATGGTCTCCCTCTCCCTGGACCCAGCTTGCTTTGTTCTGTGGCTTTGTGGTCCCAAGATGCCCTCCCCGCTCCCAACATTTTGCTTCTCCTTGATGTCTGTCCTGGCCTCTGGGGGCCTCTCCTTGCTCCCCTCCCTGCAGGTGCCCGACTGCTGCCCCGGCTTCTTTGGCACCCTGTGCGAGCCATGCCAAGGGGGTGTGGGTGGGGTGTGCTCGGGCCGCGGACAGTGCCAGGACGGACTTCTGGGCAGTGGGGAGTGCCGCTGCCACGAGGGCTTCCACGGAACAGCCTGTGAGATGTGCGAGCTGGGCCGCTACGGGCCCAACTGCACGGGAGGTGAGGACCGGGCAGGGCGGGGAGGGCGGTGTCCTGGCCGCAGACAGCAGTCATGGAGATACCGCAGCAGGGGCAGGACAGAAGCAGCGGGTAACGCCCGTCCTCCTGTGTCCACTCCCAGTGTGTGCCTGTGCCCACGGGCTGTGCCAGGAGGGCCTGCGAGGGGATGGAAGCTGTGTCTGCAATGTGGGCTGGCAGGGCCAACGCTGTGACCAGAGTGAGTGGCCCCGAAGGGGAGGCAGGGGACCCTGGGAGGCAGTTTCAGAGGCCAGAACCATCCCATCCTTCTACCCCCCAGAAATCTCCGGCCCCCACTGCCCAACGGAGTGTGACCCTAATGCCAAGTGAGTGAGCTCGGCCTGGAGCAGGTGGGCAGTGGGTGGGGGACTAGGGGCAGGGCAGGGGCTGGGCGAGCACCGGCTGACTGCTGTCACCCCTCCCAGCTGCGTGCAGGACTCGGCGGCGGCCCCTGCCTGCGTCTGTGCCGCGGGGTACTCGGGCAACGGCACCTACTGTTCAGGTCCAGCCACACTGATGCCCCGAGTTCCCCATGAAATTTTGGGGTGGCTTTCCCCACAGAGCCCTCTCCACTCCTTGCAGATCCAGTCTCTCCCTGTCCCGCTGGGGTCTTAGCCTCCCTCTGGCCTTTCCTTGCGCCCATGCCCTCCCCTGTCCCTGCTCCGTCCCCTTGCCTGTTCCTCACAACCCCTTGGGATCATCTACCTAGAGGTGGACCCCTGTGCTCACGACCACGGGGGCTGCTCCCCCCACGCCAACTGCACCAAGGTGGCGCCTGGGCAGCGGACATGCACCTGCCAGGATGGCTACACGGGCGATGGGGAGCTGTGCCAGGGTGAGGCTGGGATCCCCAACCTGGGTGTCTGTGGGAGCAGGGGTCTGGTTTCAGTGATCTGAGTCAGACTAGGAAGGGCTGAGGGGGACACAGGGGGTGGGTCCTGGGGCTGCTGAGAGTGGGGGATGAGCACCCCAAAGAACAGATGAATGCAGGGGCCACCTAAGGCCCCCCTCATCCCGGTGTCTCTTCCCCCAGAAGCTAACAGCTGTCTCATCCACAATGGGGGCTGCCACATGCACGCAGAGTGTATTCCCACAGGTCCTCAGCAGGTCAGCACAGCAGAGCTGGGCCCTGGGGCTGTGCCATTCCCCCATGGGTAGGGGTTGACCAGGGCTGGGGAGGGATGCTGGCCCGCTCTTGGGTCCCAGCAGCCCCCGAATCAGGATTTGGGACAGGTCTCTTGCAGCTGCCGCGAGGGTTACCGTGGGGACGGCATCCGGACATGTGAGCTCCTGGACCCCTGCTCCCAGGTCAGGCCCCACGCACCACCCATTCCAGGGGGAGGAGGCCGGGCAGGAAGCAGCCCTCCTTGTCCCGGCAGGGTTCTCAGGGCCTGTGAAGGGTGAGCCACCTCCCCAAAGGCTCAAAACTGGCTACGCAGTGGGAAACGGCTTTGGGGGTCCGGAGTGTTGGACAGACGTCGTTCTGGCTCCTTTCCCAGGGATGGTGGGCAGAGCAGTCCTGGGAGCCGCTGACGCCTCTCTCCTGTCCTTGCCGCAGAATAACGGAGGCTGCAGCTCCTATGCCGTGTGCAAAAGCACCGGAGACGGCCAGAGGACGTGCGCCTGTGACCCCGCCCACACCGTGGGTGACGGTTTCACCTGCCGTGGGCGCGTCAGCCTGGTAATGATGCCCACGCCGGACCCCTGACCTAGCCTGGGCTGTGTCTGCTTGGGTCTGACCCAGGATTTGATCCTGATCCTGGCCCCGACCATGACTCTGAGCCTGATTCCTGACCCCACTGGGCCTGTGGTCCATGAGCCTAATCCTGCTCCTAGCTCAGGCGCCCTGGCTTTCCTGTCCTCATCTCTGTTCTTGGCTAGACCTTGGGCTGCAGGTGCTGGGACAGGCACTGGGCCCTAAGCTGACCCTCGCCGCCCCGGCTCCCCCACAGGAACTCCTTCGGGACCCGCAGGCCTCTTTCTTCAGCCTCCACCTCCTGGTGAGCCACCGGCTGCCTCCACTTCCTCTGCCCTGCCTGGGCGCTCGGACCCACAGGCCCCCTGTCTGTCTGGGCTTTGGGGGTCTCCTTTGCTCAGGGTGTTGGCTGGTCTGGTCTCCCAGAATCCAAGTCTTTCTGGAAGATCCATGGAGGCCCCGAGTTGGTCCTCGGCTGCCCCCCCCCCCTTGCGCTCCAGCTGTCTCCCCTCCGCCCCTAGAAATACACCGAGCTCAAAGGCAACGGGCCTTTCACCGTCTTCGTGCCGCATGCAGATCTGATGACCAACCTGTCGCAGGTAACAGCTCCCGGGCAAAGCTGGAGGGATGGGTATTGTGTGGGCAAAGGCGGCAGTCAAAGCCCCCTCTACCCTGAGAGTCCCTCTCCAGGACGAACTGGCCCGCATTGGAGCCCACCGCCAGCTGGTGTTCCGCTACCACGTGGTGGGCTGCGGGCAGCTGCGGGGCCCCGACCTGCTGGAGGCAGCCTACGTCACCACGCTCTCGGGGCACCCGCTTCGCTTCAGCGAGAAGGAGGTGAGCCAGGCCCCCCGGACAGGGCGGTCGCAGACCCGGGACTCCCCTGCTTTTGAGCTCCCGCCACTGCGAGCCTGGGCCCGTCCCCACACGTGTAAGAGCCTCTCACTTCCCCGGGCTCTGAGGTCCGCTCTGGACCCCGCCCACTGCCACGCGCCTGTTCTGGGGCCCAGTGCCTCCCGGCCTTGTGTGGGTCCCCACGCCCCCTCCCGCCGGCGCCCCCTGCTGTTTCCCTGCGGTAAGACCGCCTTCTGTCTTATCCCGCCCACCTGCCTCAAGGTTTGCCCAACCAAGGCTCGGTCCCTGCCTCAGGCCCCACCCACGGCTCTTGAGCCACCAATCGCCTTCATTCAGTTTTGGCCTCGCCCCTAGGGCAACATATACATCAATGACTTCGCCCGAGTGGTGAGCAGCGACCACGAGGCGGTGAACGGCATCTTGCACTTCATTGACCGAGTCCTGCTGCCACCAGACGTGCTGCACTGGGAGCCTGAGGATGCCCCGGTCCTGCGGGTATGACCTGGAAGGAGGCAGGTGGCTGGGGGCTTGCGATCCCTCCTCCCGCCCCACCTGAACTCGCAGCTCACCAGCGCTTTTCTCCAGAGAAATGTCACTGCCGCTGCGGACAGCTTCGGTTACAAGATTTTCAGCAGCCTTGTGACGGTATGCTCCCGTGTGTGAGCCTGTTAGTGTGTGCACGCCCCCCTGCGTGCAGACCTGTCCCCTGTGTGAGTGAGCATGTCTGTGTGTTCAGGCCATGTTTGTGTCAGTGGGCTGCCCAGTGTGAGCACAAGGATGTGCTGGCTCTGTGCCCACGTACCTGACAGCAGTCAGAGAGTGTGCTAGTTCATCCCTTGTATGTTCCCATACCTGCCTGGGATGGCTACAGAAGAGTGTGGCTGGTGGGAAGGCTGCCTGGGTCTCTGCGGCCCAGCCCCCTACCTCCACTCTCCAGTCTGACTAGGCCTTGCCTCCACACCTCGTCCTCCCCGCCAGGTGGCTGGTCTCCTGCCCCTACTTCGAGATGCGTCCCATCGGCCCTTTACAATGCTGTGGCCCACAGACTCTGCCCTGCGAGCCCTGCCGCCCGACCGCCAGGCCTGGCTGTACCACGAGGACCACCGTGACAAGCTGGCAGCCATTCTCCGGGGCCATGTGATCCGTAACATACAGGTGGGTGCACCCCCGACCTTGGTCCCCACTAACTGCCCCCCAGCCTGCCTGCCAACTCCAGTCATTGCCTCGTCTGCGCAGGCCGTGGCGTCTGACCTGCCCAACCTGGGCCCACTTCGCACCTTGCACGGGACCCCCATTTCCTTCTCCTGCAGCCGGGCTCGGCCGGTGAGTCTGGGGAGACGGCTGGAGTGAGGGAAGGAGGCAGGGCCCCTGGTATTGGGAGCTGGGCTGCTGTGTATCTGTGACCCCCATGTATCCCACACCCTCTGCCTGCAGGGTGAGCTCATGGTGGGTGAAGATGATGCCCGAATTGTGCAGCGGCACCTGCCCTTTGAAGGTGGCCTGGCCTATGGCATTGACCAGCTGCTGGAACCACCTGGCCTTGGAGCCCGCTGTGACCGCTTTGAGACCCGGCCACTGTGGCTGGTGAGGAAGGCAGAGGTAGACAGGCAAGGGCCCACGCCCACCTGCACTGTTCACCCGAATGACCGTGCTGTATTGGCCTCCATTCCTTCTAGAAGATTTGCAGCATCTGCGGGCAGGAACCGCCATGTCCCGAGGGCTCACAGGAGCAGGTAAGGGGCTGGGAGCCGAGTTGGAGTTTGGGGGGCCCAGGTCCTCCAAGTTCAGGCTGTTTGCAGACTGACTCCTGTTGGCTCAGGGAAGCCCCCAGGCCTGCCTGCGCTACTTCTCCAAGCTTTGGACCTCCCCTGCCCTGCGCTCCTTTGCACTGCGCAACCTCTGGGGCCAGCCCCAAAGTCTGGCCAGGGGCTGCCACCGCAACTGCATCACCACCACCTGGAAGCCCAGCTGTTGCTCTGGTCACTATGGCAGCGAGTGCCGCGGTGAGCATCCCGAGGTTGCAGACACTGCTGATTGGCTCTGGCTGCCAAGGCCACAGATCTAGCCCTTCTTTCTGAGAGGGGTTGGGGTGCTCAGGGGCTGGGGTGGTGAGTGGATCTTACTAGGAGAGAATGCTCTAAGAGGTGGGATGGGTGTGTAGATGGTCAGGGACCAGTGGGGTGTGCTGGGGCCCTGTAGTGTTCTCAGCAGCATGGGGATGTGGGTGGGTTGCTGCCTCTGGAAGACCCTGGGCTGCCACTGGGTGCAGGATGGATAGTGTGACTGAGCTGGGGCTGCCTGTGGGGTCAGGGGCCGTCCTGAGAGGAGTCCCTGACCCCACTTCACTTCTCCTGCCCCACCCCCCAGCTTGCCCTGGGGGTGCCAGCCACCCCTGTAGTGACCATGGCGTGTGCATGGACGGCATGAGCGGCAGCGGGCAGTGCAGGTGCCATTCGGGGTTTGCCGGGACAGCTTGTGAGCTCTGCGCCCCCGGGGCCTTTGGACCCCATTGCCAAGGTGGGCTGTCCTGCCCCACCCTGCCTTGCCCCGACTCCCTTGGCCCACTTGCCAACTCCATCCTCCTGCTTGTCCCTTTCTGCAGCCTGTCGCTGTACCGCTCATGGCCACTGTGATGAGGGCCTTGGGGGCTCTGGCTCCTGCTTCTGTGATGAGGGCTGGACCGGGCCACTGTGTGAAGTGCAGTTGGGTGAGTGACCCTGTGCTTGTGCCCACCCTGCACACCAGTGCATGCCCCAACGGCACACTCAGGTGGCGCCGCTGAGGGTGGGAGGGAGGAGTGGGCATCCGGAGGGCAGCTACTAACCTGGATATGTGGGGTGGGCCCTGGGACAGAGCTGCAGCCTGTGTGTGTCCCGCCCTGTGCACCCCAGGCCGTGTGCCGTGCAGGCAACAGCTGCGAATGCAGCCTGGGCTACGAAGGGGATGGCCGCACGTGTACAGGTGAGCAGGTGGGAGAGGACATGCGGTGGGAGGCCCATTCCCCTCTGTCGCCTGGTCCAGTCACTTTCTCCCTGGCCCCCAGTGGCAGACCTGTGCCAGGATGGGCGTGTTGGGTGCAGTGAGCATGCCAACTGCAGCCAGGTGGGGACAGTGGTCACCTGCACCTGCCTGCCAGACTACGAGGGTGATGGCTGGAGCTGCCGGGCGCGCAACCCCTGCGAAGACGGCCACCGCGGGGGCTGCAGCGAGCACGCGGACTGCCTGAGTACCGGCCCAGTGAGCAGGCAGGGAGCCCAGCAGCTGAGTGGGGAGGTCCCAGCGGATTCCCAGTCCCTAAAGGGCACCTGCCTGCTCCCCTGCCCCAGAACACACGGCGCTGTGTGTGCCATGCCGGCTATGTGGGTGATGGACTGCAGTGTCTGGAGGAGCCCGAGCCACCTGTGGACCGCTGCCTGGGGCAGCCCCCACCATGCCACGTGGATGCCGTGTGCACAGACCTGCACTTCCAGGGTGAGCTTCCCTGCCTGCTCCCTGGGCCCGTTTCTTACCTCAGGGCCCCAGCTGACTGTGTCCCTCCCTCCTACAGAGAAACGGGCTGGTGTCTTCCATCTTCAGGCCCCCAGCAGCTCTTATGGTCTGAACTTCTCCGAGGCCGAGGCAGCATGTGGGGCACAGGGAGCTGTCCTTGCTTCTCTTTCTCAGCTCTCGGCTGCCCAGCAGGTGCGTGGGGCCCAGGAGCATGGAGCTGAGCCTGTGGGAGCCCCCTGCTGTGTTGGGCTTTGGGTCTCAACATCCCGCCCCTACCTCTACAGCTGGGCTTCCACCTGTGCCTTGTGGGCTGGCTGGCCAACGGCTCAGCCGCACACCCCGTCGTTTTCCCTGAGGCAGACTGTGGTGCTGGTCAGGTGGGCGTAGTCAGCCTGGGCACCCGGAAGAACCTGTCAGAGCGCTGGGATGCCTATTGCTACCGTATGCAAGGTGCAGCTGCCCCACCATGCCTCACTCCCCCACTCTGCCCCTTCCCACTGACCCACCAACCCACTGAACCCCCCTTTCCCACAGATGTGGCCTGCCGATGCCGCGATGGTTTTGTGGGTGATGGGACCAGCATGTGCAACGGGAAGCTGCTTGATGTGCTGGCCGCCACGGCCAACTTCTCCACCTTCTACGGGGTATGCAGAGGCCCAGGGGGTTCAGGGTAGCTGGGGAGGGAGCCTGCCCACAGCCCCGTCTCCCCACCCTCCCAGATGCTGCTGGACTATGCTAATGCCACTCCTCGAGGTCTTGCCTTCCTGGATTTCCTGAACGATGAGCTCACCTACAAGACACTCTTTGTCCCGGTCAACGAAGGCTTTGTGGACAACATGGTAACTAGCAAGGGGAATGGCCTGCTCCCTCTGGCTGGCCCAGGCTAGCAAGCAGGGTGAGTGGCCTTGGCTTTGCCCACAGACACTGAGTGGCCCAGACCTGGAGCTGCATGCCTCCAATGCCACCTTCCTTAGCACCAACGTCAGCCAGGGTACCTTGCTCCTCTCCTGCTCAGGCCTCAGACTTGTCATCAGTGGTGTGGGCTCGGACAACAGTTCTCGGGCCTCTGTGGTAAGTCTGGCTGTTGCCTCACCCCCTCCCCCCTCCACACTCACCCACTGGACCTGACTCTGGTCTCCCTCCAGGCCCCAAGGACAGTTGTCGTTAGCCGTGTCATCGTGTGGGACATCATGGCCTTCAATGGCATCATCCATACTCTGGCCAGCCCCCTCCTGACACCCCCACTGCCCGTGAGTTGATGGGGGTGGGAGGAGGTGGAGCTGCGAGGGTGGAGACAGTGTGGCCACATCTGTCACATTCTACTTGTGTGCAGCGGGCGGTGGTGGCACCCGAGGCCCGACCTGTGGCAGCAGGCGTGGGGACTGTGGTAGCCGCTGGAACACTGCTGGGCCTGGTGGCTGGAGCTGTCTACCTCCGTGCCCGAGGCAAGGCCACGGGCTTTGGCTTCTCTGTCTTCCAGGTAGGGCTGGGTTGAGGGTTGGGGGTTGGGGTCATGGATCTCGCTCTAGGCCCCTCACCACTCACCTCTTCTCAGGCAGAAGATGACGCTGATGATGACTTCTCCCCGTGGCAGGAAGGGACCAGCCCAACCCTGGTCTCCATCCCCAACCCAGTCTTTGGCAGCAGTGACACCTTTTGTGAACCCTTTGATGTGAGTGTGGGGGACGGGGAATGTGGAAGTGGGCCCAGGGCCTGGTCTCATCCCAGCCACACTCTGTCCTCCTGCAGGACTCGCTCTTGGAAGAGGACTTCCCCGACACCCACAGGATTCTCGCAGTCAAGTGACGCAGCAGAGGCGCAGCGGGAAAGACCACTTTATTGCCCATCTGGACAGATGCCGCCCAGAGTGGGGCCTATGCTGGACAATAAAGGTGTCTTCAGCGGATGTGGGCCATGTCACTGAGGAAGGGTGTCTTCATGCAGCCGGTGCAGAGCTGGTCCATCCAGAGTGGTGCCTCGTGCTGCAGGGGCGTGCGACGCGGGTAGAAGGTGAAGTCCACGCGGTAGTTGAGCAGGCAGCTGAGGGAGGCCATGTACAGGTCGGAGAAGCGCACGAGGCGCCTGGAGAAGTAGGTGGGGTTGTGGAAGGTGCGGAAGATGCTCCCAAACTGAGCGTTGAACAGGGCCTTTGTGATACACCTGGGGAGGGAGACCGGCGGTACTCCAGGGGGGCCACATAGGGCAGGGCTCGATGGGGCTCCTGCCCTCGCCCCACCCTGCTCACCTCAACTCCTGCCGCTCCTTCACCCAGGAAGCCAGCACCTGCCGTGACTCGGCATCCTGGTAGGTCTGGGGGAGACAAGTGTGCACTGGATGTGCGCGCCCGGGTGGCAGCCCTGGTCCCGACCGGGAACCCGGCCGCCACTCACCTGCATGCGCTCCAGCAGCCCCGTGAGCGCCTGCTGCCAGGTCAGCGAGTGCATGTACTGCTCCGTGTTGATGATGCGGATCTCGCGCTCCAGCTCGGGAATGATGGCCCCTGTGCGCCAGCCGTGCCGCAGCATGAGGTCCTGGGGGCGGGCGGAGGCAAGGCTCAGCACGAGCCAGGGGGCACCTCCCTGGCCCAGAGGCCCAGGCTTGCCCCCTCACCGCCAGGTCACTGTAGAGGTGGTCTCCGAAGTAGAGCACACGAGGGCCTCGCCATTCTGTCAGACGCAGGAAGTCAAACAGGTTTCCCTGGGGACAGGAGGGGACACGGCTGAGCCCAGTGTACCCCAGGGATTCCCATGCTGCCAAAAGCACGCCTGGTCTCCACCCCTTCTCCCAAATCTCAGAGACAGGGAGGCCTTTCGGCCGGATGCTGGGCTGCCCTTTCCCGTGGCCTGCTGTCTCCTCTGGGCTCTGGCCCTTGCTACCTCTGCCTCACACTCAGATGGGGGGTCGCCTGCTGCAGGAAGGTCTCCTGTAGGCCTGGCATGGTGCCCGTGTGCCTCCAGAGTCTCCTCCCCAAAGCCTTCCACCCACCCCACGCGAGGGACTGAGTCCACTCTGTGGGAAAAACACTGCAGCATTGACCCCAGGGCCCTGAAGTTCTGGCCTCCCTGGCCTGAGCCCTGAGGGACCCAGCAGACCTCACTGAGGCCATCTGCCCTGAAGCTGGAGAAAAGATGAAAACACTCGGCCAGGCTCAAACAACAGAGGAAGCTCCCAGGGGAGAAGCCAGGGGCCCAGAGCAGGAAGTGCCGGAGTCACAGGGCAAGAGCCCATACCCCAGGTGGGAACTGTTACTCAACAAAAAGGAGTTATTAAAGCAGGAGGCCCAGGGAGATGAAAGCACAGGTGGTTGCGAAAGACTTCACTGTTGACAGGAGCTCAAGTGGAGAGGCTGAGGTTCAGGGACCTGCAGAAGAGGGAGGTATGGTGGGCAGAGGGGATGTGTCCTGAGTGAACCAAGAGAAAGAATCTGGAGGCACAGATGCTGAGTCAGGAAGGAGCTTAAGCAACAGGAAAGGGAGGGAGGAGGGGAGAGAGCAAAGAAAGACAAGAACCAAGCAGGATCCAACACACACTGCTGAACACCAGGCATAAGGAAAAACCTGAAAGCTGCCAAAGGAAAAGTCACATGCTCCCCACTAAGTTGCGTGACCCTCAGAGCAAGAGAAAGTCTGCCCGAGGAGGCCATGAGCACTTGGGGGCCAGCAGGGTGGGAGCACGGCCCGTAGGCCAGGCCTCCACACTGGCACTCTGAGGCTGCTCCCTGGCCCAACTTCCTCCCTCCCCCAACTTCTAGAGCTCCAGCCCCCAAGAAGCCCCGCTCACCAGCTCAGCCAGGATTTCCGCATTCCATCCAGGGCCAAATGCCTAATCAGCTCCAGCTCAGAGCCAACCCCACGACCCCCCACCATGTGCCTTCTCATCTTCCTAGGCAACGGGGAGGGGAGGTCTCCTAGAGCAGGGGTTGGCAACCGGTCCATGAGGTCCGGTAGGTTGGCGACCGCTGTCCTAGAGGCCCAGGAACCGCTCCCTCCAACCAGGCGTGTCTGGCTGCGGCAGAGCCCGCAGCCTCAAGTAATAGCTGCGCCTTTTACTGGACACTTAGCGAGTGCCTGGCCAGTCCAAGGCCTAACACCCAGATTATACTTCTCTTACAGACGAGGGAGGCAAGGCACCAAGAGACCAAGTAACACGGCAAGGCTCCCTCTCCAACCAGGGGTGAAGTCAGAATTCAAATGCAGGCAACCCGACCCACAGGCCAAGCCCCCCGACACTGCCTTGGCCTGTGCCCCGAGAGCCACTCGCTGGCCCTCGGAGGCGGTGCCACTGCCCCCTGGGGCTTTGGTTAGCGTGTGTGCCATCCACTCACCCAGGTGCTACTTCCAACCAGATGGCCCTCACCTGCCGATAGATCTTGCCCTTTTCCAGGCTGGTGATGCGGTCCCACTGGAGCGAACCCTTCTCATCAAGTTTTCGGAAAGGCCTAGCGTCGGGGGTAAAGGGCGTGACTTAGTCTGTGGCAAGACCATGAACTGGGTACCATCCCACTCAGCAAAGGCCCACCTGCTCACATGCCAGCAAGAGGGCATCCGCACCCCGAGCACACAGGGCAGTGAGCAAGAGCTAGTCCCCACTCCCTGGCCCGCCGCCCCTGCCGGGCCCATACTTGCGCGGGTCAGTGAAGAAGCTGGGTTTGTCTGCTTGGACGATGACCACATCAAACAGCTGGCGCCAGTCAGGACCCACCATGTGCCGCATCCCCTTGTCCCTGGGCAGGAAAGGGCACAGGTGGGACAGGTGGTCTGAAGGAGGCTGGGGCCAGCCTGCTCCCAACTAGACCCTCCCTCCCCCTCCCCATGGTGGGGCGTGGCTCACACGAAACTGAAAGGGCTGTTGGTGATGAGGAACAGCTGCTTCCCGTGGTCCACCAGGCGGCTCAGGACAGCGAACGTCTCATCCCCTCTCAGGATGTACTTCTCTAGGGGGAAGATGCGCCTGTGAGAGCCGGCCCTGCACCTGCCCAGGCAGGCTGCAGCAACCACTGTGCACCCTTACCCATGTCCCGCTCGATCCACTGGTACATGAGGCCCTTCACGTGCACATCTCGAATGGCATCCTGGGGGCAGTGGAGGGACAGTGAGGGGCAGTGGTGACCAGGAGCCTGCCCTGTTGTGTCTGGACTTCACCTTCCCTGCCACCCTGAACGGGCCCAGCATCCTCACCGTTACGTCCTTGTAGAGGTGCGCTTGGTCAAACTCCAGGCCATGGCCCAAGAAGTGATCCACCACACAGGAGAGCAGTGCCATCTCTGGCAGCGAGAAGATGTCCATGAACTGCTTGATGGAGGGACCCTGAGGAGGGGGGCACTGCTTCAGCCACCTCTCCAGCCCTACAAGCCCCAGCTCTGAAGACCAAGAGCTCCAAATCTGCCTTGGGACACTGGTGGAGGGGTGCAGTCTGCGGGTCAGGGGTGTGGGCACGGCCTCCTAGGGAGCCAGCACCCACACTGAGATTACTGAGCGGGCTGCCCTGGGCAACAGCAGAGTGAGTACCTTGCCATAGAAGTCGCTCATCTGGTACAGTGGGATGTGCTGGGTACCCCCATACAGGTCTATCACCTCTTCATCTGGCACAGGTTGCAGGCCCCTGGGTGGGCACATAGACATCAGTCCCAAGTGGTCATGAGCCCGGGCAGAAGTGTAGGGTGGGGAACAGTGGGGTGAGGCAGGACAGTGTGGAGCTGGAACAGACAACTACAGTGGGCTCAAGGCAGCGGCAGCACTGACCTGTAGGCTGTTCCCAGTTGCACATAATGGAAGGCATCAATCTTCATCAGAAGGCTCTGGGGCACCAGGGGAGCAGGATGGGGGTGAGAAAGGAGTTTGCCATCGGCCATGAGCCAGCCTTTTCCACCCTCTACACAATTAGCTGCCCTAACTGGATGGTATCAAGGGGACCACATACACACCAAGAAGCTAAAGCTATGAATGAGGCCAAGGGATGACAGATGAGCTCCCTCCACAGGGGATGGGGAACCAAGAAAGTGGCTGATACACAACAGTAAGGAGGGTAAGGAGGGGGCCGTGGGGATCAGTGGTCTAGCCACTCACCTTCTGAATGTCATAGTGGAGGCCACGGATAGCAAAGCTGGGATTGTAGTCATACTTCCGAATGCCCTCTGGGTACTGTGGGGGGAAAGTGGACCAGGCCTGAGCCAGTGGCATGGCCACACCGCTGGCTGAGCAGCTGCCTCCAAGGATCCATTCAGCCACCTGCTCTCCAGGGCCTGGGAACCCTGCCTGGCTAGCCTCACCTTGTAGTGCTCAATCAGGATGTCCCGGGCGGCATTAAAGATCTCTGGATGCAGGGAGTCTGCGTACTGGGCCAGCGTGTAGTCATAGTCGAAGCCATAGACCTCAACATCATGCAGGCTGATCTCATTGTTGGCATAGATGGCTGCTGGGTTTAGGAGGCTGCAGACCTCGGGGGGCAGGAGGTCTAGAGGAAGGAGATGCAAGTGTGAAGATGGTGACCAGGCAAGCAGCAAATGGCTACTGAGCACGTTCTAAGTGCCCAGCCCTGGGAGCCTCCCAAGACACCCAGGATGGGTGCTCTTAGTCCAATGCTGCAGGGGGTCAAATGCAGAGGCTCAGAGAGGTCACTGCCCGGGGTCACATGCTGGGGTCAGGCAGAACGGGCAAAGGCTGGAACAACCATGCGGTCCTGGGTCACACCATCACACCACGTGCACCTAGCCTGTGCCTCCTCCAGGTTCTCAAAAGCCCCATCGGACACATGGCTACGTGCTGACCCCCGCCACCTTGCCTGAAGCTGGGATCGGGGCTTGGGAACATTACTGGAGTGGGAAGTATGGGGTAGCCTGCCTGCCACTTGTGTTCCCAGCTCTGAGCACCTGCCAGCCTTTGAATCAAGGCCTCGCTAATATGATTTTAGTGGCCTGCCAACCCACATAATGACATTTGCTGCCTCTGGCCAGGGAACATTGCTAATTACGACAGGTAGGACGTGTGATGTCGGGATCTGGGCTGTTACCCAGGCTGCTCCCTCTGAGGATGCAGCCATACCCACTCCAAGCCCTGGCTGCTCCAGAGGGGCCGAGTGGGACACCGTGCAGAGTGAGCTCCCGGTCCCCAGCTCATCTGCCTTAGTTTTCTTCTTCTTCTTCTTTTTTAAATGTATTTTATTGATATTTTACAGAGAGGAAGGGAGAGGGAGAGAGTTAGAAACATCAATGACAGAGACATCGATCAGCTTGCACACCCCCTACTGGGGATATGCCCGCAACCAAGGTACATGCCCTTGACCGGAATCGAATCTGAGACCTTTCAGTCCGCAGTCTGATGCTCTATCCACAGAGCCAAACCGGTTTAGGCTGCCTTAGTTTTATCTGTACAGTCAGGGAGGTGGGTGGGGGAAAGGCATGGGCTTTGAAGTCAGATCAGACCAAGCCCCCCTCCTCATGGCTGTGACTTCAGGAAAGTCAGCTCCCTTTTGGGCCTGTTTCCTTGTCCCTGAAAGGGGAAATAAAAGTTGTACCAATAGAGATATTAAAAAAATGGCGCCAACCTACAGAACTACTATGAGGGTCATATGGAATGTGCTCTGTGCAGCATTCCCACCCTGCACCCGTGGCAAAGCAGGATTAAACGGTCAATGCGCCTCCTCATCCTGGATGTCCCTAAGGCACTCAGGGAGCAGGGACTGCAGGGGGAGGGGAGCAGGCAGGACAAGGTGCCCAGGAGCCTTGCAGGGGCTCCTGTCCCGAGACCTCTAGCCTGTGGCTGAAGTCCAAGCAAACACTCACACCTCTAGGAATTCCTGCTTCAGCCACAGCCATGTTCTCAAAGCAGAAGCCCTTGGCCTTGCAGCTGCCTGTGCTCAGAGGCAGACACTTGCTGATGAGCTCCCAGGCTGGAGGCTCCTCCTGAACACAGGCTCCACCCCTACCCCCTCTCCTTCGGGGGCCAAGTGCAGGGAGTGGGTGGGAGAACAGGTGTGGCTGGTTCCTCTGGTGGACCCAGGCCAAGGTAGGCCTGGCACAGGGCAGCTGTTTAGATGATTCCTGGGTGCAGACAAAACACTCCTCACTTGGAGGCATGTGAGCGACAGCTGCCTTTAGCCTTTTAGGGAACTGCTTCTGAGAGGCCCTCATCCCCTGTCAACAAGACCCTGGGCCTTCCCCTCCCCGTGGCCGAGTTCTCGGGCACCAACGATGACCATTACCAGGAGGGCAGGGGTCTGCTCGGCAGTACAGCCCCTCATGGGCAGAGTTCTGGCCAAGTCCAGGCTCTCGCCTCTCCCCTTGAGGATGTTCCCAAGGATGGACAATTCTCCTAGGAACAAAGCAGGATGGGGAAGCAGCCCTAGGGCCGGGCTTCCTGACCCGACCTCTGGACTGAAAAAAAAACAACATAGCTCTGGGGCGACAAAGTCCCACTCCCTTCCACGGGGCGGTGGTGCACAGGCCAGGTGAGCCCAAGGTGCCCCTCACCCACCATGGCCTTCCAAGTTCATTGGTCTCACTGCCCTGACTCACCCTTCTTTTTCCTCCTCAGCCCCCAGCTCCAAACCCTCCCTGCTCCTCAAGTCAACTTGTGGGTGCCACCCTCCCAGCTGCTGCTGGGTGCACTCGCTGGGTGCCTTAGAAGCTCAACTTGTTCAATCCTCACTCCAATGTGATGAGGTGAGCACACTCACTCCTCTGCCATCCAGAGGAAGAAACCGGGGAAGTATAGTCATGTTCCAAGCTATCCAGCAGCAGACAGTGGAGCAAAGATTTTAATCCAGCCATTCTGCTTGCCTTACTCACTGGGCACCTCAGCCTAGCCTCCTTCTGATGTGGGAGGAGGCAGGGCTGGCCTGGGGCCTGGCACCGGGCAACAATTTGCCCAAAGGCATTAGCCCAAGACCTAGAAAACCCAGCCAGAGGGGAGTTGGGCTGGTGGGAGGTGGAGGGGCCAGGAAGGCTGGTTTGTCCTGGCACTCACCCTGGCATTAGCAAATGACCTTGCCCCTTTCACATCAAGAGCAGCTTGGGGTCTCCATGAAGATCTGCAGATCCATGGGAGTCCTGAGAGACAAAGCCCAAAACACCTCCCTAGATCCCGCCCCCAACATCTGCGAGGTAGGTTTTTCAAGCTGCTCTTCAGCAGGTCTTAAACCTTAAATAGCACCCCAGACCTGCCCCCTACATCCAGGTGGGGAGTGCATCCTCAGAGAGGCTTCCAAACCATCATTCCTCAGGGCCTCCAGCTTCTCAAGAGGTGAGTCCAGTCCACGCCCCCCTCCCAGTCAGTGGGGCAGCCCCCACTCGGTCAGTCAGTTGGAATATTCCAGACAGGGCCCCTGTCTTATCAGACAGTGAAGCCGTCACCCCTGGGGGCACCT
This sequence comes from Lasiurus cinereus, assembly GCA_011751065.1. Taxonomy (NCBI): domain Eukaryota; kingdom Metazoa; phylum Chordata; class Mammalia; order Chiroptera; family Vespertilionidae; genus Lasiurus; species Lasiurus cinereus. Next base: position 240,686 of record JAAGEH010000125.1, on the reverse strand, counting down.
CCGGAGGCTCCCCTGCCCTTCTTGGCCTGGGTCTTTCTGAGTTATCATCACAACCCTGCGACAGACGCACCAGGGTTGTTTTACACCCTAAGACAGCGACCTGCACCCCTTTTCATGTCATGGCACACAAACGAATTACTAAAACTCTGCAGCACACCAAAAAATAAGTTTTTTTTGTCGATTTGACCGAAAAACAAAAGGAATTATTTTGACTAATTCACAGTGGACGTCTATGGTCATTTTTTTATTTGACAATCTAAGGGAAAAGGTCAGTGCCCCTGACTAAATACTCAGGTATTGCACGTTTTAAAAATTCTTGCGGCGCACTGGTTGAAACTGCTGACCTAGACACTGAGGGTCTGAGAGGGTGAGGCTTACTGAGCACCACGCAGCTGGACAGTGATAGGGCCAAGACCCAGACCACATCTGTCTGCGGCAGAGGCGGGGCCCCAGGGGACCCCCTGAACAAACATCGCCGCCCTCAACTCTGGCCTCGCCAGCCGCCCCAGCCGGACCCCTCAGAGGAGGCTGCAGGCCGCCTCAGTCCGTTTTGCAGCGGGAGAGGCGGCCCCGGGAGACTCGGTGCGCAGCAATCCTTCTGGACTGGAGCCATTGGGTCTCATCCCTCCTTCCCCTCCGGTCCGAGTGCCCCGGACCTCTATCCGGGGCGGAATCGAGGGGGGCGGGCGCCGAGGTCGGCCGGTCCGCGGGAGCCAGTTCCGGCCAGCGCCGCCGGCTGGCTTTGTCCCAGCCGCTCCCGCCCCCACTACGGCCTCTTTGGGGGCGTTTCCGCAGCGCCTCCCTGCAGGCGGGACCCCGAGAAAGAGAGCCGGGGCCCTACGCTCCGCGGTCGCTTCAGGAGCCCCGAGCTCCTGCAGACGGAGCCGGCGAACGAACCTCCGGCTTGTCCGCTTCAGGCGTCGGGGCGTCCCCGGAGGCTCCCGGGGCGACCCCACAGAGCCTCCCCCGGACAACCGCCCCGCCTTCGGAGTCGCAGCGAGCCCCACTGCAGCGCCCCCCACCAAGAGCGGCCCCCGACGGTTCGGGGCGGTGCCCCCGCGCGCGTCTGCAGCCGCCGGGACACCCCCGCCGGGCCGCCCCCCTCGGGCTCACCCACCGTGCACCAGCCTCCGCATGTCTTGGTAACGAGCCCACAAGTTTGCGCTGAGCTCGGAGCCGCCAGTGGGGGCCAGGGCGGGCGCAGGGCGCGGAGCGCCGGGGCAGTGGACGCTGGGACCCGGGGGGCCGCAGCCGGGGCAGGAGGGCGAGGACGAGGTGGCTCGCGGCCTGCCGTGGCCTGGGCACGGCAGCCAGCGCCGAGCGGCCGCCCGCAGCCCCACGCCCGCCATGCCCGCTGCGCGCCGCCCGCCCGCCGAGCCCACGGCCCGTCGGCTGGTCCACCAGCCCCCGACTGCGCGCCCGCCACGGTGGCCGCGTGCTGCTCTCCGAGACCGGCCAATGGGCGCGGCGCGCGGAGCCGGGCCGGCCAATAGGCGCGCCGCTTGGCCCGGGAGGCGGGAGGTCCCGGGACGGGGCGGGACGGGCTCCCCAGCCCCTTCGCTCTCCCCCGGCTCCCGCGCAGCTGAGCTCTCTGCGCCCCCCTTAGGTCGCTACGGCGGCGGCGGCGGCAGCCCCTTCTGTCCCCCTCTCGGCAGGTCGGGGGGCTAAGAACAGCCGTTCCCGGGAGGCTCCGGACGGCCCCCGTCCTCTCTCCCTCCTCCAGGCCCGGGTCTTCCCGCCCCTTCCTCCACTCCGGTCCTCCTGACCTGAGCTCCTCCGCCCCTCCCCCAGCCCCGCGGCGGGGTCCTTTTCCCGCCTCTGGCCCCGACCCGCTCGGCCCGCGGACCTGGCGCCCCCGCCACCCCGTTAGCGAATAGAGCCCCGGCCGCGCTCGCTCCCGGGGCCGTGCCCACGCTGGTGAGGCCCGCGGCGCAGCCGGCGCGAAGCAGCCCCCCTCCCGCCCTGGACCTCACCCAGGTGACCCTCTTTGGCCCTTTTAACTCGCAGCCGGACTGGGCCTTCTGCTCCCGGGCGCTGGGCCAGGAGTCACTGCGCCCGCCAGTTCCGACCTCAGCTAATGGCTGCCCCGACAGCCCCCGCCTGGCTTCCCGCGCAGGCCCCTCTGGAGGCGCCTTGGTCTCTTCTAGCAACGTCGCTAGATTTTCCAATGAAATTCGTCTTTTGTGCTTGGAACCACTCTCCACCTTGTCTCTGCTATTCAGATCCGTTGTCTAAGTCCGAACGTGTATCGGTGAATGCCCTGGGCCCCGGGGAGACGGGACCAGCTCGGAAGGGCTGTTAGCGGGGAGCTGGCCACTTGGACACTTTGTTTCCCAGGGTGTGAAACGTCTGAATGTCCGCTGTGCCTTGGCTGAGACCTACCATGTGTCAGACGTTGGCCAGGTGCTGGGGCGGGAGGGAGGCCCAGAGCAGCGCGCACCTGCGCGGCTCTGACATCGGTGGGCCCGGGGGCACCGGCCGCACTGGGCTGCATCTGGGCAGGAGCCGGCCCCGCGTCGCCAGGAGAAACGGAGGCGCGCTGAGTGGGGCGGTTGGACGTGTTGCCGCCCCAGAAGGCAGGTTATCCAGGCAGCCGCTCGGCATGGCAGCGCAGCCGCAGACTCTGACCCTTTCCAGGGGCCCTGCTTTCATTCTCTTTTCCAGCCTGTTTGTGTAGATTTTGTGCCTATATCACCAATCTCTCTTCGTGGGTCTTAGTTTTCATTTTATTTTCTTTGATTGACTAATAGTTGTCTCCCTTCTCGGAGATAATGAGGTGACAGCTTCATTAAAGACCTCAGCAAACACAACTCAGCGAGAGCGAAGGCTTTCAAGCCAGATCTCTGCTTCTGCCTGGCTTAATCCCAACTTCTCAGTCCTCCATCTGGAAGAGGTGACGGTGAAAATAGAGGCGAGGCTCAGTAGGCCTCGGAATACATATAAAGAGCTGGGGTTCAATAAATCATGATCATCATTGCAGCTAATGGTGCTTCCTTTATTTGTATTATCTCTAAGTCCTAACAGCATCAGAGGAAAGTCCCTATTTTGTGTAGCGAATTGAGGCACAGACTAAGGGGCTATGTGCAGGGGGAGAGATGTGGCTTAACAAAGCCGATAAGTTCTTCTGTGATCGTGAGATGATGCATAAAAAGCACGTACAAGTCCCTGCATAACGGTAAGTGCCCCATACAGGAAAGCTTTTCATTACTTTTAGGGTTGTTTGTCGCAGCATGCTTACCTAGACTTTTATTGTGATGACAAAGTTCAGCTTTCAGCAAGGCATATTAAATTCTGTTATTTTTAGAAGTCTGGTCACCGTTCACTGACTCCGAAATAAATGCAAGGCGTTCCGTGATTGCAATTATATGAAGGTGCAGCACACGTTTAAGTCCATCAGAGAGTCATCGCTTCCATCAGGACTTAAAGAAAAAAGATGGCGGTGACAGAGCCGGGGGTGGGGGGGCGAGGGAACAGCCGCCGACTCCCAGCACCAGCTTCACCGGGGAGGCCGGGTCCCCGCCGGCCGCCGCCACGTGGGAGGTCCCGCCCCCCAGCGCCGCCCCGCCTCCGGAGCCCAGACGCCTGCGCGAGCTCCCCAGCCGGGCTCGGCCTCACGGAGCACGCGCACTTGGCCGCATTCTACTGGCGAATCCCCCGCGCCTTGCCGCACTCTGATTGGTGGGTCGCTGGGCTCCTGAAGACCTACCGGCCTGGAGCAGGCTCGGCCGCGATGGCGCGGTGAACTCGACCGCTGGACCCTGCAAGGGCAGGCAGGACGGCCTCGCCGACACCCGGGCGCTTCAGTCCAGGGGCTGAGGCAGCCCCCATCGGTCCTGCTTTCTCTGTACCTGTCTCCGCGACCTCAGTTGGGCATGTTTTCCAGGGCCCAGGTGAAGCGGGTTCTGCAGTGGGTGCCTGGAAAGCAGCGACTCGGCATCTACAGGTTTCTGCCCTTCTTTTTTGTCCTGGGAGGAACGATGGAGTGGATCATGATTAAAGTGCGCGTGGGCCAGGAGACCTTCTGTAAGTGGGGATGCAGCAGCCTCCGTTTCATTTCAGGAAGGCAGGAGGTTGCATAGTGCCTTTTTCCTGGGAGATCGTCATGCCCAGGTTGCAGACCGCTCCTTCCACTCAGCGCTGAACTTTTTATTTCCGCGTCGGGAGGGCAAGTGCGGTTCCATTCTCTGGGCCCTGAAGACCCACCCGGGCTCACGGGGTCTCCTGTAAGCGGGGCAACAAAAGCACTTGGTCGTCCAACCCTGAGACCTTGCTCAAACGTTGGAGGGAGTGCACGGGACTCCACTCAGGACGCACTCCTCTCCAGCCCGCTGGTGACATTGTGTGGGCCTAGGGGACAGACTTGCTCACTACGCGGCAGACGGGGGTAGGAACGTGGGGTTCATGGAAATTCCTGCTAACTGGCCAGTCCTCTCTGGGCACTGTAGTCCAAACCCTGGAGGGAGCTGGTCTGCCCGCTTAGCTAATTATCACTGTTTTTACAGGCAGGTCATTGGCACCAGGGCCCAGCCCTGGGACCGGAATGCTGGGTGCTGCTTTGCTGAGCATTATAGCTTCGCACAAGCTAGTTCGTCTCCTGACTTCATAGGAACAGCGCCAGTGGGTGGCAGAAATTGTGTGGGGAAGGCAGGGAAGTCAAGGGGGCTAGTGCTTTATCCCTAAGGGAACGGGTGTTGCCTGGGACAGGATAGGGTCAAGGAGCAGGAGCTAGATGCTGTTTTCAGTGACTGAAAAGGAAGTGATGGAGAACAGGTGCCAATGCAGAGAAGATGGTGGCAAACGGCACAAGCCCTGAAGGAAAAGGGTGGTGAATCAGTAGTCTGGAAAAAGCAGCAGCTGGGAATAAGGAAACTGACATCAGCTCCCCACCCCCAAGTTCCCGGGTGTGGGAGAGGTTGCAGCAGAGAGCCACAGCTCAGGAAGTACCTTTGAGGGGCCACGTTTTAGTTAAGAAAGATGATTTCAGAGAGACGAGAAATTGTGGGGGATAGAGAAATTGTGGGGGATACGGAAGTGAGGGAAGTCTTAAAATCTTAAATCATTGCCAAGAGGTATGCTAGGATATGATCCTGTCTTTGAAAATGCTTTTTTTTAAAAAAAAAATTCTTATCAGACGATATTTTTTTCATTGATTTTTAGAGAGTGGAAAGGAGTGGGGAGGAAGAGAGAGAATATCGATATGACGGAGCCACATTGGTTGGTTGCCTTCTGCAAGCACGGTGACCAGGGCCAGGGATTGAACCTGTATCCAAAGCCCATGTTCTTGACCGGAATCAAACCCCAGACCCTCCAGTATGCAGGCCAACACTCTAACGCCTGAGCACACCAGCCAGAGTGAAGATACCAACTCATTCCCTGCTATTGAGGTCCAGCACTCCGTTGACATAGCCTCATTTAACTCATGTTTTAAATTGCTTTGGCATTGAATCCATGTTGAGCCGTAGCCGGTTTGGCTCAGTGGATAGAGTTGGCCCATGGACTGAAGGGTCCCTGGTTTGATTCCAGTCAAGGACACATACTTCGGTTGCAGACTCCATCCTGGTCCTGGGAGGCAACCAATCAATGTGTCTCTCTCCCTCCCTTCCACTCTCTCTAAAAATAAATGGAAAAATATTCTTGGGTGAGAATTTACAAAATAAACCCAAAAAACATTAATGTTGAGATTCAGATAGAGTGACTAACCTATACTACTAGTTAAATTACTTAGATCTTAGTATTTTTAATTCCTTAGTTTCTTAAAAACCTAAGTAAAATTTTTGTTCAATACAGATGATGTCTACCGTAGAAAAGCCTCAGAAAGACAGTATCAGAGAAGGCTGGAAGAAGCATCAGAGACTGAACTTCAGCAGTCAATAAAGTGAATATGAAATTTTTCTAGTTTCAAATTCTTTAAAAATGTATATTAAAAAGTACATTTGCATTGGGGGAGTACTTTGTGAAGTGTGTGATTGACCATTGTCCTGTACACTTGAAACTAATGCAAAAGAATATTGAATATACCTGTAAACTGTGATTAAAAAACAACAAAACAATAAGCTGGTGTAGCTCAGTGGTTGAGTGTCAACTTGTGAACCAGGTGGTTGCAGTTCAATTCCCCGTTCAGGGCACATGCCCAGGTTGCAGGCTCGTCCCACACTGTGTGTATGCGGGAGGCAGCCAGTCAGTGATTCTCATCATTGATGTTTCTCTCTCCCTCTCCCTCCTGAAATCAGTTAAAAAATATTAAAAAAAAAAACAACAAAAAACAAACACACACATTGCAACATCCTAGCAAGTTCCTCCTTTCCTGTGCACTTACGGATGGTGTTCACCTGGCTCTAAGGTCTGAATCAGAGAATTTGAATATGGTTGGAAAACTGCATCCCATATTTTCTACTTAAGTGACATTTCTGTGCAGTCTACATTTGAGGGGAGAATTAAATTTGAAGCATAAAAAACATACTTAGATACCTAGTTTGTGTTATGCATTTTAATCTGAATTTGCATTCTCTAGTTACCAGGAAATTATATTTCTGTACATTTGGTAAGGAGAGGGATCAGGAGTTGTATCTAATACAAAGACATCTGAGTCAGTTTAATTTCATTCTGACCACCTTCAAAAAAAAGGTGAATTATTAACTGTAGAGAGGCAGCTTTACATTTATAATTTCATTATTATTCCTTAGTTTTCAATAGTTTTTTTTATCATGTACTGAACTCGACAACCAAAAATAAACTGGACAACTTGCTAGTATTTTACTGTAACTCACTTCATTGTATTAAAAATTGGCAGTCTGAGCTGAAACCGGTTTGGCTCAGTTGATAGAGTGTCGGCCTGCGGACTGAAAGGTCCCAGGTTCGATTCCGGTCTGGGGCATGTATCTTGGTTGCGGGCATATCCCCAGTGCAGGGCGTGCAGGAGGCGGCTGATCGATGTGTCTCTCTCTCTTCGATGTTTCTAACTCTCTAACCCTCTCCCTTCCTCTCTGTAAAAAATCAATAAAATATATTAAAAAAAAATGGCAGTCTGAGTAGAAGAAAATGATACATCATTTTAATGGTTGACTACAACAGTTTAGTTCTTACAAAAAGAAAAATGAAGCACAGTGGGTGTGGCTCAGTGGTTGAACATTGTCCTATTCACCAGAGGGTTAAGGTTCAGTTTCCTTACTTGGTCAGAAAGAAGCACATGCTTCTCTCCCCTCTCTGAAATAAATAAAATTTAAAATAAAAAACAAGGAAAATGAATATAATTATGTAATAGCCAATATCCTACTAGAATAACTAATAAGTACATAATTGATTAATGACCTTTAATAAGTATTGAATATTATTTTGTGATAATATTAGACAAATATATAGGAACCATTTTTCTTGAATCTACTAATGGTAGATTTTTTCCAGTAAGCAAGTTTTTTTTTTTTTTTACAGAGTGAGAGAGGGAGAGACAGAAACATCGATGTGAAAGACATCAATTGGTTGCCTCCTGCAACCGAAGTATGTGCCCTTGACCAGAATTGAACCTGGGACCCTTCAGTCTGCAAGCTGATGCTTTATCCATTGAACCAAACTGGCTAAGGTCAAAGATTTTTAAAATATATATATATTTTATTGATTTTTTACAGAAAAGAAGGGAAAGGGATCACTAGAAACATCAATGAGAGAAGCATCAATCAGCTGCCTCCTGCACACCCACTAGTGGGGACATGCCTGCCACCAATGTACATGTCCTTGATAGGAATCGAACCTGGAACCGCAGGCTGATGCTCTATCCACTGAGCCAAACCAGTTAGGGCCAAAGATTTTTTTTAAAACAGCTCCATTGAGGTATAATTCCTATCATGATAAAAATTTCAGTCGTCATAAATGTTCCAATTTAAATTCAAATCCAGTTTTAGAATATTACTGTCATCCCTAAAGTTTCATTGTTCCCATTTGCAGTCAATCACTGCCTAGACAGCATGATTCTTTCCCAGGCACGTGGTAGCTCTCCCGCAGCAAGCTATGTGAGAAGCTCACATTGCCTAAGGTTTCCTCATTTTAGATTCTCCCAGTTAAATATGACTGATCACTGCTTGTCCAAACCAGGACTGCAACATCAGGGTAGCCAAGTTGTACGTTTTCCTAGTTCATTTCTCTCCATTTTGCCACTTTTAGTTGATAAAATCACATACTTCCTCCTGGCCCCCAAATTGATGCTACATTCTTTCTGGCAGTAAAGCTGCTGGGTTTTGTATTTTTGCAACCAGACCCACACTGGTTAAGCCACTCAGTTTTTGCCACTGAACTGGGTGAAGGCTGAGAGACTGAATGAAAGCAGCCCCAGGTAAAAAGGCCACCAACTCACTGTTCTTAACCAAAGTTAGCAGTTTTTCAAGAATAAAATGTTATCTATCAATTTGTAAAATAAATACAAATAAAAATGTATTTTCCAGATCTCTTACACAGAACTGCCTTAACAAAGAACTTTTTTTATTTTCCTATCACTGCTTGAATACTTACTTTCCTGTGTGAAAATTATTTCCTCCTAAAACATATCTACCCATTAAATGAATCTAGTCCAGGAACTATTTCCTAAACAATTCAAGGATCAATCAGGATGCCTTTCAGTGCAGCCTGAATTCCTGGTGAAATTCTTTAGGCAAAAAATATAACTACTTTTTTTGCAGAATTCACATTTAATCATGGACCTAAAAGTAAGATCTGAGTAAAATTTGATGCAAACAAGATAATTGTAACCAGAATAATTATGCAAATTACATTTGTCAGCTGCCACTTTGTAAACATTTTGCTAGAGTGCTGGGAATTCCTGACATTACTTGCTCTTGTGAAACCCTTTCCTGCCAGGCTTCATTAACATGCAGGGGCTGGACCTCTCCCTTGAGAAATGGGGTGGGGTAGGGATGGAAGACAGGCTTCACACGCCCCTCTGGGATAAAAGATACTGCTTTCAAACAGCTGCTAAATAAAGATAAAGAGGCTGTTTATTCCCCAAGAAATGTAAACGTCACAGTGTAAAGCAACCATAGACTTTGGGTAAATCGTAGGCTCAGTCTATTGGTAGAGATTTTGTCATTTGATCCAGAATAAGTTTGTGTCAGCTGATAGAAAATGCAAAGGCATCTTCCCATGCTTGAATAACCATATCCTACATCTTTTGAAACAAGAAAATAGCTACATACTAAAGAATACTTGTAACAAAATAGTTTTTTTATGAAGCAAATGATCTCTATCATAAACACATCTCTTCCTAAACTGTTTAAATATTTTTCTAATTTTAGTCCATTTATGTTAGAAACAACTCAGTATAAAGAGCCACTGATTATCTCATTAAAGTACAACCTGAAGTAAACTCAGAATCACTGCCCAGAAATGGCCTGTGAAGACCAGTGATGATTGGCAGCCCCAGGGAGAGGAAAGTGGTTCTCAGGGGCACTTGCATCACCTCAGGAACTGCTGGTGGTGCCGACACCGGTTTGGCTCAGTGGATAGAGCGCCGGCTTGCGGACTGAAAGGTCCTGAGTTCGATTCCTGTTGGAGGCATGTACCTTGCTTCTGGGCACATTTCCACAGTGGAGTGTGCAAGAGGGGGCTGATCGATGTCTCTCTCTCATCGATGTTTCTGACTTTCTATTTCTCTCTTTTCCTCTCTGTAAAAAAAAAAAAATCAATAAAATACAGTGGTACCTCGAGATACTAGTGCCCTAACATACGAGATTTTTTTGAGATACAAGCCGTCTATCGAGCGATTTTTGCTTTGAAATACGAGCAACATTTGAGATAGGAGTAATCTCGCGGATCGGCCGGCAGCACATGACCCACTAGTTTACCGCGACTCGAGCGTCTCATAGTTTCCCATGCCTCAAGGTTCCGGAACGAATTAAACTCGTATCTCGAGGTACCACTGTATATTAAAAAAAAAAAAAAAAAAAAACTGTTGGTGGCCGAAACCGGTTTGGCTCAGTGGATGGAGCGTCGGCCTGCGGACTGAAAGGTCCCAGGTTTGATTCTGGTCAAGAGCATGTATCCTGGTTTCGGGCACATCCCCAGTAGGGGGCGTGCAGGAGGCGGCTGATGGATGTCTCTCATTGATGTTTCTAACTCTATCCCTCTCCCTTCCTCTCTGTAAAAATCAATAAAGTATATTTAAAAAAACAACAACAAACTGCTGGTGAATCTCCCCTCACAGGCATTTGACTGGTTGGACTGTGGCATAAGAAAATGGTGTTATGATACAATTATATGGCCTAATTCCATGTTCCTCCACCTCTCGATTTAGGAGTTTGATATTTGCTACAAATAGAGAATATTTCACCCATTTACAAAGAATAGTTGTAAACTTCTATTTCTGCTATGGGTTCCTTCTCTGACCCACTTTCCTGATTCCATCCTAGAATCACTACTCTGAAATTTGTGTTGATCTTCCCTAGAGCTTTCTCTCTCCCTGCCCCACCCCCACATATATTTTATTGATTTTACAGAAAGGGAGAGGGAGAGTTAGAAACATCAATCAGTTGCCCCCCACTGGGGATGTGCCCACAACCAAGGTACATGCCCTTGATCAGAATTGAACCTGGGATCCTTAGGTCCACAGGCCGATGCTTTATTCACTGAGCCAAATCAGTTAGGGCGAGCTTTCTTCTTTCTAAATATTAGAGCCCTGGTCAGGTAGCTCAGGTAGTTAGAGCATTGTGCCGATATGCCAAAATTGTGGGTTCAACATCCCTGGTCAGGACACTTACAAGCAGCAAGCAATGAATGCATAAATAAGTGGAACAAATCAATGTTTCTCTCAAATCAGTAAAAAATGTTTTATTCACACACACACACACACACACACACACACACACACACGAGTGCTAATTTACTGAAAGGCAACAAACCTTTGAAGATGACATGTTAATTTCTGATTCCAAGGCAAAGAGACTAGCAAAGCAATTACTGTATTAAATTGAAGATACTTTGAGAGCACATTAGTTTGGATGCTATAGAGCAGGGATGGGGAACATCTGGCTCTTGGTCCATATAAAGCCCGAGAAATCATTTGGTCTGGCTCTGCCAATAAGTCTATGAGCTTTTTTCATAGCAACATAAATTTTTATTAAGTGAATTATATTAAGAAATGGTTTTATAAATATCCAAGTGGCCCTTGGCAGAAAAGGTTCCCCATCCCTGCTATAACTTAAAAATTAACTGTTAACCAAGTTGCAAGCTTTCTTTTCAACTTTGCTTCAAAAACTTTTTTTTTTGGTTAACCCTCACCCGAGGATATTTTTCCCATTGATTTTTAGAGGGGGAAAGTGTAAAAGATAAACATCTATGAGAGAGACACATTGATTAGTTGCCTCCTGCACATGCTCCAGTTGGGCCAGGGAACACACCTGTAACCAGTTACATGCCCTTGACCAGGAATTGAACCCAGGACCCTTCTGTGCAAAGGCCTGATGCTCTACCACTATGGCCAGGGCTCAAAAAAAACTTTAACCCTCCTAAGGAATATGAGACACTGAAACAATTTAAGAGAAGTTGAATAAATTTAAGGCACTGTGCCCTGGCCAGTGTTCTCAGTGGCTAGAGCATTGGCCCAAATACAAAGGGTCATGGGTTTGATTCTTGGTCAAGGGCATGTGCCTGGGTTGCAGGTTGGATCCCCAGCCCTGTTGGGGTGTATATGGAAGGCAACTAATTGATATGTCTCTCTCACATAGATGTTTCTTACTACCCCCACTTCCACTCTCTAAAAAAAAAAAAACAATGGGAAAAATATCCTTAGGTGTGGATTAACAAAAAGGCATTGATCTTATATGGCGATTATACAACTGCAGTGTCCCCTAGTGTCAACTACAAGGCAAATATTGAGTAACAACCCCCACTCCATAATAATCTACTTAGAATGACAAGCCTAATTAGCATTTATTGCTAGAAATCTACCTTCATTGTAGTGTTGTGGAAAGAATTTGGGATTTGGAGCTTCACTTTATCATCTGAACTGATAAAATTCCTATGTTAGGAACATAGTAACTGTTCATCTCGCAGTCCTATTTTGGAAGTTTTATCTAATCTCTGATGTAAATTAATTACATTAATATATTTTTGTAAATTTTTTTCCAACTGAATAACCTTTCTTTAAAACAAAATGCACTTGGGGAACATGAGGCTTTCCAAAGGATCTCTCTCCTAGAATATTATCAATTTTTTAGTCTTCACACACGTGTGAAATTTCTTGCCGTTTTTATGTGTAATCCAATGAATACATCTATTTTTGGGATAGAAATAATCTAAACTTTTCTTCAGCTGATCTAGCACACTTCCAAACCAAAGAGAGAGAGTAATACTTGGCAGTATTTGTTTGCTTATAGTGCTTAGTTGAAATGTTTATACATCACTGATGCAAAATATACTCGTGAGCAAAGATGTATGCATAGCCCTAAGCTCTTAGGAGAACAGGATCACAGGGATTTGCAAAGTGATATTAGAGGAAAACAGTTGGTTGATTTTACCAACACTTTCTATTAAAAGTGTGGTCATGTTTTAAGAGCTGATAAGCATATTAAAGACATATCTGGGACATATCTTTTTGACCACAAACAACTATTTGAAATGGGTTATACTGCTATATGATCTAGGACATGCTTTCCTTACCTTCTGCAATCAGTAACTCTTTTTATTTTTTTAAAAATAAATCTTTATTGTTCAGTTTATTACAGATGTTCCTCTCCCCCCCAACTCCCCTCCACCCACACCCCATGTCCTTATCCCCCGCCACTGTCCTCATCTGTACGTGTAAGATTTTTGTTCAATCTCTTCCTGCACCCCTCACTCCTCCTTTCCCCAGAGAATTGTTAGTCCATTCCCTTTCTATGCCCCTAATTTTATTATATTCACCAGTTTATTCTGTTCATCGGATTATTTTTATTCACTTGATTTTTAGATTTACTTGTTGATAGGTATGCATTTGTTATCACTTTGTTTGTAATTTTTATCTTTACCTTTTTCTTCTTCCTCTTCTTAAAGAAAACCCTTCAGCATGTCATATAATACTGGTTTGGTGGTGATGAACTCCTTTAGCTTTTTCTTATCTGTGAAGCTCTTTATCTGCCCTTCAATTCTGAATGATAGCTTTGCTGGATAGATTATTCTTGGTTGTAGGTTCTTGCTATTCATCACTTTGAATATTTTCTGCCACTCCCATCTGGCCTGCATAGTTTCTGTTGAGAAATCAGCTGACAGTCATATGGGTACTCCCTTGTAGGTAACTGTTTTTCTCTTGTTGCTTTCAAGATTCTTTGTCTTTTGCCCTTGGCATTTTAATTATGATATGTCTTGGTGTGCTCCTCTTTGGATTCTTTTTGTTTGGTGTTCTGTGTGCTTCCTGGGCTTATAAGTCCATTTCTTTTCAGTCATTATTTCTTCAAATAGGTTTTCAGTACCTTGTTCTCTCTCTTCTTCTGGCACTCTCATAATTCTAATGTTGGTACGCTTGAAGTTGTCTCAGAGGCTCCTTACACTATCTTCACATTTTTGGACTCTTTTTTTTTTGTTTTTCTGTTAGGGTGTTTTTTGCTTCCTCATATTTCAGATCTTTGATTTGATTCTTGGGGTCCTTTAGTCTGCTGTTGGATTTCTGTATATTATTCTTTATTTCAGACAGTGCATGCTTAATTTCTGACTTGTCCTTTTCCATTTTTTTTGGCATTCTCATTAAGATCTTTGAAGGTCTCACTAAGTTTCTCAGAGATCTCAGTAAGTTTGTCGGTCATTTGTAGAAGAATCTTGAGTATCCTTATAAATGTGGTTTTGAACTCTATGTCCAGTAGTTTGCTTTCCTCCATTTCTTTCATTTGTGACATGTTTCTTGGTTTCCGCATTTTGGCTGCTTCCTGGTGTTGATGGAGTGGCTTTGTGTGCTAGTTGTCCTTAGGGCCCAGTAGCTCCACCTCCCCAATCACCTGAGGTGGACATTCTTGGTGCACCCCTTTGTGGGTTCACAGTCTTGTTGTAGTTAAGCCTTGATCGCTATTGGTACACTGGGAGGAATTGACCTCCAGGCCAATTGACTGTGAGGATTAGCTGTGTCTATTAATGGAAGAACTGCTGAGCTGGAAACACCCCTATGGGCAAGACTTGCTTCAGTGGGGCTTTGGTGCTCACCGAGTCTGCCTCTTGAATGTGTCACTTATGTATGTGAGGAGTTGAAATTTGGTGTCGTCTCACACTGACCTCGAAGTACACTGGTTCCTGGATCTCCAAGGAGGTGCAAGTCAGCTAGTGTCTGAGGCCTCCCAGCAGGAGCTACAGGGAGCTCTGCAGATTTTTCCTTTGTTTGGAGTTTGGAAGTTTTGGAATTGTCTGATCCAGCTGCAATTTATTAGGGTAAGTTGCCAGAGGGCAGGCCATTCATATGCAAAAGCACAGCTGGGTGGGTTTATAAATTGGGCAGGGCAGGGCAGGTCTCAGGGAGTCTCTAGGCAAGGGCATGGCAAACAGCAATGGCTGCCAGTCAGCCTTCTCTGCCCCAGCGCAGTAAAAAATGATTCCAGTGCGTAATTCTGTGAGAGAGCCACCCTCCCTTTCCGACCCGATGGCAGACAGTCCAGTTTCTCCCTGTATGAGTCTGGGTCCCCAGAATCTCGCCAGAAACTGGAGTTCAGAGAGCCGGGAACTTGTAACTCCTTCCCAATTGAAAAACAACAGCGCACGCCAGCACGATTTGGGCGTGTCTCCATGCCTCTGTCTTTCTGAGCCTCTGCACATCCTACCAGGTCTGGATGCACTTTTTTCTTTATTTCTAGTTGTAGAACTTCCACTCCGCCAGCTTTCTCGTGGTTCTGGGGGATAGTTGTTTTGTCTTTTAGTTGTAGTTTTGGTGTGGTTGCGAGACAGCATGTACAGATGTATATCTTATGCCGCCATCTTGGTTCTTCTCCCCAGTAACTCTTTATAAATTTAATTTAATTTAATTTTACAATCAGTAACTCTTTAATTTTAACCTAAACCTGCATTTCTGCCCATCCTAAAGACAGCAGCATGGCTACATTTGGCTTCTGTGTTAATGCGCCTGAGTCCTGGACCAGTGTCTGGACACTTTGAGGAGCTCTCTTCCCCTAAGCGGTATCCCTGTCAGCACAAAATCAAGCTTTGTGGGAGTTAACCTGTTTGAAGCTAACATCTGAGACAAGCTTTAACAGAACAACCAAATCTGGTTAATCCAAATCACTTTGCAAACTCCATTTTTATTTGGATTAAAAAGCTTTAGATGAACAAACATATGATACATACATGTTATAAGACTAGTTACCACGTAAAACTCTTTTGATACAGATATTAGAATAAACCAAGTTTTGATACAGAAATTAGAATAACCAAGTTTAAATCAAGTCTGAAAATGTTCAAGCTCAAAAGTCAACACCACCAATTTGAAAGTTTTATACAGAGAAGCATCTCCCCTCAATTCCTCCTCATAGGAAGACAAGAGTGGCTTAAAGATCTTTTAAATCAGTTGGCCGACGTATTATTTTAAACCTATAGGTTTTCTCCACACACATAAACAAAATTCTTTTCCACATGAACTTATATTTTGAAAATACTTAGGCCATTATGCTTTCTAAGCCATATCACTACAATTCCTAAAACTCGTGGATAAAAGATGTATAGTTAACTTGTACTTTTTTAAAATGAGCAAAGAAATATTTTTGGAAGATGACTGACCTCAACTCTTATTTCCTAAATATTAACTGATATTCTCCAAGTTAATATACAGAAAGACATGATTCTAAAATAAATTATTATTTTTTTAAAGAAAAACTTAATTAGGGCCTGCCTAGTGGCCCCCTGGCCCGACTCTGCACTGCCTTAAGGACGCTCCTGGCCAGGTCTATGGTTCCGATAGCACCTCCAGACACTAGGAAGGAGTCCGGAGGAGGAGTGCTCTGGCTTCTAATGCCCCATGTAGCCCACAGTAAAGTTTTTAGAGGCTTCCCAAGAAGTCTCATCCAGACTTTAAAAAGGGAAATAAAATGGACACAAGAAATAAATAAATAACTTAACCAAAATTAAATTTCAGGTTCTTTGGTGTAATTCAAGGATGTCTAGAAATAAAATAATCTGATTGTATTATACAGTCCATGATGATTCAATGGCCCAAATAACCAGGAACTGAAGATTTCTTTATCTGATTCAGTTTAACAATAAGGTACTGATACACTATTGCAATGCATTTTTTTAAAATTCAGAATTATTTAAAATACTTGATGCAAACTGAGATCCAGTGGTTGACTATAGGCAATTAAGTTACAAGGGCCTCCTATGTAGATACAAGAGACTTTTATCCATTCTACACACTTTTGTCCCCATGATTTAGTAAGAATGGTAATGAAATATCCAGGTACTGAGTCATACCAGACTAAAAGAAAAAAGTATCCTCTGAAAGTCACTCTTTCAACTTACAAACAGCAGTGGAAGGTCAACCACAATGGCAACCACTTTGCCACAATAAAGCAGGTTTCCAAAAACCCTAGAAACACTTTCATATTTGCTGCTTTTTACCTGTCTGAGCATCATACACTGCCTCCAAATGTTTATTTTAAGGTCATATAAGAGACAGGGTCATCAAACCCAAGTGTTTAGGACTTGTAATAGTCTTTTTCATGAGCATTTTCTTAAATTACGATGCCTTTCTCTTGAAACTTAAAAGCACAAGCTGAATTTTAAATATTTTAGTAAGTTTTAAATTTCTGGTTGAGAATTACAATGAAGAAATTTAGAAGAAAAAAAAGAAAGCCACATCTGACAAGGAAACAAAGAATACTAAAACATTTGCATATGCAGGCGGTCTACCCATTTACAATTAGGTTTCTGATGCAGCTCATATCTAGTGATGCACTCCCTTTGTTAGTTTAGGTATTATGCTGAAAAATAAATCACCTCCATGGATGTCTCAATGCTTTCTTCAAGATGAACTTCAAATGTTTTTTCAATGTAAGAGATTTAAAATTTTAAATCATCTAACATGTACAGGCATTGTGAATTATTATAAATAGATCAAAAGTACCCTTAAACTTACCTGCCAAGACTAAATATAATTCAGGGTTGTGCACATGTTCTATAAAAATAACTGACACCATAGACATCTAACTCAGCACAAGAAGACCTGCTCTCTCCAGGTGTCTGGGAGACGCACCAACTGCAGAAAGATGCACAGCACTGACTTCAGATTTCTGCAGCAAGCCTCTGAGTTAATAGAGCAAATGTGCCACGTCTGCCAAACACGTATAACCTAAATAACAACCTTTCACTTCACCTGTAACACAGTTTTTGTGAAAGTGGCTTAAGATATTCAGGCACATGAAACAGACACAAGTACACTCCCTTCTCTATGATGTAAACTAGGACCAACTTCACATTTCATTGTCAACTTAAACTTATCTGTAAACTCGTGTATGTGTGTGTGTGTGCGTGTGTGTGTTTTCAGTTTGTTCTTTTATAAAAACAAAAACCAAAAAACCCTAACCCAAGACAAAACCTTTGATGGTTTCAGTTCCATGGCAACAAGTAAAAAGATAAAATTCCAAGTCTACACATATACAACCAATTATGAAACTGGTTTTAAACGAAGGAAACGTATGCAAAAAATCTTTGTGTATTTGATAAAGTCAACTTAATATAACAAAAACAAATTGAAATAGCTTATTAAAAGTGTCCTTATATAAAAATGGCCTTATGATGTACAGTAAAATGCAATAAAAATTATCATCCTTTGTTCCTCCCCCCACCCCCTGTAACTATGTGGCTACTATTCCACAAAACTCCGTTATGCTTCTATAAAAGAAACGTAATAGATGTGATTAAAGGTTTTCTAGATTGTATGCTTGGCGAATGTTGAGGGTGTCTCGGAGCATCAAATCCCGAAGGCGCCAGAGGGCATCTGCCATGGTGGTGTGAGCCCCTTTACTTTTCAGCCAGTGAGAGGGTAGGCGGCTCTCTTGTTCTTTTGACAAATGGACATCACGCCTTCGAGCTGAAAATTGAAGTGTAGACAAAGGAATATAAATAGGAATTTTAAGGTAACAAATTTTCCCTCAGTCCTAAAGTTTGACAGATTAGAAAATAAAACATAATGATTTATTAAATATTACAAATTTTAACTCTGCAGAATATTTCCAAGCAAATTTCTTATATAATTTTATTAGATATCTTGGTTTTTAGAGAACTACTTCATTTAGGTATGAGACTACCTAACTGGGGATGTGTTGTTTTATGCTTTGTATTTCAGAAATTTGTAATAATGACTTCAGTAAAGAGCTGTACAAACGCCTAAAAGATTAGGTTATTAATATTGTGTTAGCCACTCCTGATAATTAATAATTACTTCCATGTGAAGAGAAACTCCTAAAAAGGTAAATGTGAAGAAAGGGAAAACATACCTACTACTCTTATAAAAGAAACCAAATTATCAAATTTGGTTTAGAAATAAAGAATGAGTAGAAACTTCAAGAGATTAGGCAAGTTATTTTAGTTTGTTCTGAATAAGTCTTTTAAACTCAATGACTAACTTGGTAGGTTAACAGAAACATATTTTCTAATATACTTTTCTCTTTAAAAAATTGAGGTGAGCCCTGGTTGGTGTTGTTAGGTGGCTGGAACACTGGCCTGTGCACTGGCGGATCTTGGGTTCAATTCCTAGTCAAGGGCAGGTACTTGGGTTGTAGGTTTGATCCCTGGAGGTATGCCAGAGGCAACCAATCTACCATGTCTGCCTGACTGCCTGCCTGTCTCTCTTTCTCCCCACCCCCCCCTCCCCCCCCTACCCCCCCAACCCAAAAAAAAAAAAAAAAAAAAAAAAATAACCTATATTTTTATATAACAAAAAAAAAAAAAAAAAAAAAAAAAAAAAATTGAGGTGAAATAACTCTAATTTATTCAAATCTATCTATATTTAATGTCCAAATGCCTAAAATAATAATTTAAAAAATTCAGAATATATTTAAAAAGATGTTGGTGATATTTATGACACAATTAAGCTTTGAGATTCAGCAAACATTTTTTTTTCAAAGTGTGATGTTAATATACAAAGAAGCTTCAAACCCTTGTATTAATTATACCATATATTTTTCTTATATAAGAAAAATGGGTATTTGCCCTGGGTTATAATATGGCAATAGCACTTGAATAAAGCGTGGATTTCATATTTAGTGAGAAGGACTCTCCTTACCTGCCAGGGTCTGGTCCCACTTGCTAATGCTGTTGGACTCAGCACTGAGTCCTTCAATATATTTCAGGTAGGCCTCTGAGTGGAGAAGCCGTTGAGTCTTCGGTGGAGGAGCCACAAACATGGGCGTTGTTGGCTGTTGTATAACAGGGGGGCCAGCTGGATGTGGGCCAGGATATGGAGGTGGTGCCTGCTGTCCTGGAGGCCCCAAAACTCCTACCTGAAAGAGCACAGACCACACAGTGAGGGGAAAAAAATACTCAGTACATGTTTTAAGAAAGAAAATAATGTGAACTCTGTCAAGTTCTAGAAAATCTAACTGGGAGGCTTACCTGCTGTCCATATGGACTTCCGCCTGGTGCTGGAGTCCCTACCATAGGGGCCACCCCTTGGTTCATTACACCTGTAATTCAGAATGCAATGTCTCAATTAGAGGCTTTGGTTGACATGACTGAAAAACTACTGTCTGATAAGAAATTAAGCCATTTATAATGCAAGCCTATGGACTTCTCTGCAGTTCTGTCTTTGTGGATAGGAACCCTACACAGGATGTAGCATTAAAACAGAAATTCCTATTGTTTTTGTTTCCTAGGTATTTGATAATGCTAGGTCAACTTGTCAGGTATGTATTAATTATTCATGGCTTAGGAATTATGTGAACCCTGCAAAAATTCTGGTATTCCCCTAGGTAAGCTATACTCAGAATACACCTATATTTTTAAGGTATTTTTCTTCTGACAACACATTCTCCTGTCCTGAAGCCTGTGTTTAAGTTCAGCAGTAATGGCATTCAATCAGGCTCAGCAGTATGCAGTGTGGTAGGATATAAGGACACAGGGGAGAGGCTGTGCAAGTGCATAGTTAAATGAGCTCTGTGGAGGTTGGAGGCACATCCTTGCTGTCCCCTCACAGGCCACCAGTACCTCTAGTTCTGACTGGAGTTACTAGTGTTGGCTGAGAGAGGACACTTCCATCTGATAGACAGCACTTTGAAAAGGGCTATCACTTCAAATGCAAAATAAAGGGAAAGAGAAAGGTATGGTCCTACTATATTTAAATATGTATCTGACAATAAATTTGTAAATTACTCTTGGTGACTCCTCATAAACAATTTGACTCACAGGTACTATTTGATAATAATGAGTCCTAAATTTAGTATCTAGAGTTATTTTAATAACTCAGGATCACCCATTTACTGTTCTCAAAACAAAGAGATACAAGAAACCCGTTCATTAAAAACTACAACAGAAATCCTGGTGAGTTGTTGTTTAAACCTGAAACAAATTCTACTGGTTGCATAAAAGGCTCAAGAGGAGCTAACTTCATATTCTATATAGTTCCTTTGGATTAAAAAATGTTAATTTTTTGACCAGGCAGAACCAGCCCAATATTCTAAGGTTCAGATTTACTAAATGCTACTTCCAGGAGGTATGAGACATTTGTTAAATAAAAAATAATAAGTCAAAATAAGCTTTTTGTTTACAAAGCAGGAATTTTTATATTTCAAGTACTCAGAAGGGTAGGTACACCTGAATCACCATGATAGGATCCTAATGATTATTTATGAATGAATGAAGAGGTTGTCATGGGTAAGCTGCAACATATTAATAATCCCTACCCCCTGCCTCCCAGACACTCATCAGATTTAAGATTCCACAACACAGTGGGCCTCCCTGAGCTGCTGGTATCAATCTTTGTAGAGTAGCACAAACAAATAGCAGACCCCTCTCCTTCCTCTATTAACAAATGCCATGCTAGGGAGCAACAAGTGAGAATGTGGGCCAAATCCCCAGAGGAGTCCACCGAATTTTCTTCTCAAAGCCTGATCAGAAATGTGTGGATATAGGCTCTAAGAGTGTTCCTTCCTTGTCTCCCTGACTACATCAGGTATGTTGTTCTTTTCAAACGCAATTTAAAATCTGAAGAGGAAAAGGCAAATAGCAGTGCCCTAACACCCATCAAAGACATCTGCTATCTACACAGATCTGGCCTTAGACATGTAGAAGTCAGTTCTAACCTGGTCTGCTGACTCAGTGAGATTCTCTATGCCAAGAGGAGAAGGCACTGAATAAAGGCCAATTCTATTTGCCACATGGGCACACCCATTTTATGACTGACTTCTGCTGCAACAGCAACTCACACAAAGGCCACCATTTACATAATGAAGCATGTTCTCCCACAAATATTTCCTCCTTTGGATACATCTGGATCAAACACTTTTGTGGAGTTATGACCATTCTCTAGTAAGTCTCTAGTGTGGCGGGAGGCTCTAGACCAAACCACTATGTTTACTCACCCTGCACATTGCTTGGGTGTACCCTCTGAAGCATCCTTTGGAACTCTGTATAACCAACCCTATGATCAGTAGGTCCAAAACTGGTGTAAGCAAATCTAATGTTGTTAAATTTTATCATCGAGGCTGAGCCTTTAGCTTTTATTTTGGATAATGGACCAAATGTATTTCCAAGTTGTCTTAAAATCACAATCCCTCCAACTAGATTATAGCTAAGGGTCAGTTCTTTTGAATATGATGACAATTAATATGGGAACTTGTGATTTTCCTTTCATAATAAACTTTCAACTTAATAATTAATTATAAAGTTACACTGTAGCTAAAGCTGGATTTCATTTATATGTTTCTATGTAAAATAACTTGAGCTTCTGTCCACAGACCAACCAGTGTCTACAGTTAGTAGAGTGGATTATGTTGTTTTTTAACATGTTATGTCACACTTCTTAGGGAACTCAGATACAGAAAACCAGTTCAATGCAAATTTGTTCCCTCCCTCCTTTCTGTTCCTAAAAGGACTGATAGAAGGATTTCTGATGAGTTCCACATTAGTGACTTCAATTCCTTAGAAGTGCTAAGTGAGAAGCAAGAGATACAGTAGGGACCCTATATAAGATTCTGTGAGATAAGAACTGAATCAGAGGAAGTAATGCACTCAGGAGCAATAAGTGCTTTCAGTGACTCTTGACTAGCAATTTGAAAAATTTTATTCACTCATAAAGAGGGCATAACTTTCTAGGCTGTGTCTGAGTTTTTCAGCATGTTAAATTGTGTGATGTTAGAGTTTGCCTCCTGTCCCTATGTCTACTAACTCTGGTTTCTGCCATGTGTCCTGTGCTGCTGCTAGGTATCCAGTTGCTCTAAACACAGGATAGGCCCTGCTGCTGACATCTCTGGGGTTCTCAGTGGGGGAAGGCCTGCTCATAACGAGCAGGGAAGTGCCTCCTAAAACAAATGGTTGAGGGAGGAAAAAGAGAACATAAAGATGAGATTAATGAGTGAATGAGGATGAAGTTCTTACCCGGTGGTGGGATGCCCGGGAGGCCGGGCACACCTGGCGGAAGATGGTGGGGTGGAGGCCCCCCAGGGTGAAGTGGCTGCATGCTGCCCATGCTAACAAGGCCATCAACTGGGCCCTGCAAAGGTGGAAGGCCTGGCGGATAGCCACCCATCATGCCTTGAAGGACACAATAAATTTCAGACATGCATCATTAACATGCAACATGAACTAAGTAATAACAAACCTCCCACATGCACTACTAATGAATAAAGCACCCTTAGTACTGCATGATACAACAGCAATTAGTGCAATTATTTTGTTGCAAAAAATGAACAAAATAAAAAGTTATAAATATGAAAACCAACATTTCTGGATGAATTAGTACTTAGTATATTATTACTTGTAGTTATTTTTCCTGGGATAAATATACTGCATGTTTTCAGGTAAAAATAAAGAGGAGTTCCAGTAACAGCCTTCCCAAGGTCATGATTATTGCAAGCTATTCAGAGTGACCAGTTCTGCGACTGTGTTTCTAATTGAACAGTAATAACCCCATCATTCCACTCTGCCCACACTCATATGCCTATCATGGGGACACACGAGGGGAAACTTGAATGGAGGGAAATGAGGTGCACAGCCCTGATCACAAAGCATGGCTCTCCAGCTTGTGGGAAGATGGCAAGGATTTTTCTTCCACTGCTCTTCTCTTGTAGCCTCACCACTGTTGCTAAGAATGGATCATGCTAGAGCTTGACTGACAAACCACTAAGAACCATCACAATGTCTGATATTTCATCTTTAGATCTCAAACAAGTTAAAATAAAGATAAAAACGAAACCCTCCCAAGTCAACCTAAGCCCAGGTCACTCATAGCCTGCACGCAGACCTTAGGGAGGGATGGCTAGAGAATCAGGCTCTGCTGACATGAGAAAATGACAATTGTCAACATTGTCTCCAAGTTCACAAATGTCCTCACATAAACCTTCATTTAACAGGGAGCATTTTAAATGTAGTACAGAATTTCTGTGGACAGTCTTTTACTCCTTTATTTTCAGCGTGCATCTTCACATGACAAAATATTTTCTGCTGGCTAAGGAAGAGTTTCAAGAAACAAGTATTTTTGGCAAAAGGAGTGAAAGGAAGAAAATAATTTCAAAATGTCAAAGACTCACCTATCAAAAGACTTTTGAAGCCACACGACATTTTTTTAAGCAAGAAAAACAACTTGACTTTTCTAGGATTTGAAATGATCACAATGAACAAAACATAATACTTCCCCCCCAAAATGCAATCACCTTTGGCCACAACTTCTTGCACAAAGGGAGGGTTGAGGGACTGGTGCCAAACCTCATTTTTATAAAAGACTGCAGAGAGACTTGGGGAAATAGTAGAAAACTCCAGATTCTAAGTATTTTACTCTTTGACTTACCCTAAAGAATTATTTGAAAGGTATTTATTTATAAAAGTTTAGTCTCTTTAAAGCTATTAAATTACTGATAATTCTTAGATTCAGCCTGCATCATGAGTTAATCTAAACTGACTGAAAAACATACAATTATATGAACCAATAAAACACATTTTAAATAATACTTCTATACATAAAATAGGATTATGAGTTTGTTTTAAAAAATGAGAGTTCAGAGAGTAAAAACTACTTTGAACAGATACCATCACCTTAAATATGAGGAGATCCAATGTTGCCAAACTGCCTTTTAACATCACCACCAGATATAGCTTTTAGGAAATTTAAGAATGTTAGGAGACTTTGCTTTCAATTACAAAAGCCCATCTGAACGCACCCTTCACGGGCTGAAGTTGAAGAAATTAAGAACTGAAAGACATGACACTTGTCTTCATTAAACTGTACTTTGGCATTTATTATCCCAGTCACATGTGTTCAAATGAGCTTCAATGCTTGTAAGCAAAGCTGGTCTCAGACAGTAACCAGGCTAAGACTTAGACCCTATGCAACCTGTAAACCCATAAAAGATCACCCTGATAGCTGCAAAGTTCCCACTGTAGGCTGGTTCCTATAGAGAATGCTTGCCCTTCACTCTCATGGCCCACAAGTCTGGGCACTACACACTTAATAATGGAACAGGGGCTTTCTAAAAAGTGGCCCCATCCTCCTCACCCATCAGAGCTCTACGATGTTATTCCCCAACAGGGAGCTAAAATGCTGCAGCTGCTGGTTTTGTTCCCCCAACCACTGAGGTTTTTTGTTTTAAATGTTTTTAGTTGTTTGAATTCATTTAGTTAATGTGTCCCTGGGCTTTTTAGTCAAGGGCACAGTGCTACAATATCACACATCAAATAGAACAAAACAGGATATCAATAAGGGAATTCTAACTTTCAAGGTCCCCATGTTCGAGGCCTGATTTCTAAAACCTTTGGAACCCCATTAACCAAAATGGGCCATGGAATAGAGCAGGCAATTACAAGATTTGTTAGATCAACATCAGTTACACTGAAAGTACTGAACAGCCATGATTCAGATGTGCTTTGGCGAGTGCAAATGCTAGCTAGTTCAGCGACAATGCATTCGAGAACTTGCCATCATGAAAGGTAGGAGCAACAATGGAAGAGTAATCTTATGCTACTCTTCCTCAAAAAGCAAATACAAAAAAAGCAAAAACAAGAACAAAAATAGCATCTCAACGGAGCCTGCCTTGAACAAGAATGTCTTTGACTCCCTTGGAAAAGAGGTCAGATTGCTTTTGCTTAAGGAGAAAGGGGGCTTGTATAGACCTCACCAGGTTTAGGGAAATCATGAAGGAGAGACCCAAGAAGTGGTCTGCAGGCTTTTCGTTGGAGGCTTGTCAGACAACAATATCCAATTCTAGAAGAGCCAAATTGGCTATGGCTACCAGATCCAGAGACAACACACACAGACAAACGACATTCATCATTTTCTTTCTTTCCTTTTTTTTTTTTTTAAATATGTGACTGGGATACTAACAGAAAATGCAGTTTAATGTAATTAAATAGAAAAGCATTACAGAGTGGGCACAATGAATTGAATAAGGACTTTTGTATTCCACTTAGTAGTCATGCACATTGGTGACCAAAAAAGGATTTATAATTCATCGTCAAAAATCCTTTTAAATGGTCAGTCTTTTTAAAAGATGGCTGCAGCAGAACAAGGCAAACTGAATACTGGAATGAGATGGAAAAGTGAACATCACCTAAAGAATAGTTTTGTGTTTTCTCTTGGATGTCTCTCCAGAAGAGAATTCAGGGTCTATTTATATTTTCTGCTATAATGCTCTATTCAAGAGCAGTCTGGGGTGGAGAACAGTGCTAGACTAGGCCCACAGCTAGGGAAAAGCTGCTCCCTACTAATTCCCAGGATTGGGCCCAGAGCCCATTTCTGGGGCAGAGGGGAGGCATTGCCCATATGGGCAAGGCAATGTAAGGACAACATGGATGACTTCAAACTTTGAATCTCTCAAAGGAAAGCCTAGAGACTGTGGCCTACTCCTCATTGGAGAAAAAAAAAAAATGAAGGAATTTCTTAAAGTGGAAAAAAAATGGTCTTAGCTCCTGTTTTTACCTGCAACAGGTGTCAACTGCTGATTGAGCATCCCCATTGGTGTTGGTGGTGGCACCACCCCCATGAGAGCCCCCACAGGGGTGCCTGCTCGGGGAGAAGCACTCGGCTGCTGTTGCTGTGCTGCTCGCTCTCTCTCCTGCTGCTCAGCAACTTTAGCTGCCCGCTCTGTAAAGGCATTTCAGATTTTCAATTCTGTTTTTAACCCAGGAATTCAAAATACCATCCATTGCATTCAACAGGACTAATAAAAACACAGGCAACAGTTCTGTCTCAATGGGAGGAACAGTAGATGACTAGTCTCAACACAGGAGGATTCGGGCCGATTTCACTTGGTAAACTAGAGTCCAGCTTTCCTATCCCATCTTGAGAACTGGTCTGCAAAGATTTCAAGAATGTTAAGACTGCAACACACATTCAGAAAGCACAGGTTTTATTTAAACACATCACCAGCGTAACCAACATGGTTAATCTCACAAGGCACCCTGAAGATGAGAAGCGCTACCATTATTCTAGTATTAAAAGCATTGCAAATTATTTATAATTTCAATGTGAAGCAATTCCATGGCCCATTATAATTTTTGGCACAATTGTTACTTACTATATTTTCCTGACTCCTTGTACCCAATTTTATTAAGATTTGAGGACTCTTGTTATTAGTGTCATAGGATTTTAGCAGCTGAAGAAAATTAACTCTGTAAGGGAAAAGTACTTCACTGCCTCTCCACAAGGTTTTAGAGACATTAAATGCTAATTTCTATATTCTAATGAAGCAAAGAGGTCATGTTTAATAAACCCCAAAGGAAAAAAAACAACCATGATACTCAAGGCAATAGTCATCAAAAGAAGGGAATTATATATATACATATGAAGCAATGGACAATATAGTGACAGAATCAGGTTTCCTGAAGCTGAGAGTTCAATACTGACCATAAATCATTCTATATAATCAAAAGTTCCAGAATTCACTATTATTTCATCTGAAAATCAAGAGGAGCATTTGCTTGTGCCAGTTCTGGGCTCTGGAACACCCCTTCCTATATCCCTCACTCCTGTGAGCTACTCGGCCTTAATCTCATAACCTGTAGCTCCAGTGATCACATTCCATCTTTTTGAGAGCTAATAGGCTGGACCCTTGCTAGGGAACTCTAGAAATGTGTATTCCCAAAGCTCCCACAATACAGGGTTTATTTTGCTTCACCATTCATAAATAAGCAATCTTTCCTACTCCTCATCTGGGCAAACTGAGGCTGGAAGACAGGCAGTGACTTGTCCAAAGATAGAGAACCAGCAACCTGTGGCCCCGACTCCCGGTATCACACTCCTACTACTACACATGGACCCTCTAACATGGAATTCAGAAGGCCTACCACTGGCTGATCTATGAAGGGAAAAAATAACTTGAGGTCACATGGCTTTAAAAGAGTCAAAAAGCAATAGCTCCAATCCTCCTTTATGTAAGAATGTGAAAATCAAACAAATCAAATCTTCAGCTTTGACACAGTTGCCTGCATAGACTTGTCATCACTCAGTAATACTGTCCCAGTTTACAGATCCTCTGTACAATGAACACGAGGGATAAAGCCATTTAAACAACCTATTTATTTCCTTGAGCTATTAGTGATCTAGACCCCACACATAAAATTCTAGTATTTTCATTACACAAATGATACAGTAAAATGGGAGAGCAAAGAAATGGAGCTGAAAATAGAAAAATTCAGGCCTGTGGATCAAATACAAGACTGACTACTACTGTTGGCTCTTTCTGGGCAGAGCCCACTTGGGCTGTCTTAGAAAAGAAAGTTATTAAGTGAAACCAGCTAAACTCTAAACTTTGGGTTTTGAATTCAATGGGTCAAAACAAAAGTTCAGTTTTTGTGTCTCAGACAGACACTGCTGAGTCTCATAACTCACTCTCACTTGGTTCTCATGAATCTCAGCCACCCTTTAATTTTGGGATGATGTCCCAGGAGCTATCATTTCTTCCTCTTTTCAGCTCTGCTCCAGCATTTTTACTTTTATAGTATCTCCAGACACTTTTCTCTCTCTTGCTCACACTTTAAGTAATCAGCCATGTAGTATTAGCTTCATTCCAACACTTTTCCAACTGAGTGATATATTTGGTTTTAACCTTTTCTAAGGTCAGAAATACCAAAGCTCTCCAAAGTTCTAGGTTCTTGAAAAACTGACTAGGGATTCTCAAAGTATATTCTATAAAATATTAGTTCTTTAGGACATTAACAGGTAATATCTGAATACTTGGCCACATTTCAGAAAATGCCAGGTGAAAAAAACAAAACAAAACACAGGTTCTTTAAGGTCGGTCTTAAAGATTGTAACATAAGAATAGGCACTATAAGTTGGCAAGAGAAAAAAATGTCTGGAGTGCTTCTCAACTAATTTTGCCACAAGTGCTTTTCAGCTGAGCATCTTGTAGAATTAGGTTTCTGCATAAGATCTTTGGAGAGGCCTGTCAGGTAATTTTATAAGAAGCAATCAATTATAATAACTGAAAAGAATATATATATATATATATATATATATATATATATATATTAAAAAGAGCCCTTTTATTTTTGGAAACTCTAATAAAGGAGCAGTCTTAACAACTAATTTCTTTATGTTTGATGGAAAATAATGGATTTGGAATAGGCCAAGCAGAATAATAGTGGACCATTATGTTCAACCACTGAGAGATGGCTTTAAATTGGCAAAATAAACCATTACATATAATTCCAAATGGAAATAATACAGCTCTAAGGGAAATAGTCCTGCCTAATCTAATGTTTGCTACTTATTTCTTTATTAAAGCCATGACTGATGATAAAAAACAAACAGAAAAACAAATAAAAAATCTCTCTCAAGTATTTTATCCCTAATGGCTAAGAATCACCAAATCCTTAAATGATATAGCTCATGGCCCAAAATGATTTCATTATAGAGTATGAAGGCAGATGAGCTTTATCAAAGAGACCCCAAGTGCCTTAAAAGTAGCTATGAATGCAGACACAGCACAAGCTAGGACTAGCCTAGGAAACCAAGTGCTTCAGCCAAGCTTCAGGATGAAGTTTAAATATATGGCTTATCAAGAGCCTTAATAGAAGACCATCAATACTGAAAGTCCACTTTCAGATGAATTTTAAGCAAAATTATATTTAATATCCTTGTACAATCATTCCCCAGCTTAACATGTATGTTCACAGGACTCAATGAAAGAAGAAAACCACGCAATTTTTAATAACAAAATATTGGTTTGAGAGAGTTAAAAAAACAAAAAAACCTCCGGATCAGAGGCCAAGTCAGGGGCAGTGCTTGCTCAGTCAGGAAAAGGCTGGTATTTCAATTGCTGAATGGGAGCCATTTGAGACAGTCCCCAGCACAATGTTTATGTACAAGTGGTAAGAATAAGAGAGTAAAACCTGTCTATGCACATGCATTCTTGAAAACATTCCCTTGCTTAGAAAGCTGAGACAGTTGTGTCTAGTCTCTATTTACCTTCATATTCTGCTTTCTTAGCTGTCTCAAGGTTTCTCCATTCTGTCCCCACTAGTCGGCTGAGCTCCCCAAAAGAGTAGTCTGGATGCTGGGCCTTAATCACAGCTCTCATCTCACTGCTGAACAGAATGTAGCCACTCATGTTGATTTTCCGTTTGGAGCTTTCCTTCTTTGCACTGCCTTT
This sequence comes from Lasiurus cinereus, assembly GCA_011751065.1. Taxonomy (NCBI): domain Eukaryota; kingdom Metazoa; phylum Chordata; class Mammalia; order Chiroptera; family Vespertilionidae; genus Lasiurus; species Lasiurus cinereus. The sequence goes on along the minus strand of JAAGEH010000125.1, from coordinate 210,963 downwards.
GGCAGACTTTGGGGTAGACTGTAAAACAGAAAACTCTTAGGGTGCATCAGAACATTATATTTGGTTAACTGCTCAAAGTTTCTGGAAGCCAGAAACTTTGGATTCAATAGTTACTATTTTATAAACATGTTCAGTTTTTAAAAAGCCATTTCCTTGGTTAAAACACAGCTCTTCCTTGCCTCTTACCATATAACAAATAAACGGAAATTTCACTGAATTCCATGACTGCAATATGTAATGATGACCTCATAATTAAGTCTTGAGAAAATTCTGAATAAGAAAAGAACACCAACAAGGATCACCTCAACCAAAAAAATGAGGTCCTAAAGAAGAAGAAAGTAGCTGAGACTGGTCTGGCTCAGTGGATAGAGCGTCGGCTTGTGGACTGAAAGGTCCCAGGTTCGATTCCGGTTGGGGGCATGTACCTTACTTGCGGGCACGTCTCCATTGTGGGGCGTGCAGGAGGCGGCTATCGATGTCTCTCATCGATGTTTCTGACTTTCTATCTCTCCCCCTTCCTCTCTGCAAAAAATCAATAAAATATATTAAAAAAAAAAAAAGAAGGAAATAAAAGAGTACTAGGATGATATTGTTCCTCACTGCTTTTCTTCAACACAAAGCAAGGAGAATTTTCTAACTAAACTTGCAATTAAAAGCAGCAATGTATGAAATTAAAAAAAAATCAACTTTAAATAATTAATGGCATTGAGAAAAAGAAATCTGTTTCTTCCTGCAGAATTCTAGGTTGAAACTCACATATACATGAGCTGGACATCTCCTTACTTTGGTTTGAGTCTACAGCAAACCAAAGCTGAGAATAAGACAAGTAACAGGAACTTGTCACCTTCACCTGTGGGGGTGTGTATGGCATGAGATCCAGCTCACTGGCCAAGGGAGTCTGAAGTTGAGGCAGAGAAGGAGGCTCAATGACCTCACTATCCTCTTCTCCCATCTCTTCGATATCATCCTCTCCACCTTCTAACTCAGCAAATTTCGCTTCTAGTAACTGGATCTTCTTTTCCAACAAAGGTGAAGGCTCCTTCTGAGGAACAATTGGTTTTCTAAAAGAAGTGACATAAAAAGAAAATCAGCTAACAAAACTCCAGAACCAGTCAGAAAGCAGTGTTCTGCCTTAATTTCTAGAAATGACTGCCCGCAATCTGCAATGTACACTCTAAGTCAACAAGGAAAATAAATGTGTATTTATAAAGTCACACCTACTTACAGATGCTTTAAAAAAATTAAAAAAATATATATGTTTATGGATTTCAGAGAGGAAGGGAGAGTAGAGAAAGATAGACAAGTCAATGATGAGAGAGAATCATTGACTGGCTGTCTCTTGCATGCCCCCTACTGGGATTGAGCCTGCAACCTGGGCACGTGCCTTTGACCGGAATCGAACCTGTGACCCTTCAGTCCACAAGCTGATGCTTTATCCACTGAGCCAAACCAGCTAAGGGCCAGATGCTTCTTTCTTTTTTTAAAAAAACGCATTTTGATTTTTTACAGAGAAGAAGGGAGAGGGACACAGAGTTAGAAACATCGATGAGAAACATCAATCAGCTGCCTCCTGCACATTACCTACTGGGTATGTGCCTGCAACCAAGTGCTTCAGGATGAATTTTAAATATATGGCTTATCAAGAGCCATCAATAGAAGACCATTAATACTGAAAGCCCACTTTCAGATGAATTTTAAGCAAAATTATATTTAATATCCTTGTACAAACATGCCCTTGACTGGAATCGAACCTGGGACCCTTGAGTCCACAGGCCGATGCTCTATCCACTGAGTCAAACTGGTTAGGGCCAGATGCTTGTTTTTAAAGGATTTTACTGAATACCCACAAAAGTACTAGGTCCAAAGTTGGTATCTATTTGCCTATACAGTAAAAAGAATTTTGTAATTTGTGAACCATGGAATCTTAACAGGCTATGAACCAGAACCAAAGATTTCTGCCGCCACATTATAATTATTGGAGTTTAGGCCAACGGGCACCCTTAGATCAGTTACCACATCTCAGCAGATTATGAGGATTTATTTTAATCTTTAACTAGCCCTGGCTGGTTTTGCTCAGTGGCTAAGAGTGTGGGTCCAGCCCTAACCGGTTTGGCTCAGTGGATAGAGCGTTGGCTTGCGGACTCAAGGGTCCCAGGTTTGATTCCAGTCAGAGGCATGTACCTTGGTTGCAGGCACATACCCAGTGGGGAGTGTGCAGAAGGCAGGTGATTGATGTTTCTCTCTCATTGATGTTTCTAATTCTCTATCCCTCTCCCTTCCTCTCTGTAAAAAATCAATTAAAAAAAAAAAAAAGAGTGTGGGTCTACAGACCGAAGGGTTGTGGGTTCAATTCCTGGCCCTGATCAGGGTGCAAGAAGGAGGCAACCAATTGATGTGTGTGTCCCATGTCAATATTTCTCTTTTTCCCTTCCACGTTTTTTAAAAATCAGTGGAGCCTGGCTTGATCCCCAGTGTGGGATGTGCAGGAAGCAGCCAATCAATGATTCTCTCTCATCATTGATGTTTCTATGTCCCCCTTTATCTTCCTCTCTAAAATCAGTAAAAATACATTTTTAAAAATCAATGGAAAAAATATCCTCACTCTGGGGTGAGGATTAAATAAAAAATCTTTAACAATTAATATTTTCTATTTAAAATGTATACTGATCTAGTTTAAAACAAATTTAAAAAACAAAAAAGACCACCCTGCACTATACTACTTTAATAATAGTTTTTCTATTAAGAGTTGAAGTGTTCTTTCTTCCTTAGTTCTTCAAGCTTTACCTGAAGTAATAAATTTCATCATCTACCACTTTAGCAGAGAGTGAAAACCTCTTTAGTCCCTTAAATTTCTTCATTTGCTTGTCACTCTCGTTGTAGCGGCTCTCACAAAGCAAAACGTCATTTTCTGGTATTTCAGTTGGTCTGCAGGAGAGGAAGTCCTTGAATGACAACACAGCACACTTTCCTGAAAGAGCAAATTGGAGAGAAGTCAGAGTACATTGTGGTCATAGCTAATAATTATTTTCAATTTTTATTATTTCTGAATTAATACAATGATCTGATTCAAAAGTCAGAAGATTTGCTGAAACTGGTTTGGTTCAGTGGATAGAGCGTCGGTCTGCGGACTGAAAGGTCCCAGGTTCAATTCCGGTCAAGGGCATGTATCTTGGTTGTGAGCGCATCCCCAGTAGGGGGTGTGCAAGAGGCAGCTGATTGATGTCTCTCTCGCATCGATGTTTCTAACTCTCTGTCCCTCTCCTTCCCTCTCTGTAAAATATCAATAAAATATATTTAACAAACAAACAAACAAAAACAAAACAAAAAAACCCCCAAAAGTCAGAAGATTTAAAGGGTATTCACAAGCATAAGGATAAACATGTAGATCAACAGAACAGAACTGAAAGTATAGAAATAAACTGACACAATTAGATTTTTATGGAAAATTGATAGACAAGGGTACTAAGACAATTCACTGGGAAAGAATGGTCTCTTCAAAAGATAGCACTGGGACAATTGGACTTCTATATGCGAAAGAACTGAGTTTGAAACCAACTTCATACCATATACAAAAATTAACTCAAGATGCACCAAAGATCTAAATGTAAAAGCTACAACTCTTAATATAGCCTTAACCGGTTTTGCTCAGTGAATAGAGTGTCAGCCTGCAAATTGAAAGGTACCAGGTTCGATTCCGGTTAAGGGCATGTACCTTGGTTGCGGGCACATCCCCAGTAAGAGATGTGCAGCAGGCAGCTGATCGATGTTTCTATCTCTCTCCTTTCCTCTCTGTAAAAAATCAATAAAATATATTTTAAAAAAACCTCTTAATATAACACATAGGTGTAAATCTTTGTGATCTTTTACTAGGCAACAGTTTCAAAGATGTGGTATTAAAATCACAAGCAACCAAACAAGGTAAACCGGACTCCATCAAAATTAAAAACTACTGTGCTTTCAAAGACACTATCACGAAAGTGAAAAGATAACCCAATGAACCCAGAAATATCTGCAAGTCATATGTCTGGTAAGAATTTATTATTAAGAATATATAAAGACTTCCTACAACAATAACAAGACAAATAACCCAATTAAAAAACAGGGAAAGAGCTCTACCCATTGTGGTCAGTTAGGTGGACGTCAGTCATGCACTAGGAAGTTGCTGGTTCGATTCCTGGTCAAGGGCACATGCCCAGGTTGTGGGCTTAATTCCCATTAGGGGGGCGTGCAGAAGGCAGCCAATGAATATTTCGCTCTCCCATTGATACTTCTCTTTCTCTCTCCCTATCCTTTTCTCTCTTAAAAGTCAATAAACGAATCTTAAAAAAAAAGTTAAAAAATAAATAGGCAAAGGCTTTGAATAGACACTTCTCCAAAATAGATATACAAATGACCAAAAGATGCTCAACATCATTAATCATAAGGGAAATTAAAAAACAAAAAACAAAAACACAATGAGATACCATTTCAAACCCATTAGGATGGCTATTACATAAAAAAAAAATAGTAAGTGTTGACAAGGATGTGGAGTAACTGGAACACTGGTGGGAATGTAAAATATTATAGCTGCTGTAGAAAAGTTTGACAGTTTCTCAAAATGTTAAATATAGTTGCTAAATAATCCAGCAAATTTACTTTTTTTAAAAAACATGATTTGTAAAATATATTTTTATTGATTTCAGAGAGGAAGGAATAGAGAGAGATAGAAACATCAATGATGAGAGAGAATCATTGATGGGCTGCCTCCTGCACATCCCTTCCTGGGGATCGAGCCTGCAACTAAGGTATGTGCCCTTGACGGGAATCAAACCTGGGACCCTTCACTCCACAGGCCGATACTCTATCTACTGAGCCAAAATAGCCAGGGCAGCAAGCCTACTTCTTGATAAATACCCAAAAGAACTGAAAGCAGGAACTCATATAGATACTGTACACCAATCTTCATAGCAACATTATTCACAATGACCAAAAGGTAGAAATCACCTACATGTCCATCAACAGATAATTACACAAATATTAAAAACATATACAATGGAATATAATCAGCCTTAAAAAGGAATAAAATTCTGATATATGCTATACCATAAATAAATCCTGAACATTATGCTAAGTGAAATAAGCCAAAAACAAAAGGACAACTATTGTATGATTCCATTTATATGAGATACTTAGAAAAGGCAAAATTCAGAGACAGGAAGAACACATATTATCAGGGGTTGGGAGAAGGAGAAATGGGTAGCCATTGTGATGATGGTTGCACAGTACTATCAATGGATTTAATGTCACTAACTCATACACTTAAAGTTAAAATGTTGCACTTTATGCTATATGCATTTTACCACAAAAAACTTACAAATGGCAGCATATTGCTTATATTCTTTGCTTTTAAATTTTGTTGCAAAGTAATATATCTTGCAAATTAGTGGTATTAAAATACTATAGTTACTGAAACTAGTTCCCTACAGATATTTAGGTTATCTCCAAATTTTTGCTTTCCCACTGTAGCAAAACACTGCTAATATAAAAAATTTAAGACATATATTAACTTGCATATGGGTGAATATATTTGAGGTATACATTTCTAAAAGTACAAAAGCTGGGTCAAAGGGTATGAACACTTTAATTTTTATGGATATTACAAAATTACTTTCCATAGAGGTTCAAACACATGACCCCTACACAAAGTGGGCGAATGCTGCTTTTGGTAATTTCTTGTTACCTAGTAATAGGCATCTGAATCTTTGACAATTTGATAGGTAACTTTTTTTAAAAAAGAATGTGGACAGTTTTAATTTTAATTTATCTATGGCTGAGGTTGAGCATATTTTCACTTAAGAATCATGTAATTTTCTTTTGCTCTCTCTTATCCTTTGCCCATTTTTTTGTTCAATATTGATCTTTTCTAATTGATTTAATAAGAGAGCTTTTCACATGAGAAAAATCTGATATGTATCTATGATATACATTGAAAATTCCTCCTCCAAGTTGTCACTTGTCTTTGCTCTCATCAGTTTTAGCTATTCAAACACCTTAACTTTTACATAATTGAATTTATAAATCTTTACTCGCATGGGTTCAGAGTTTTAGGTCAAAGGTTATCAAAATTTCTTTATCATTTCTTTGTTGCTTCATTTTATGTTCATTTAAACCTGTAATTCACCTGCCAATTTATTCTAAAGTTAAAAAGAATGGATACAATTTTATTTTTTTCCAAATGGTGATTCTTTCCAAATACAAACTTGAAAAAAATCCATCTTTCCCCCCTTAAATGAAATACCTTTATCATAAATTAAAATACATATTTATTGCTAAACTTTCTATTCTGTTCAATTTGTTTACTTGTATATTATAAATGATTTTTATTACTATAGTGTTATGTTTTAATATATGGTAAGGATCAACTACTACCCCCAACCCCCATTCACTATGCTTTTCAGAATTTTCCTGATTTTTATTTTATTTTTTGACATGATTAAAAAAATCAATTTATTTAGTCTCAAGTTTGTCACAAGAAAATTCTAATTGGTTTATCTATTGTCAATCACATTATAAAGATTAATTTAATTTAGGGAGAACAAATATTTCTGTGATGTTGAGATTTCTTAGGTCAAGCACATGGTATGCTTTTCAATTTGTTCAAGATTTCCTTTTAAATGCATTGAAGATAGCATTTAAAAACTTACTTTATATAGATGTGGCACAAATGCTATAACACTTATCCCAAGGTATCATATTTTAAAATTAGTGAATTTTTAAATAAAAATGATTTGTTAGTTTTTTACTCAACCATCTTATTTTTTTCATAAGTAAAATAAATTTTATTAATAGATTTCCACATGTGCAGAGCAAACAATACATTCCGAGGAAAAGAACCTATATACAGTGCAATCGGAAGTATCCCAGGATGGAAAAAAAAAAAAAAAAGTACACCCACAATCACTGCTGTCTTCGAAAATCTTTTTTTTCCCGACCTTTCTTGGATATCTTCTTAGCTTCTCAATAGGATTCTGATCCTCATCAAGATGAGGGGTTCCTCCTGTCAAAGCACTGATGTCACTAAAGTGGGTGAGAGAATGAAGTTGTGAGCTCATGACATTTGCACGTTTTCGTTGTCCTTTCTCTTGCTTACTGAAACTTAAATGCACCATCATGCTCTCCTCATAGTTAATCCTGTGTTGATCCTCCTGACTTTGGCGAGTAACATGAGGATGCTGGGCATTATGGATTTCCTCTGGAGCATCTGAGTACTGCTCCTTAAGTTCATGAATGACAGAGCTACTCAATGCTTGCCTCTTGGCTCGTTGTAGATGCTTCTTTTCCCGCTCAACCTCTGTTTCATCTTAATATGTACTGGCACCAAGCGTGGTGGAACATATATATATTTTTTTCATGTCACCAATTTTTAATGGGTTTTTCCTTTACAAACACACCAGAGAATCATGCAATGCTGCCAGCATTGGATGTAATCCTGGGCCACAAATCTGCACACTCCTTTGCAATGGGTCCTGTGATGGCAGAACGTTTCATTTCCCCTTTATTATTTACTATGACCCCTGCACTATCCTCAAAATAAAGAAACGTGCCATCTTTTCTCCAGTATGACTTCCATTGTCTGATTACCACCGCTGGATGTACCTTCTTTCTGAGCTCTGGTTTGCCTTTTTTCATGGTGGCCATCACCATGTCACCCACACCAGCAGCAGGAAGTCTGTTCAGCTGTCCCTTGATCCCCTTCACAGAAATAATGTACAGGTTTTTGGCTCCTGTTGTCTGCACAGTTGATCATGGCTCCTACCAGAAGACCCAGGGAAATCAGGAATTTCGCCCCAGAGGAACCACCACGTCCTCTCTTCAACATCTTGGACGCCGGAAAGGGATGGAAAGCTGGAACATATTTCTTAACTGCTCCGTTTGCAGATTTCTTCCCTGAAGCCCCAGCCTGTCCTTCCTCCGCTTCATCTTCCTCATCCTCAGAGCTCAACTTACTCATCATATTGCTGGGATGAGGCTTAAAATGGTCATTCTCACTGAGGCACCCTGTCACTACAGTCTTGACCCAATTTGTCAATTTGATACTTCAGTTTTTGGTCCAAGGGACGAAGTTTTTCCAAAACTGTGCGAATCTCCACCAGTCTCAAAACCGCATGTCCCTGAAGAGATCCTCCTGAAGCTTTGTCCAGGATGAGATGGCTCAAATCCATAAGGTACATGAGCAGCAACTGGTCTTTCATTTCCAAGAGGCTGAGACTCTTCTCTGTAGGATAGGCTGTAGCTTGAACTATTTTTGTCAGAGCTTGAATTTGTGCACTTACAGCCATTACCTGCTTCTGGCAGTTTTTCAAAAGTGCCATGCTCTCAGCAGGTCTGACTCCAGGACCTCCGTAGGCACAGACACTGCCATTGTCACAAAGCCTGCCTCTTCCCAATCATCTTTAAAAAAAAATTTTTTTTTATTTAATGCATTACATGTATACATATCTTCCCATTGCGCCCCCCTCGCCCACTCCCATGCATACCCTAACTCCCCAGTGTCCTCTTGTGTTCATTGGTTATGCTTATATGCATGCATACAAATCCTTTGGTTGATCTCTTATCTACCCCACCTCTCCCTAACCTTCCCGCTGTAATTTGACAGTCTGTTGGATGCTTTACTGCCTCTGTATCTATCTTTTTGTTCATCAGTTTATAATGTGTTTATTATCCATAAATGAGATCATGTGGTATTTTTCTTTCATTGAATTGTTTATTTCACTTAGCATAATGCTCTCCAGTTCCATCTAGGTTGCTACAAATGGTAAGAATTCCTTCTTTTTTATGGCAACATAGTATTCCATTGTGTAGATGTATCATGGTTTTCTGATCCACTCATCTGCTGGCAGGCACCTAGGCTGTTTCCAAATTGTAGCTATTGTAAATTGTGCTGCTATGAACATAGGGATGCATAAATCCTTTCTGATTGGTGTTTCTAGTTTCTTAGGATATGTTCCTAAGAGTGGGATTGCTGGATCAAATGGGAGTTCCATTTTTAATTTTTTGAGGAAACACCATAGTGTTCTCCACAGTGGCTGCACCAGTCTGCATTCCCACCAGCAGTGCATGAGGGTTCCTTTTTCTCCGCATCCTTGCCAACACTTGTTGTTTGTTAATTTATTGATGGTTGCCATTCTGACAGGTGTGAGATGGTATTGCATTGTTGTTTTGATTTGCATCTCTCAGACAATTAGTGACTTTGAGCATGTTTTCATGAGTCTCTTGGCCTTCCTTCTGTCTTCTTTCGAAAAGATTCTATTTAGGTCCGTTGCCCATTTTTTTATTGGATCATTTATCTTCCTTTTATTAAGATGTATAAGTTGGCTGTAGATGTTGGAGATTAAACCTTTATCAGTGATAACATTTGCAAATATATTCTCCCATACAGTGGGCTTTCTTGTTGTTTTGTTGATGGTTTCTTTAGCTATGCAAAAGCTTTTTATTTTGATGTAATCCCATTTGTTTATCTTCTCTTTAGCTTCCATTGCCTTTGGAGCAGTATCAGTAAAGAAATTCCTTTGGCATATGTCTGAGATTGTGCTGCCTGTAGATTTCTCTAATATTTTTATGGTTTCCCATCTTATGTTTAAATCCTGTATCCACTTGGAGTTTATTTCTGTCCAATTATCTTATTTAAAAAAATGTATTTCATGGATTTTTTTACAGAGAGGAAGGGAGAGGGATAGAGATTTAGAAACATCGATGAGAGAGAAACATCGATCAGCTGCCTCCTGCACACTTCCTACTTGGGATGTGCCTGCAACCAAGGTACATGCCCTTGACACTCTATCCATTGAGCCAAACTGGTCAGGGCTCAACCATCTTATTGAATGTCATAGTTGTATAACTGATTCTCCTAAATTTCCATCAACTTAATTTCCTTATTTTAAATGTCTGTTTCTTACTTCTAACTGAGCTGGCTAGTGCCTCCAGAACAAAGTTTAATAAGAGTGATAAAAAAATCCCTATTTTGTTCTTGATCTTAATAGAAGTGTCCATTACTAATACTTTAGCAATACTTGTAAAACATGTAACAACAGGTCAGAAATATTTTAGAAGCTTAAAATAGCTATAATTACCATCACTTCCTTGGAGTTACATAATACTTTACTTACATAATCCAAGGCTTTTCAATTCAGAGAAGGAACAGTTTTAATTTTCTATATTTCACAGAAGAAAAAATAAAAATTTGGAAAGGGTAAAAATTCTTCTCACAGCTAAAAAGTAAAAATGGACTGATGAACTTGGAAAGCATATAGTATCTCTGTGCCCTGACCGGCCCTCAAAATACAGAGAAAGATAAAAGTTTAGAAAGCATCATTTAATAAAACATAAAAAACAACAATAAAAAGATGTTTGAAACTCTTGTGCACACACACACACAGCTGTAAGAAAATTATTAAGAGAAATTAAAGAATACCTAAAAAATGAAGTAATCTATCATGTTTATAGCTGGAAGACTCATAAAAATGTCAGTTCTCCCCAAATTGATCTATAGACTGATTGTAGTTCCAGTCAAAATCTAGCAAGTCTTCCAGCTTGGAAGGAGAGCAGGTTTGTTTTCAAACAACTATGGTCATTTCATCGGACCTAAAATTCTTTCCTTTTTGGAGTCTAAAGGTCAGAGAAAAGGCTTTGGTAATTTTATTGTAAACACTTAAAGCAAACAAATCAGCTGCTGTCTACTGCAGAAAAGGATGTCAGTTGGGGAAAACAGCACATATACTGAAAAGTACAGGAAGAAATAGATAGGAGTGAGTTTGAAAAACCTTTCATGTATTCCTGGAAATTTAGAAAGCCATGCCTATGTCATGGTCAGGATGCAGGCTCAGAAAAGACCTGAGAAGGCCCTAAGCTCTCACCTTTGGTTGATTGTCAATCCCTATGGAAGCAGGAAATAAAGGCAAAGCAGAGTTGTAAACTTCCAGGTTGTGTGAAGGTGTGCTCCAACACAGACACAGTATCCAGTTTCAAAGATTAGGATTTTTTTTGTTTTTGTTTTTCTGAATCTAAGCATTTAAGAAAATCTCTTGCCCTGGCCGTTGTGGCTAAGCTGCTTGGGCATTGTCTCTTGCACCGAAAGGTTGCTGGTTCGATTCCTGACCAGGTTGTAGCTCAAACTCTGGTGGGGGGTTTGTTGGAGGCAGCCAATAGATGTTATGCTCTCATATAGATGTTTCTCTCTATTTTTCCCCCTCTTTTCCTCTATTTCTAATAAGTCAATAAAAATGAAAAATAAAAATAAAGTATCTGTTAAATCACTAGCTGACTATTAAGCTTCAGTGATCATACTCAACAACAAAAAAAGTCTTTAAAAAACAGGTTAGAGCCAAAACCGGTTTGGCTCAGTGGATAGAGTGTCGGCCTGTGGACTGGGGGGTCCCGGGTTCGATTCCGGTCAGGGGCATGTGACCTGGTTGTGGGCACATCCCCAGTGGGGGTTGTGCGGAGGGCGGCTGGTTGATGTCTCTCTCTCGTCAATGTTTCTGGCTCTCTGTCCCTCTCCCTTCCTTTCTGTAAAAAGTCAATAAAATTTAAAACAAACAAACAAACAACAAAAAAAACAGGTTAGAGCCGAGATCGGTTTGGCTCAGTGGATAGAGCATCGGCCTGCGGACTGAAAAGTCCCAGGTTCGATTCCGGTCGGGGGCATGTACCTTGCTTGCAGGCACATCTCCAGTGTGGGGCGTGCAGGAGGCAGCTGATTGATGTCTCTCTCACATCGATGTTTCTGACTTTTTATCCCTCTCCCTTCCTCTCTGTAAAAAAATCAATAAAATATATTAAAACAACAACAACAACAAAAAAAACAGGTCAGAGCTTTGGCTGGTGTGGCTCAGTTGGTTGAGTGCTGCCCATGCACTGAGAGGTTGCTGGTTCGATTCCTGGTTGGGGCACATGCGCAGGTTGTAATCTTGATCTCCAGTGAGAGGTGTGCTGGAGTCAGTCAAGTGATGTTGAGCTGTCTCACAGATGTTTCTCTTTCTCTTTTTCCCTCTCCCTTCCTCTCTCTCTAAAATCAATAATAATAATGATAATAATAATAACAACAACAACAATAATAATAAAAGTCACTAAATAAGCAACTATAGCCCACAGTAAGGAGTAATACAAAGCCCGAGGAGGGGGGGAGAATCTAATTTTCAGAGTCATCACATTATAATATCCAAACTATCCAGTTTTCAACAAAAAATTATGAGGCATGCTAAGAAACAAGAAAGAATGATCCATCACAGAAGAAGAATAAATGAACAGATACTGTTCATAAGAAAGCCCAGACACTAGACTTACAAGACAGAATTTAAATCACTGTCTTTAATCTGTTCAAAGAGCTAAAGGAAACCACAGACAAAGAAGTAAAGGAAACCAGAATGATGTCTCACCAAAGAGAATATAAATGGAGAGAAATTGGAAATAATAAATGAAAATTCTAGAGCTGAAACAATGACTAAAATGAAAAAATACATTAGAGGAGTTCAACAGAGGATTTGAACAGGCAGAAGAATCAGTGTATCTGAAACAGATAAATTGAAATTACCAGTCCAAGAAAGAGAAAGAATAAAGAAAAGTGAACAGCCCTAGCTGGTTTGCTCAGCTGTTAGAGCATCAGTCTATGGATTAAAGAGTCCCAGGTTTGATTCTGGTCAAGGACATGTACCTCAGTTGCAGGCCTGATCCCCAGTCCTGGTTGGGGCATGTGTGGAAGGCAACCAGTTGATATGTCTCTCTTGAATCGATGTTTCTCTCTGTCTCTACTCTTCCTTCCCATTCTTTAAAAAAAAAAAAAATTAATGGGAAAAATATCCTCTGGCAAGGATTAGCAAAAAAAAATAAAAATAAAAAAAAATAAAAAAATAAAAAAATAAAAACAACAACAAACAAAAAACAGATCCTGAGAGACCTGTGACACATCATTAGACATACTAACATAGGCATAATGTGAATCCTGGAAGGAGGATGAGAAAGGGACAGAAAGAATATATGAATTAGTGAACAAAAACTTCCCAAATTTGATAAAAGACAAATCTGTCAATAAAGAATTCTATATCCATCAAAAATATTATTCAAAAATGAAGGAGGAATCAAGACATTGCCAGATAAACAAAAGATGAGAGTTTGTTACTAGCAGACCTGTTTACAAGAAACACTGAACGGAGTCAATATACAATAACTTGAAGCCATACAAAAAATTAAAAACACTAGTAAAGGTAAAAATACAGGTAAATATAAAAGCCAATATTGTATTTTGGGTAACTCCTCTTTTTTTCTCCAATAAGATTTTAAAGACAAATGCATAAAGCAATAATTAGAAATCTATGGGGTTTCTGGTTAAGATGGCGGCATAGGTCAGTGACTGGCAAACTGTGGCTGGCAAGCCACATGCGGCTCTTTGGCCCCTTGAGTGTGGCTCTTCCACAAAATACCACATGCGGGCATGCAGGGTACAGTGCGATTGAAACTTCATGGCTCATCCACAAAAGTTGGTTTTCGGCTCTCAAAAGAAATTCCAATTGTACTGTTGATATTTGGCTCTGTTGACTATTGAGTTTGCTGACCACTGGCATAGGTAAATGTGGTACTTGCACTCGCCCACAACCACATCAAAATTACAAGTAACTACTGAACAACCATTATTCAGAACCGCCTGACATCTAGTTGAATGGTAATCCTAAAACCAAGGATATAAATAAGAAGCCACATTAAGATTGGTAGGAGGGGAAGAGACCAGAAATAGACTGGTCCCATACTCACATGTGGAAGATAAAAATTTGGAGGGATATCTGGGCTGTAAAAGTACTGCCTAAGAATCTATAGGTCCCAGCCAACACCAGGACTCCTAGCCCATGTTTCCAGTGTCAGGAAGAGAAGTCCCCATAACTTCTGGCTGTGAAAACTAGTGGGGATTGTGGCTGAGTGAGACAAAGGGCTGTTGCAGTTGCAGGCAGTTCCTCTTAAAAGGTCCATGGACTTACTCCCTCTGAGCTCTAGCTCTGGGGCAACAGTTTAAAAGGTACCAGTGACATACAGAAAGGAACTGAATGGTCCAGCATCAAGGTAAGAGCTGAGATTGGGGTGAGGGGGGCATTTTCCCCCAGACAGAAGTGCTGGCAGATACCACTGTCCCTTTTCTGAGCCCTTCCAACACAAAGCCACAAGGTGGGCACCATAGTTGAATCTCCATCAACCTGGCTATCACTGTTCGCCCCACTCTGGGAATTCCCTGAGACTTCGCCTTGCCATATCCACCTTAGCGGTCCATCCAAGGTGTTCCCAGTGGCTTTTTCATATAAATGGCCTATCTTGGCTTATGCTTCAGAATTTCCTAAAATCTCTCAAACAAGCAGTTGCTGGCAAAGGAATGCTTCATATCTCTTGCTAAGTGGTCCTAAGCCAGGCACTAGCAGACTTGGTTCACAGGTTGGCCTCTCCAGGATAACTCCAAAGCCAGCACAAGCAGCAGCCATCTGAAGACTGTTTTATAGTTGTGCTGGGTAGCCCTGGGCAGAACACAAGTAGCAGCTGACTTTCTGGGAAGCTCCAGAGCCAGTGCACCATGTGGATATCTACTGACCACATTGAAGTTATCACCCAACCACCTCTACAAGGGACAATCAAGGGGTGGACTCAGCAGACACCATAGTACTGTTGAAGTAAGTTCTGTTCCATGAGGTGGGCCCCACACAATTGATACTCCAGAGTGGTCACAGCCAGTTCTTACAGTTCCGTGGTCAGCAAACTGCAGCTTTCAAGGCATATGCGGCTCTTTAGCCCCTTGAGTGTGGCTCTTCTACAAAATACCACAGCTTGGGTGAGTCTATTTTGAAGAAGTGGCATTAGAAGAAGTTTAAAAAATTTGGCTCTCAAAAGAAATTGAAATTATTGATATTTGGCTCTGTTGACTAATGAGTTTGCCGATCATTGTTATAGCTGATTGACCCGGGGGCAAATCCATCCCAATTAACATGTCAACAGCAATTAAGGCACAACTACAATAAAAAGAGTGTACATAGCCCACACAGGGCTAGAGGTCCACTTGATGTACCCAGCTCAGTTGAACGGGGAGGCTGTGCCACTGGACCTTACAGGACACCTATTATATAAGGCCATTATACCAAGCTTGGAATGTGCAGCAGCTCTACCTAATACACAGAAACAATCATACACAATCATACACAATCTAATACACAGAAACAATCATAGGAGGCTGCCAAAATAGGAGACAAAGAAACTGTCCCAAATAAAAGAACAGAACAAAAACTCCAGAAAAAGTACTAAACAAAATGGAGACAAGTAATCTACTAGATACAGCACTTAAAAATATATATATATATATATATATTATTGATTTTTTACAGAGAGGGAGAGGGATAGAGTTAGAAACATCGATGAGAGAGAAACATTGATCAGCTGCCTCCTGCACATCCCCAGGGGAGTGGTTAGGGAGTGATCAGGCTGGCTGGCAGGGGATGTGCGCGCAACCAAGGTACATGCCCTTGACAGCAATTGAACCTGGGACCTTCAAGTTCACAGGCTGATGCTCCATCCACTGAGCCAAACCGGTTTCAGCTAGATGCAGAGTTTAAAACACAGGTTATAAGGATGTTCAATGAACTTAGGGGAGCAGGAGATGAACTCTAACAGCCTAAAAAAGGACATGGAAACCATATAAAAGAACCAGTCAGAGCCCTAGCAAGTTTGACTCAGTGGCTAGTGTTGGCTGAGGATTAAAGGGTCTCAGTTTGATTCCAGTCGGGGGCACATGCCTGGGTTGCAGGATTGATTCCCCCAGTGGACCGTGTGCAGAAGGCGGCCTATTGGTGATTCTCTCTCATCATTTATGTTTCTGTTCCTCTCTCCCTCTCCCATCGTATCTGAAATCAATAAAAATATATTAAAAAAAAAAAAAGAACCATTCAGAAATGAAGAATACACTAACTAAAATAAAGAAAAATTTAAAGGGAATCAACAGGTAGAGGAGATAAAGCCAAGAAAATAGCCATCATATCTAATAAAAGACCAACATGCAAATTGACCATAACCACAAACCATGCCCACAAGCCAATTAGGAGCAAGTATGCAAATTAACCCAAGATGGCTATGGCCACAGAGAGAGATGGACAGAGGCTCGGGTTGCCCTAGCGATGGAAGAAGCACACACCCTGGCTGGCTCAGGCCTCTGTTTAAGGCTACAAAGTTTCAATTGTAGAAGATAAATAAATTCCAGATACCAGGGGCCTCTGCTTGGGTTGCCAGGAGCGTGACCGGCCTGCAAACCACCATAGGCTGCCCCACACCCCAAGGGAACCCACACCCTGATCCAGGACACCCTTCAGGGAAAACCAGCTGGCCCCCCACTCATGCACCAGGCCTCTATTCTATCTAATAAAAGAGTAATTGACCATCACTCCAAAACACAAGATGACTGCCCCATGTGGACACAAGATGGCCAGCAGGGGAGGGCAATTGCAGGGACCAGGCCTGCAGGGGAGGGTAGTTGGGGGTGACCAGGCACACAGAGGAGGGCAGTCAAGGGCAAACAGGCTGGCAGGGGAGCAGTTAGGTATCAATCAAGCTGGCAGGCAGAAGCAGTAAGGGGTAATCAGGAAGGCAGGCAGGCGAGCAGTTGGGAGCCAGCAGACCTAAATTGTGAGAGGGATGTCTGACTGCCTGTTTTGGCCCAATCCCGGTGGGGGTCCCAGATCCGAGAGGGTGCATGCTGGGTTAAAGGATCGCCCCCAACCCCGCACCCAGTGCATGAATTTCGTGCACTGGGCCTCTAGTTAAGAATATAAGAAAGAAAACCTCCCAATCAAAACAGGGAGAAAAAAATAATAAAGAATGAGGATAGTGTAAGAAGCCTCTAGGACAACTTCAAGTATACCAACTTCAAATGATGGGAGGACTGGAAGAAAAGAGAAAACAAAAAACTGAAACCTATTTGAAAAAATAATGATAGAAAGTTTCCCTAATCTGGGGAAGGAAATGTTCACACAAGTTCAGGAAATTTAGTTCCAAACAAAATGAACCCAAAGAGGCCCACACCAAGACATAACATAATTAAAATGCTAAAGTTTAAAGACCAAGAGGGACTTTTAAAAGTAGCAAAATAAGTAGTTAGTTACCTACAAGGGAGCCCTCATAGCCTGTCAGCTGATTTCCCAACAGAAACTTTGCAGGTCAGAAGGGAGTGGTAGGAAATATTCAAAGTGATAAAAAACAAGAACCTACTCTATAATTTAGAATTGAAGGACAGATAAAAGAGCTTCCCAGACAAGAAAAAGCTAAAGGAGTTCATCACCACCAAACCAGTATTACATGAAATGTTAAATGGTCTTTTTGAAGAAGAAAAAGATAAAAAAATATTAACAATAATATGTCAATAAATACACATCTATCAATAATTGAATTTAAAAATACAAAATAAACAAAGAAGCAAAACAGAAACAGAGTCACAGATACAGAGAACATTTTGACATTTGCCAGATGAGAGAGGGATTTTGAGGGGACAGGTGAAATAGGTGAAGGGATTAAAAAGTACAAATTGGTAGTTACAGAATAGTCATGTGAATATAAAGTACAGTACAGGGAATATAATCAATAATATTGTAATGACTATGTATGGTGTCAGATGGATAATAAGACTTATCAGGATGATAATTTAGTAAGTTATATAATACTAGAGGCCTGGTGCACAAAATTCGTGCATGGGGGGTGTGTGTCCTTCAGCCCAGCCTGCACCCTCTCCGATCTGGGACCCCCATTGGGATTGGGCCAAAACAGGCAGTCGGACATCCCTCTCACAATCCAGGACTGCTGGCTCCCAACTGCCCGCCTGCCTGCCTTCCTGATTACCCCTTACTGCTTCTGCATGCCAGCCTGATTGATGCCTAACTGCTCCCTTGCCAGCCCGTTTGCCCTTGACTGCCCTCCTCTGTGTGCCTGGTCACCCCCAACTGCCCTCCCCTGCAGGCCTGGTCCCTCCCAACTGCCCTTCCTTGATGGCCTGATCACCCACAACTGCCCTCCCTTGCAGGCCTGGTCCCTCCCAACTGCCCTACCCTGCTGGACATCTTGTGGCAGCCATCTTGTGTCCACATGGGAGAAGGATCTTTAACCACACAGGGACAGCCATCTTATGTGTTGGAGTGATGGTCAATTTGCATATTACTCTTTTATAAGACAGAAGCTTCGTGCACGGCTAGGGGCCACCTGGTTTGCCTTGAAGGCTGTCTTGAATCAGGGTGAGGTTTTCTTGGGGTGTGGGGAGGCCTGGGTGAGGGGCCTGTGGTGGTTTGCAGGCTGGACATGCCCCTATCCTCCCCATCGACCCAAGCGGAGGCCAATGTGATTGGTCAGAGGGTCATGCAGAGGGAGGCCCATCTGCTCTCTGTGGAGGTAGCCATCTTGGTTGGGTTAATTTGCATATGTGCTCCTGATTGGCTGGTGGGCATGGCTTGTGGGTGTACCAGAGGCATGGTCAATTTGCATATTACTCTTTTATTAGATAGGATATATTTACTGGAAGGTACACCTAAAACTAACATAATGTTGTATATCAACTGTAATTGAAAAAATAATTAATGTAAAATAAATAAAGCCATGGGGAAAAAAGATATCTATGTTAAAGTACATGCAACGTATAAAAAGGTAATTCCTGACAACGCAAATGGAGAGAAATGGAGCTGTAGAGAACAGTGTCTGTATAGTAACAAAACTAAGTTAGTCTTAATTCAAGCTAGAGTGGCATAAATTTAAGATGTAATCTCCAGATTAGCCACTAAGAAAATCACTAAAAAAGAATAAATGATGTGGTTGCTCTAACTAAAGGAAACTTTAGTCTCATCTTTGTTATGCTTCTTTTGACCGCAGGCTGGATTTACAGTAGGGAGTAAGGCTCTAGTGTACTGCTTTAGAATGAACCACAAGTTACAAGGAAGAGATCCTCTGCTGAAGAATCTCAAAAAGGATATAATAACTCAAGGGTCCCTCTCTGCAGAGTGGAAAGAAGAGAATGTGTTGAACTACCAGGCCATTCAGAAATCTTTTTCCACATCCAATTCTGAAAAATCCACAGTACCACAAACAATCTAGCAGAAATGATGGCAATATATGATATATATTATCTAGATCTGAAAAGCAGAATGTTACTGTGGAAACACTCAGGAAGGAGTCCTTCATGTTTTTGGAATGGAGACAATAACTAGGGTTAAGTCCAACAGAGCCTGTAAAAGTCTTTTAACTGCTCTTCCTGCTTCCCCCCTTATTCTTACAACATACTCTCCAATCCACAGCAAGTGATTCCTCTGAGGCATATGTGGGATCTCACTGCCTCTCTGCTGAGATCCCTCACAGGACTTCCTATCTGCTCCAAACTCAATCTCTGCACTGTCTAAAAGACCTACCATGATTGGGTGCCAAGCCACTCAGAGGGCTGATTCTCTACCATACCACTCTTCCTATACCAGCCACCCAGATTACTTATTGTGTCTCAAACAAGCCCAGATACTCTACCTTAAGGTCTTTGGATTTGGTGTTTGCTGTGCCTAAAAGAAGTAAAATCTTGGGTAGTCACATGGTTTTCTTCCTCATTTCCTTTAGAACTCTGTTCGCATGTCACCTATCAGAGATGCTTTTGATGACCACATTAACTGCCCAGCAACATGAATCTCTATCCCCTCTTCTGCTTTATTCTCATTTATTGTCTTAACTAGAGATCTGATGCATGAAAATTCATGCACTGGAGGGGGTTCCCTCAGCTCGGCCTGCCCCCTCTCATAGTCCGGACACCCTCAGGGGTGGGAGGCAACCAGCGATCAGAGGAAAGCAACACCCCATCACACCTCTGCTGCTGCCACTGCCAGCAGCACAAGCCTCAGCTAACCCTGGTTACCCGAACCTTGGGTGGCCCTGGGCAGCTGGACAGCCACCATCCAAGGCTTGCCTGCACCTGAGGGGACTGGGGGACTCATGAGGCAGGCACGTGGCAAGGCCGGGTTTGCCACATGCCTGCCACCCCAGCGGAGCTGAGGGGACTGGGTGCCGCCATTTTGTGGCTGTGGGCACTGCCATCTTTGAGGGCATGGCAGCAATTAGCATATTCCCTCCTTATAAGCTGTGGGTGCCTCCATCTTTAAGGGCATGGAAATCAATTAGCATATTTCCTCCTTATTGGCAATGGGTGCCGTCAGCTTTGTGATAGTATAAGGATCAATTAGCATATTCCCTCTTTATTAAATAAGGTAACTACCTGATGTTCTATATATTTAATTCTAATTTACTGAATCCCCAACCTCTGCCCTATCATAAGTCTTTAAAAGAGCAGAGACTTACCTTTGTTTATTGCTATATACCTAGTACCTAGAAGCATTTAATTGATTATTGTGAAATGCATGTGATTAAATGAAACAGCATATATACCTACCCAGAATACATGTCATGGGGCAGGTTTCTTCCAGATTACTCAGAAACACTTCTTTTTTGTAGAACATTTTTGTGGGCTCATGTTCCGTCTCTTCTGGGTGAATGAAGATGGGGCCATAAAAATATGCAGCTCCGTCTCGAACCCATACCTTTTCAATTCTTGGGTGGTGAAAAAAGGAGAAATTTGATTAAAACAAAATTCTAATAAGTTTCACTCTTGAAGGATTAATCTAACAAAAATTCCATTAACCAAAAATTAATATGTAGAGAAGTTTCACTGGTTATTTTGATAAGACAATTTCTTTGATCCCTCATCCCACTTAAACACAAGAAGATACATGGAAAGAGATAAATGAAGATCTGGCTATTCACCTGAGGAGACAAAAAGTATTTTGATATGTACTCTACACTTAACTTATTCATGATGTTTATTGTTTGTCTTCCCACTAGTACAAAGATCCAGGGGACTAAGGATATTTGTCTTATTCACTGATGTATCCTTAGACACTGGCAAATGGGAAATGTGTAATAAACAGTGAATGATGAAATAAATACAAGGAAACTGACTCAAGAAAGGCAATCATTTGAAACTAAGATCTCTTGGAACCAACTAGACCTATTCTCCTTTCTTTTTCTTTTCCCTCTCTCTTATTTATTTATTTAAATCTTTATTGTGGAAAGTATTACATATATCTTCCTTTTCCCACATTAACTCCCCACCCCTTGCCCCAGGTCCTTACTTCCCCTTTGTGGCTATAGGCATGCATATATGCATACAAGTTCTTGGTTGATTACTTTCCACCCACCTAGCCTTCCCTCTGACATTCTGCACTCTGTTCCATGCTTCCATGTCTCTGGCTCCACTCTATTCATCAGATTATTTTGTTACTTAGATTCTACATATGAGTGAAGATCGTGTGATACTCATTTTTCTCTGACGGATTTATTTCACTTAGCATACTGTCCAGGTCCCTCCATGCTGTCTCAAAGGGTAAGAAATTCTTCTTTTTTACTGCTGCATAGTACTTGATTGTGTATGTGTACCACAGTT
The DNA here is from genome assembly GCA_011751065.1 of Lasiurus cinereus. Taxonomy (NCBI): domain Eukaryota; kingdom Metazoa; phylum Chordata; class Mammalia; order Chiroptera; family Vespertilionidae; genus Lasiurus; species Lasiurus cinereus. The sequence goes on along the minus strand of JAAGEH010000125.1, from coordinate 189,461 downwards.
TTTTATCCACTCATCTACTGATGGGCACTTGGAACCAACTAATTCTTTTTCTTTTTTAAAATATATTTTATTGATTTTCCACAGAGAGGAAGGGAGGATAGAGTTAGAAACATCGATGAGAGAGAGACATCGATCAGCTGCCTCCTGCACGCTCCCTACAGGGTATGTGCCCGCAAGCAGGATACATGCCTTTGACCGGAATCGAACCTGGGACCTTTCAGTCCACAGGCCTACGCTCTCTCCATTGAGCCAAACCAGTTTCGGCCCAACTAGTTCTTAAGTACTGTCAACTGCGCAGCTCTGTCCCCAACTCCGTTACTGCTGTTTTATGCCATCCAACCATTTATAATTTCATCCATTTTATTTGTTCATTCAAATATCTGAGCCTTTACTATGTTTCATGCACCACGTTTGGAATAGTGGATACAAAGGAGAGCAAAAAGAGAGGATGACTACTTTCAGGGAATTTGCAGTTCAGTATAGAATCTCAGAATAATGTAATGTGTTATGTGCTCTGAGGAGAAGGAAATACATGGTGAGAGGCTGTAATAGGGAGACCTAACCAAGTCTGGAGGAGACAGAAGGTTTCCTTAAAGAAGTACCATTTCAAATGTAAGCTAAAGGAGTTCACCATATGAAGAGGGCAGGGAGATTTCAGTGTTGAGGATTCAGTAAATGGTAGCAGAAGAAAAATAAAAAGATTTCATGGAGGAATATAAAAGAGGAAGTATGGCTAGAAGCAAAGGCAAGGGAAGTACAATGTAAGAGAAAGCTGGGTAAGTTACTGGGAGAGAGACTTTTGACTTCATTCTAGAGTGATGATTTTTTTTTTTTAAACTGGCTCAACATCTCTCAGACCCAACCTCATCAGTTCTACTTTAATAATACTCACCTGCCCACGCGAGGACGCACCAGGCCATGGGACTTGATGAAGACACAGTCGCCAACCTTCAGCCACATGTCATTGTAATGGAGCTGCTCAAAGTAATGGCAACCTGGCTCACCATTGGACATTTCCACAGGAACATCTTCTTTCTCCTGTTGTAAAGGAAACTGGTTGAGGATAGGCAGTTGACAATCAAGAAATAAACAGAGAAGGTAAGAAAGGAAAACAGACTTTCTTTCATAATTAACCTAAAAGAAAAATATAATAATAAATAGAAGCTTTGATGAAGGAAAAAACCCCAAAAGATTAGGTCACTGAAATCAAACTAAGTCTCATAAAATATTGTATCTATTTTACATTTCAAGTTAAATTGACATAAAATGTTACTCCAGGATGCTTTTATCACCTCTCCATCCTTCTTCTATTCCCATAGCCTTTAGTAGCAAACAAACAAATAAAAACACTGGAGAAGGACTTGGAATTCAGAAGCAGACTTAGTCAATGCATTATTATCCTATACTGTGTAATAAAAGGCTAATATGCAAATTGTCCCATCAGGAGTTCAACTGGCAGAACAGGAGTTCGACTGCTCACTATGATGTGTGCTGACCATCAGGGTGCAGCACAGAACATGGCGGGTGACCAGCAGCTGCAGGGCACTGAGGGAACGAGGTAAGGAGAGGGTAGAGAGGCTGGGCACCTGATCGGCCCTCATCGCAGGCCAGGCCCAGGGACCCTACCCATGCACAAATTTTGAGCACCCAGCCTCTAGTAAAATAAAAGAAGCAAATTCTACACAAGCTTCCCCTTCACTACATTTACTGAGCTCACTTCTTAACATTAACTATGAATAGTTTTACAGTTTTTTTTATCATTTTGAGTTATTCTAAAATAGAAAAGGCTAGCAAAGTCTCTGTGATCTAAAGACAAATACTCTGTTTTTGAATAAATTACAGGGTATGTCACCTACTGGCTGTTGTAACAAATTACTTGACCTCTTATGCCTTACTGTCTTCATTAAATGGGATTGTAAAGAAGCTTAAGTAACACAATAAAGTGGGGATGCATGTGGGAGACAACCAACTGATTTGTCTCTCTCACATGCATGTTTTTCTCTTTCTCTTTTCTACCCCCATCTCTTCCATTCTCTCTAAAAAGCAATGGAAAAATGTATGAGGATTAACAATACAAAAACAAGCAAGTAAAAAAGACAACTAATAAACAAGTGTTAGCAAGGATTTGGAGAAAAGGAAACCCTTGTGCACTATTGATGGGATCGTAAACTGGTACAGCTGCTTGGAAAACAGTATTTAGGGTTATAAAAATTAAAAATATAACTACCATACAACATAGCAATTTCAGTTCTGGGTATCTATATGAAGAAAACAAAAATACTAATTTGAAAGATACACACACCCCTGAGTTCACTGCAGCATTATTTAAAATAGACATGAAAGGAACCTAGGGGTCAACTGACAGATGAGTAAAGATATGATACACACACACAGGGGTCAACTGACAGATGAGTAAAGATGTGATACACACACATAAAAATATACAAAATGAAATAGTGCTCAGCCATAAAAAAGAAATCTAGTCTTTGCAACAACATGAAAAGACCTGGAGGTATGCTAAGTGAAATAAATCAGACAGAGAAAGCCAAATACTGTATGATTTCACTTACATGTGGAATCTAAAAGAACAGAACAAACAAAACAAAACAGACTGATGGTTGCCAGAAAAGCACATGCTTGGGTTGTGGGCTTGATCCCCAGTAAGGGGTGTGCCAGAGGCAGCCTATCAATGATTCTCTCTCATCAACTGATGTTTCTATCTCCTTCTCCCTTCCTCTCTGAAATCAATAAATATATTTTTTTTAAAAAAGAGGTACAACCTTTTAATTATAAAATAAGTAAGCCATGGGGATGTAACAGATAGCACAGAAAATACAGCCAGCAATACTGTAATAACTACAGTGACAGGTTATTCCACTTATCATGGTGATCATGTTGTTAATTGTTGCATCATGACATTGCACACTTGAAACTAATGTAATATTGCATGTAAACTATAATAAAAAAAACAAAACAGGAATGGGTTTATTTTAGGAATTGGTTCTGACCTCAAGATACCCTTAAAAAAGGTCCTAAAATGACTCATCTTGACCATGCAATATCAAAATAACTAAACAAAATAGTAACTCATACATAGAGAGGACCATGGGAACTTATAAATTATAATAACAATTAACAAATCTAAGTTAATTTCATAATGGCTTCAATTGATATTTCTTCTTTTAAAATTAATGTCTGTGATTCCTATACATATTGGCAAAATGTAAGGAATACCATGTATTCACACACAAAAATGGATATTTTCCCCAGATATTAAGAATTCAAATTTTCCCAGTTTTTATATGACCAATTTTAAAAACTTTTTCTTAATTATTTGTTAGAAATAATTAAGACATTAGACTTTTTAAAATTTAAAAAACAGAAGTCTGTGACCTAGCCTGAGATAACTACCCAGTTTAGTACATGGTTTTCAATGTTCTTATATTCATGCACTTTTTATTTTTAATTTGAGGAGATGAGAAAGAAACATCTATAAGTTTCCTCTTGCACTCGCCTCAACTGGGAATCAAACCTGTAACCTGGGTAGGTGCCCTGACTAGGAACTGAACCTGCCACCTTTGGTGTATAGGATGCTGCTCCAGCCAATTGAGCCACACCAACTAGGGCCATTTTGTTTTCTTGAATAATGATAATCCACATCTCATTCTGTAACCTGTTAGTAATAAACTTTCTACCACATAACTTGGGAATTTTTCAATCCTATATAATAAAAGGCTAACAGGCAAATTGACTGAATGGTAGAACAACCAGTTATTATGATGTACACTGACCATTAGGGGGGTAGATGCTCAATGCAGGAGTTGCTCCCTGGTAGTCAGTGTGCTCCCATAGGGGGAGCGCAGCTCAGCCAGAAGCTGGGCTCATAATTGGCAATCACAGTGGTGGTAGTGGGCGCCTCTCCTGCTTCAGCAGCAGGGCTAAGCCATCAGTCGGACATTCCCAGAGGGCTCCCACTCAAGTCAGGTGAAGAGGAACCTCCATCCCCCAATTTCATGCACTGGACCTCAAGTGTTACCGTAATAGACTTGTTTGATGACTCCCTGTTATCAAACTGCAGGGTCAAAGGCAATGTCATCAATAGGAGATGGGTGTGCACTACCCCACACCAAGTTGCATGCTTTTACAATTCTTGCCAATCTCTGTTAGGCATTTTAAAAACTATTAGGTTAACACTTTTTCTTATATCTTTTGGCTGCCTTCCTTCTATACGTCATTTATTTGATTCCTTTGTCTATTCTCTTAATGTTACTTTTTTCTTAGACTTCAAAGAGCTTTTTGTACATTAAAAATAGTCCTACTGTTTTATTAAACAAATTTGATATTTTCTTCTTTTAAAATATATTTTTATTAATTTCAGAGAGAATGGGAGAGGGAGAGATAGAAACATCAATGATGAGAGAGAACCATTGATAGGCTGCCCCCTGCATGCCCCCTACTGGGGATTGAGCCTGCAAACAAAGGCATGTGTCCTTGACCGGAATCGAACCTGGGACCATCCAGTCCACAGGCTGACGCTCTATCACTGAGCCAAACCAGGCAGAACTAACTGATATTTTCAATTGTAAATTGATAACAATATCAAAACAATCACTTTTTTCTTTTTAAGTATATTTTATTGATTTTTTTACAGAGAGGGAGAGGGATAGAGTTAGAAACATCAATGAGAGAAACATCCATTAGCTGCCTCCTGCACCCCCCCCGCTGGGGATGTGCCCGCAACCAAGGTACACGTCCTTGACCGGAATTGAACCCACGACTCCTCAGTCTGCAGGCTGATGCTCTATCCATTGAGCCAAACCAGTCAGGCTCACTTTTTTCTTTTATGGCTACTGAGTTGTATATCACAGCAAAGAAAGAACTCACTCTAAGCTTACACGTGAATATTATAGGTAAATATAGTAAATGTACTTCTGTTAGAAACGAGTACTCTTTTATTTTTGCTAGTACGGTTTCTTTCATGTTTATACCAGAGTCCTGGTGCATGAAATCTGTGAACTGGGGGTGGGAGTGAGAATCCCCCTCAACCCAACCTGTGTCCTCTTGCAGTCTGGGAGCCCCCTCTCACAGTCCAGGAACCCTCACTCCTTTCCACCAGACTGCTTGCTGCTCCATAGCACTGTTATGGAGGTGGTAGAATCCCGCCATTGGTACTGTGCTTGCCAGCTGGCCAACTTCTGGATGAGTGGCCCTACTGGGAGCACACTGGCCACCAGGGGGCAGCTCCTGCATTGAACGTCTGCCCCATGGAGCTCAGTGCACATACTAGTGACCAGTTGTTCTGGTCATTCTGCCATAATGGTCGCTTAGGCTTTTATTATATAGATCTTACTTATTTTGAATATGAAGTGAGAAAGAGTACAGATGTCATTTCCTTTTCTTTTGCAAATAATTATCCGTTTTTCAAATATTATTTGATTCCATCCACTTCTGCTGACTTAAAATACTACCTTTATATTCTGGATTTAATTTTGAAAAGCATATTCCTTTAATTGACTAGTCCTGAGCAAGTTCCTATTTTTTAAATATAGTTTTGTAAAATCTGTCAGGAACTCAAATGCTATCAAAGTATTCTTGATTATTTTCTCTCTCTTTTTTTAATATTTCTGGTGACTGTCACATATTTATCCTTTCACAAGAATGCTAGAATAATTTTGTCAATTTCCAAAAACAATTTAAGTCTTTTATGTCCTTCAGTAGATAGACTGTTGCTCTTCCCGCAGGTTCCATAAATTCCTTTAAGGGTTATTTCTTAATCTATTTTGTTGTTAATGTAAATTAGATATTTTCTTGCATATAATTAAATAACAACTGCTAAAGTATATTCATTGGTTTCGTTTTCCATTCAAAAGTCTTATGAGCTCTAGCTGGTTTGGCTCAGTGGATAGAGCATCAGCCTGCAGACTGAAGGGTCTTGGGTTCAATTCCAGTCAAGGGTACATGCTTGGGTTGCTGGATCGATTCCCAGTAGGGGATGTGCAGAAGGCAGCCAATTGATGATTTTCATCATTGATGTTTCTATCTCTCTCTCCTTCTCTGAAGTAAATAAAAATATATTTTAAAAGGCTTATAAATTATTTGCATAATAAAGCTACTGACTCGTATATAGATTGAAATTTCTACTTATTGAATTGTTTTAAAACTTTTAATTTCTCCCACTACCTGTAAAAAAAATTTTGCCTCTTTGTTGTTAATATTTTCATAACTTTTTTCCTGGCATGTGTGCCTCAGGTGGTTACAGCATCAGCATGCACACTGGAGGGCCAAGGTTTTGATTCCCAGTCAAGGGCATGTACCTGAGTTGCAGTTCTGGTTGCGGTGAATGTGAGAGGCAACCAATGGATGTGTTTCTTGTTCTCTTCTAACCCTCCTTCTCTAAAAGTCAATGGAAAAAATATCCTCTGATGAGGATTCAACAATAACAAATATATACCTATATACACACACACACATATATGTATTTTCACTATTTTTGTTTGTCTAACCACACTGACTACTTTCAGAAAAATATAGATCATGGTAGAGCAAGCACCCCTGTCATGTGTATAACTTGAAATTTCTTTTATAGGTTTTAAGGTATAAAAATAATTTAAAAAAATCACTTTGAGGTAATATCCATCTAAAAACTTAACTCAAGTAATGTATGTTATCAAATAATTACTCCTTTAATTTATTAATATAATAAAATTAGTGGGTTATTCTAATTTTGAATAATCCTGTATTCTTAGAACAAACTCTTTCCTACTTGGTCATGTTCTTATTTTAAATATAACTTTATTGATTTCAGAGAGGAAGGGAGAAGGAAAGAGAGAAACATCAATGATGAGAGCAACCCGAGCAGGAATTGAACTGTGACCTTCTGGTTCATAGGTCAACACTTGACCACTGAGCAACACTACCAGGCTAGTTGGTCCTGTTCTTAAAGAACTAATTTTATTTCACTTGTAAAAATACTTTTCTCCCCAAGTTTTTTTTTTCTTCTCATTAATATTTGCAAGTCTGAATTGTAGTTTTTGTTTTTATTTTGTCAGGCTTTGGAATCAAGATTATTCTGGTTTTGTAAAACAAATGGAGGTTTTCTTTGTTGCCCATGCTCTGAAATAATTTAAACATCTATATATATATAAAAGGCTTATATGCAAAGTGACCTCTCGGGAGTTTGGTCGCTCGCTATGATGTGCACTAACCAGGGGGTAGTGCAGAACATGGTGGGCAAACAGTGGTATCGGTGGTGGGGGCAATGAGGGAGGGAGAAAAAGACAAGGCAGGGAGGCGGGGAATCTGATCAGCCCTAATGGCTGGCAAGGCCTAGGGACCCTACACGTGTAGGAATTTTGTGCACTGGGCCTTTAGTTATAATTATAGGTTGCTTAAAGGGTTAAAAGAATCCACCTATGGAATTATCTGATCTGAATACTCTTCAGGGTTAGTTCTTTGACATTTTAAAAATTTTCTTCATGTTTGTTGTCCACTTATGTGTTATATCTCTTCTTGATTTTACTCTAGTAAATTTATATTATCCTACAAAATTATTCAGGCTTTCAAATTTATTAACAGTAACATAGAAAAGCATTTAAATTTCTTCCACATTTTCAATGTCTGAAGGAAATCTAGAATTCCCTTCTTTTTTCTTTATTCAGATGGCTAGTTTATCTCATTGAACCTATCAGAGAATTAGCACTTGGATTTACTTGTAAATTCTACTATTGTATTGTCTACGTATTAATTTCTGTCTTTATAGGTTTCTTTCTTTCTGATTGTTTTTGTTTAAAAAATATTTTGTTGATTTTACTTTTGTTAATCTTCCCTATGGTCATTTTTCCATAGATTTTTTAAAAAAAAGATTTATTTTTATTGATTTCAAGAGAAGAAGGGAGAAGAGTGAAATAGAAACATCAATGATGAGAGAGAATCATTGATTGGCTGCCTCCTGCACACACCATACTAGGGATTGAGCCTGCAACCCAGGCACATGCCCTTGACTGGAATCAAACCCAGGACCCTTCAGTCCACAATTTGATGTTCTATCTATTGAGCCAAACCACTTAGGGCTGATTTTTTAAAAAAATCCTCAACCAAGGATATTTTTCCATTGAACTTTAGAGTGGAACAGAGAGGAAAAGACATAAATATCTGTCTTTGGTTGCCTCCTGCATGTGCCCTAATCAGGACCTAGGCTGGGGAGGAGCCTGCAACCGAGGAACATGCCCTTGGCCAGAATCAAACCCAGGACCCTTTGGTCTGCAGGCCGACACTTTATCCACTGAGCTAGGGCTCCATTGATTTTTTTTTTTTTTAATATATTTTATTGATTTTTCACAGAGAGGAAGGGAGAGAGAAAGTTAAAAACATCGATGTGAGAGACATCAATCAGCCGCCTCCTGCATGCCCCACTGTGGAGATGTGCCCACAAGCAACGTCTATGCCCCCAACCGGAATCGAACCCGGGACCTTTCAGTCTGCAAGCCAACGCTCTATCCACTGAGCCAAACAGGTCTCGGCTCCATTGATTTTTAAGGAGAGTGGAAGGGAGGGGGAGAGAGAGAGAGAGAGAAACATTGATGTGAGACACATCAATTGGTTGCCTCCCTCATGTAGTCTCACTGAGGTTAGGGATTGAGCCTGAAACCAAAATATGTTACCTGAACCAGGATCAAATCTGGGACCCTTCAATCCTTGGGCTGACACTCTATTCATTGAGTCAAATCAGCTAGGACAAAAAATATATTTTTATAAACTTTGAGAGAGAGGGAAAGAGAGATAGAAACATCAATGAGAGAGAACATTGATTGGCTGCCTCCTGCATGCCTCTACTGGGGATAGAGCTTACAACCCAGGCATGTGCCTAACCAGGAATTGGCCAATTATCAATCATTGAGCCACGCTTTGTTTTTTTAATCCTCACTAAGAGGATATATATTTTTATTAATTAATTAACTATTAATTTATCATTTTTAAAAGAGGGTAAAAAGGGGAGGAAGGTAGAGAGAGAAACACTGATGTGAGATAGAGTCTTCAATTGGTTACCTCCCACACATACCCAGACCAAGGATCAAACCCAAAACCTAGGTATGTTTCTTGACCAGGGAATTGAATGCAAGGCCTTCTGGTGCATAGGAAGACATTCCAACCAACTGAGCCACACCAGCCAGGATAGTTAACTGATTTTAGAGAGAGAAATATGAATTGGTTGCCTCTTATACATGTCCTAATTGGGAATCTAACCCACAACATTTCAGTGTTTGGGATGACAGTCCAACCAACTGAGCCACACTGGCCAGGGCTTGATTAAAGTTTTATATTATTTATTTTGAAATGTAAAATTCTTTTTTGTGTGGCTATCATCTACATACCTTTTCCAAGTTAAAATTGTCTTCAGTTCGACTGTCTTCTGAGTTGTCTGCATTCTTTTCATCATCCCCTTTATCTGCATTTGCAAATACAGAGGCCACTCGGACCACAGGCAAGGGCACATCCCGAGGGACAAACCTAACAGAACTGATGGGCATGGTCCACAATTTAATTTTTTTAAAAGATTTGGTTTTGGCAGAGTACCGTGATTCACAGACAAAAACATCCTCATCTCGAAAGTTTTCTGGGCATAATTTAAAGTATTCCTAAGGATATAAGAATAAAATTAATTAATTTTCTAAAAACCAATGAACCAAAAATAAACACCAACTAAACAAACAAAAGTTAAACTGTGTAGACTTTGAGAGTTAAAAACAAATGGTAAATGAATTGAGATTTAGCAATATTTCCTTGCTTCAGAATGACTTTATTAAATACATAATATCTAGTTTATTTAGCGTAACAATTGCCCCTTTGGAAAATACATTAATATTTCTTTTTAAAAAAATATATTTTATTGATTTTTTGCAGAGAGGAAGGGAGAGAGATAAGAGAGTTAGAAATATCGATGAGAGAAACATCCATCAGCTGCCTCCTGCACACCCCCCACTAGGGATGTGCCCACAACGAAGGTACGTGCCCTTGACTGGAATCGAACCTGGGACCTTTCAATCCGCAGGCGGATGCTCTATCTACTGAGCCAAACTGGTTTTGGCTACATTAATATTTCATATACTTGTAATGTCCTTTAAAGCTATGGGCAGGCCGAAACTGGTTTGGCTCAGTGGATAGTGTGTCGGCCTGCGGACTGAAGGGTCTCAGGTTCGGTTCCGGTCAAGGGCATGTATCCTGGTTGTGGGCACATCCCCAGTAGGGGGTGTGCAGGAGGTGGCTGATGGATGTTTCTCTCTCATCAATGTTTCTAACTCTCTAGACGTCTCCCTTCCTCTCTGTAAAAAAAAAAAAAAAAAATCTATGGGCAGGATTCCTGTGCCTCCATAAGATAGATACACAAAAAATACATCTTATTACCCCACTAGCAGGTTATAATGACCTTTCAGAAAATGTTATCCTTAAAAGTTAGTCCGGTAATATAAAAAAATTTAAGCTGATTGTATATAGCTACATAGTATAAACAGCTATTAGTCTTTCTCCTTCACGTTCAGGTTAATTTCTTCCTAAATCTTTATAAACAGCCATATAGACACAGCTTAAAGAAAAAATTTTTCCCAAACAGGTTAAAAAGAGCTCCTAATTTTATAAGTATCAATTTTTTTCTAATAAATTTTATTCCCGTGGAATGATTTATACTTTTGGAACTAATAAGTTTCTTACCTTGACAAACATGACCACACATTTCCCTAGAATTTTACTAACAGGAACTTTATTGTAATAGTCACTCTTAAAAACTTCTTTTTCTAGGAATTTTCGGGTAGCCAGATGGAATGTTTCATTTGGCCGATAAAACCAACAGCCATACAACCATTTTTCGCCTCAAAAACAAAAACAGAAAATTACTATGAATAGAAATCACATATTCTTTGCAAAATGAGCAAATCCATCCATTCTGCCATGGCCTAAACCTACCAATTCTGCTTTTTAGCCCATAATCCTTAATATTATTATCTTAGAAGAAATAATACTTTCAAATAATGAAGTGTAACAAGGCTAAGAAATGCTACTTTCTCTCTCATATTAAAAGATACATAATACATAGGATGAGGAAGGTGATGAAATCTGTTCTACTCTGCTAGACTTTCTGGGTCAGGAATATAAAGGTATTTTACATGATGAACATATGAAAGAATGGGAAGGCCTGGATCACATTTCTGCCTGCTTTTGGCTTTACTAACTCCTCATTCTCCATGTCTCAAGTTTAATGACAATTGTTCTAGGAATCCTATCTGAAATCAAATTCTAAGGTAAGGCACATGTCTCTCTATAATAATTTTTATTTGTGAGTAGAGACCCGGTGCATGAATTTCGCATACCAGGGTTGCGGCGGGGGGGAGGGAAGGTTTGTGTTCCTCAGCCCAGTCCTCACCCTCTTCCATTCGGGGACATTCTTCTCACAATCCAGGACTGCTTTTTCTCAACCGCTCGCCTGCCTGCCTGCCTGACTGCCCCGAACCACTCAGTTGCCAGCCCTATTGTCCCCAACTGCCCTCCCCTGCTGGCCCAGTCACCCTTAACTGCCCTCCTTTGCCACCTGGTCACCCCCAACTGCCCTCCCCTGCTGGCCCGGTCACCCCTAACTTCCCTCCCTTGCCAGCCTGGTAGCCTCTAACTGCCCTCTCCTGCCAGTCAGATGGCCCCTCATTGACTCCCCTGCCAGCCTGGTTGCCCCTAACTGCCTTCCCCTGCTGGCCCAGTCACCCTTAACTGACCTCCCTTGTCAGCCTGGTAGCCTCTAACTGCCCTCCACTGCTGGCCTGGTTACCCCCCAACTGCCCTCCCCTACAGGCCTGGTCCCCACCAACTGCTTGCCCCGCAGGCCTGGTTCCCACCCTTCCCCCCAAACTTCCCTTCCCTGCAAAGCTGGTCCTGCACAACTGCTGTCCCCTGTAGGCCTGATAACCCCAACTGCCCTTCTTTTCAGGCCTAGTTCTTCCCAACTGCACTCTTGTGCTGGCCATCTTGTGTCACAAAGTGATGGCCATTTTGTGTATTGGAGTGACAGCCAAATTGCACATTACCTCTTATTATATAGGATTATATAGAATTTTTATTGGAGTGGTTATGCCAAGGGCAAAACATGAGCCTTTTGTTCTTCTGAATCTGTTATCCTACAGAATTTGGCTCAGGTTGAGTTTTTAATAAATATTATTTGAATGAATAATCTCAACTAGATTTCAAAAAGTTACATCTCTTTAGACTCAACTATGTCACTGCTCCATAGTACTAAATCCTGTGTTTTTCACATAGGGGATGTTTAATTACATTTTATACATTGTAGAACAAGTATTGTTAGAAGACATAAAATGGGTACCAAGGAGTAAAACAGTCACATCTCACAAATGTGCCCTTAAATTTAAAATGAACTTACCAGAAAAAAACAAAACAAAACAAAACAAGATGGCAACATAGGTGAACACCTAAACTGCTTCCTCGCACAACAATTTCAAAACTACAGCTAAAAGACAGAATGGTCATCATCCAGAACCACAGGAAAGCTGGATCACTGGGAATTCTACAACTAGAAAGAAAGAGAGGGGCTCACGGAGACTCAATGGAGCTGCAAAAAGCTGAGGTATGGAGACACACGTGTGGAGAGGACAGGGGGAAAGGGGTTAGGGGGGTGCAGAGAAAGATTGGACAAAAATCATACACCTATGGATGAGTACAATGGGGGGAAGGTAAGGTAAGGGCAGAGGGTGGGGTGGGAGCCAGGTGGAGGGGAGCTATGGGGGGAAAAAGGGGAACAACTATAATAATCTGATTAATAAAGATTTATTAAATTTGGGGGAAAAAAGAATTTATATAGCCAAAAAATAAATAAAATAAAATGAACTTACCAGCAGAATCTTCCCATAGTCTCTCAATACAGACTATATGTGGTTGTAGGCTGGCTTCAGAGGGCTCTACATAGACATAATCTCCAACATGGTACATACTGTTCTTAAAGCTGCAGTCCTGGCTGTATGTGCGATGTAAACCTGAGAGGCCTGCAGCACCGGAGGAATCTTCACTCTTTTCAGCCTCTTAGGTAAAAAAGACAAAAGAGGCTCTCATTAAAGGAAAGCTGGAATTACATGTGGGATTCAAATAACACATATTAATACATTTAATTATTTTCTAGACATTCAAAAAGATTCAAGACAAATAGTATAACATCCATATTCCCAATAGCTTCTACTCAAAACTGTCTCCTTGAATTAAAACTAACTGCCCTTTATTAATTTAAATAAATATATTAAGGATCTAGAAAATAAAAATTATCATAATACATGCTCAACATAGTCATTTTTAAAATACATATATTTTTTATTGATTTCAAAGAGGAAGAGACAGATAGAAACATCAATAACAAGAGAGAATCACTGATCAGCTGTCTCCTTCATGCCCCTTACTGGGGATCAAGCCCACATGGGCGTGCACTTTTGGCTGGAATTGAACCTGGGACCTTTCAGTCCATAGGCCAATGTTCTATCCACTGAACTAACCAACTAGGGCACTGTAGTTATTCTTAATGATACAGAGAAATATAAAGACTAAGTCATTTGCAAATCATGTAATCTTAAAAATAATCTAATGTTTTCATCTTAATGCCTCTGAAATAATTTTCCCTAACAGTTATTAATACATGGATATGGCACAATTAATGGAATCTTAGAATTGAGGAAATATGAAACATGTATATTATATAATATTAGAGGCCCAGTGCACGAATTTGTGCATGGGCAGGGTCCCTCTGCCTGGCTGGCAATCGGGGTTGATTGGGGTGTCTTGCCCAGTCAGGGACATGGGAGTTTGGCTGGCCAGGGAGAAGTGGCAGTGGGAAGTTCTGATCAGGGCATTCGGGGCCAGTAGGCTGGGAGAAGGGACCACAGAGGTTGGCCATGTTAGAGCACTGACCACCAGGGGCAGCTCTTGTGTTAAGCAGTTGCCCCCTTGTGGTCAGTGCGTATTATAGTGTCTGTCGTTCGATTGTAATGGTCACTTAGGCTTTTATATATATAGCTACAGCACTATAAACCCTATACATACAGTTAATATATCATGAACATTTCTGCTGAGATTAAATGGTTTTCAACAAGACTTTTTTGTTGTTAAATAAGACTTTTTAATGACTCTAATACAAGCCAGCATTTGCAAATACTATAGGTTTTTGTTGTTGTTTACTTTTTTAGAATAAGGCTCTGCCAACATTTGTAATTACTTCCTTGGGATAATTTTCCATGAATGGAGCAGCTCGGAAAAGCACTTTATTTATTTATTTAATCCTCATCCAAGGATATTTCTCCACTGATTTTTTAGAGTTAGTGGAGAGGGAAGGGGAAGGTGAGAGAAACATCAATATAAGAGACACATTAATTGACTGCACCCCTACAGGGTTGGAATCAAACCTGCAACCCAGGTATGTGCCCTTGACTGGGAATCAAATCTGAGATACCTTCAGTGCATGGGTTGATGCTCTAACGCTGAGCACATAGTCCAGGGCACATTTTAAATATTTTTTTAAACACATTATTCCAAACTGACCCCTACAAGCCTGTACCAGTAAGTCCCTCATTGTTTGCCTACAAGTGGTCAATTTCTCCACTCCTACTCTAACATTGGTATAGTAGAACCTTATACTTTTGTTAAAGCTTTGCCAATTTTGGTGGAAAATGTTATCTAGTAGTTGATTAATCAGATGAATCCCTGTAACATATGCAGCATATTGACAAGGTTGAGAATTTTATGCCAGCAGGAACACTGTCAACTGGGCTGAAAAGAAACAGAAAGAGTATAAAATGAAAGAGGGCTATTAAACACCCCTAACTGTACAGACAGGAAAACAGGCTGATAAAACACTCAGCTGTAAACACACACTATCTTTCATGAAAAAGGGTGATTCAGAAGGCAGAGTATTGAGTCGCAGAGGACTATTTTCATGCCTTGAAACCTAATGAAGTCTGGATTTCAAAATTGCTTGGAATTGATAACAATTATTTCCCCTTACATTTCTCCCTTTTGAATGGGAATGTCTTAGACTATGAATGCCCCATCACTCTATTGTTAGGAGCAGAGGACTTGTTTGTTGTTGTTTTTTACAAGTCCACAATTTATGTCCCAGGATGGGTCACACTGAGAGCCTTACCCATACATCCAATTTAGAGGGTTTAAATGAGATTTGAGACTTTTGAAGTTTAGATGAGATTTTTATATATGGTAAAGGAATGTTACTGTAATAAATATCTAAAAAATATGGAAATGGCTTGGGAATTAGGTAGTAAGCAGAGACTGGAAAAAATTTTGAAGCATAATAGAAAATTTAGCATAGGTTGCCTTGAATAGACTGTTGGTAGAGAAATGGACACCAGCAATTTGAAGGCTCAGAAGAAAATGAGAGAAAATGTTATTTGAAAGTGGAGGAAAGGGGACCCTTGTTATATGTACAGCAGCAGAAAACTTAGCAGACCTGTGTCTTGCAGTTATTTGGATTCTGGGCTTTTGGGGCTCATCTTTTAGTTATCTTTTTCTTTCTTTATTTTCATTTGTTGTTGTTCTATTCCTTCAGAGATTTCAACTTTATCTTCTAAACCTTCTCTAAATGTTTCCTTTTGGCCACCAGTAAAAAAATTTAAATTGCATATATTTGACACATAATATATAAATTTAAGATGCACAATGTGTTACTTTGTTACTTTTACTTATTTTTTAAAATAAATCTTTATTGCCATAACTGGTTTGGCTCAGTGGATAGTGCGTTGGCCTGTGGACTGAAAGGTCCCAGGTTCAATTCTGGTCAAGGGCATGTACTTGGTTATGGGCACATCCCCAGTAGGAGGTGTGCAGGAGGCGGCTGATCAATGTCTCTCTCTCACCGATGTTTCTAACTCTCTATCCTTCTCCCTTCCTCTCTCTCTATAAACAAAAATGAATAAAATATATTAAAAAAAATCTTTATTGTTCAGATTACGTACAGTTGTTCCTTTCCCCCCCCCCATAATTCCCCTCCACCCGGTTACCATCTCACTCCATACCTTTACACACAT